>JANRMT010062818.1:56391177-56477823 GCA_026402145.1 Polypterus bichir lapradei | reverse complement strand
GAAACTTTTAAGTGCCGGGTCTGAGCTAACATTAAATAAAGCCGTGGCCACTCAAGATCGCACGAGATATTCGCGAGATACAAGTTTAATGAGAAGACGCAGGGTATAAACGAGACTTTTGATCACTTTGTAATGGAGTTAAAATTGCTGGTTAAGGACTGTGCTTATGCAAACAAAGATGAGATGGTCCGGGACAGAATAGTGTTTGGCACAAACTCAGCAAAAGTGCGAGAGAAACTTTTAAGTGCCGGGTCTGAGCTAACATTAAATAAAGCCGTGGACATAGCAAGATCGCACAAGATAGCACAAACGCAGCTGAGAACCCTCGATGCATGTACTCCAAGCGGCTCACGTGAACTGAACTTAATACCGGGAATGCCTGTTAAACATCTTAGATTCACGAGTACCGATTTGGGTAGTGAACACTTCGATGAATGAAACCGGTTATCTTTATAACGGTTGACAAACACAGAATGTAACTTCAACACAACACGTCCTCCAAATACGAACCTGATTGAAAGAAATAATGATAATGAAATCCTTGATGACAGCAACACTCATAACAGTCACAAAACAATTACATTGACAATCATGTTACGTTATTTTTAAAATGTTTCCTTTTCTTTTTTATAACTTCTTTAACACACTACTTCTCCGCTGTAAAGCGTGGGTATTTTGCTAGTAACCTATACGAGGTGTGGCAGAAAAGTAATGAGACTGATTTTTTATTTACCAAAGTTTTTATTTTTTTCAAACATCAATGTTATCCCCTTCAAAGTAGTTCCCTTGGGCAGCTACACACGGATGGAGACGTTGTTCCCACTGTTGGTAGCAGCGCTGGAAGTCTTCAACCGGTATGGTCTTCAGCATGTCCGTTACACTCTTTTGGATGTTTTCTAAAGTCCTAAAATGACGCCATTTGAGGACATTTTTCAGTTTAGGAAAAAGGAAAAAGTCACACGGACTGAGGTCAGGTGAATAAGGGGGCTGGGGAACCACAGGAATGCCTTTTGAGGTCAAAAATTCTGTTATGGAGAGGGCAGTGTGACATGGGGCGTTGTCATGATGGAGCATCCATTTGTCTGCAATGTCTGGTCTCACGCGAATGACCCTTTTTCTGAGCCTTTCAAGGACGTCTTTATAAAAAACTTGGTTGACAGTTTGTCCTGGAGGAACAAATTCTTTGTGGACAATTCCC
Source organism: Polypterus bichir lapradei (assembly GCA_026402145.1). Taxonomy (NCBI): domain Eukaryota; kingdom Metazoa; phylum Chordata; class Cladistia; order Polypteriformes; family Polypteridae; genus Polypterus; species Polypterus bichir. Next base: position 56,476,625 of record JANRMT010062818.1, on the reverse strand, counting down.
CTTTTGTCAAAAAAACAAATCAGCATTGATTTGATCTTCGATTTGCTCATTCGAGCTTTCTTTGGTCGAGGAGAGTTTGCAGTGTGCCACTCCTGACTTTGCCTCTTGGTCTCAGGATCGTATTCAAAAATCCATGATTCATCACCTGTGATCACACGACTAAAGAAATCTTGCTCATTAGCGATTCTGTCAAGAAGATCAAGGCACTTGTTTTTTCGATTGTCCTTCTGCTCAATTGTGAGGTTTTTCGGCACCATTTTGGCACAGACCTTTCGCATGTGCAAATGTTCAGTCAAAATTTGATGAACGCTAAATCTGTTCAAATTTAATTGTTCACTCAACATTCTTAATGTTAAACGACGGTCTGATCTCACAAGAGTGTTCACACGTTCGATGTTTTCATTGGTTTTCAAAGTTGAAGGCCCCTCTGAACGGTGATCATCTTCAACGTGTTTTCTGCCTTCCAAAAATGATTTGTGCCACAGAAACCTGTTTTAACTTTTCAAACGTCACACTTGCCGATTCTCCAAGCTTAACACAAAATTTAATGGCACAACGTTGCTCCAAATTCTGCTGTTCCATTTTGCGTGACGCACAACCAAAAACACAACTTCGCTAATAGCAGTCACAAAAATCACGTAGTTAACGGAAGGAGTTGAAACTCGCACTGAGCTATGGGAGGGTACTGATACATGTGCTCTATCAAGGACAACAGCGCAGCGTTGCCAGATCGCTTGCAGTGTTGCCAGTCTCATTACTTTTCTGCCACACCTCGTATATTTTAAGGGTTAGGACGTGAAGAAAGATTTTGAATCCCAGACAAAGATGTTTATGCTCCTCGATTTTTAAGGCAACACCAAATGTGCCCATTTGAAGTCTACACATTAGGAGGGTAGCTCTCTCAGAAATTCATTAAATGCTGTATTGTCTGATTTTTGTATGCTTTTGTGTAATTTTTTTTTTTATTTGCATTAATTTTGGTGCTGTTTTCGTGAAATCAGCACATTTGCAGTGTGTGTAACATTGTTCTGTAGGTGTCACCATTTTAAGCATTGTTTCACACTTTGCTAGTCATTTAAATTAATGTAAACTAGGGGGCTTCGCCCCCTGCTTGCTTCGCTCGCCAACGACCGTGTTTGGTTTTCCGGATACACACTTGTAAGATTTGTTTTTCTTTGAATTGTTGCTATTTCATTAGCTTTACTTTTATTTCAGAACTTCTGTAAAAACAATATTTGGAATCTTTCGTGTCCCAATTTCCTGAATGTTTTAAATTAGGTCTGTGAGACTTGTGTTTAATGACTTTGTACCATAATTTAGGATAGGTTTCTCTATTTGTAATTTCGGCACAGACAAAACGATCCACATCATCAGCAGTTAATAATTTTTTTTTTTTTGTCAATGCGATCTGTACTATCTTTTTTTTGATACTGTAGCGACTGACGTAATAAATGTCACAAAAGTTCTACTTTAACAATCGCCGACTGCATAACCCCAAACACAACTTTCTAGCACCCTCTCCAACACCTCCTCCCATGGGTCTTGCCTCCCCCTTACCTCATCAATCAGCACCCAGCTATCAGTCTTCTGTTCTGTATTCTGCCTCCCTCAATCGGACCTAACAGTCACTTAAAACAAAAAATGCTTCAGCTTGGCTGGGACGCTACAATATTTTCGAATTTTACTGCTTTCATATTCTGTACCTTGCTCTGCATATGTATTGCACCTTGAGACTCTTTTCTCCGCGCTGCTCTTTCTTCTTTGCTGAGAGCAAAGGATCTGTGTGTGCCCCGTGACTTACATGACTGAATGTTTTGCTGGCTGTCCGTGCTCTTATTTGATAAGAAGGGCGTGTCTTGCAAGAATATTATGTTCCACGTCCCCGCGAGACTGCCCTGGGAAAATCTCTTGGCACCAAGTCTCATGCTTACGGTCCCCGTGAGACGCTCCGTGGCCAGTCTTTTTTGTCTCGTGGGTCTTTTAAATGTCTTCAGAGAACTTCCAAGAATGATCACGTACCGTCGTTTTCCTTTTCCATTCCAGGATTTTTTTTTTACATATAGATAGAAATGGCACTGCTATTGTATAAAAGATGACAGCACACTTGGGTAGGTATCCAAACTTTGCATTAAAACAAGGCAAGAACCTTGTTCTTACTAAACAAATCAATATTAAGGTTTCAAATACTTTTTAAATATCTAATAATGACTTTTGATTCAAGTCTTGGTTTTGGTTATTACTTTCTTTTGAATAACCTGTCAAGACCTTAGCCTGTTCTCTGACCATCCTGTTGGTCTGTTATAATATAAAAATTAAAAATTATAGTCCATTTGGATTTTTTCATCTTATAATACTAACACAACATCACTCTGCCATGCTTAACTGAATTATATATATGCTTAAAATGACTCCCTGCCACACATATATTTAAAGAAATGTGTCAATTATTTACTGGGTGTTTGAAGATAAATAGAAATGTACATGAGCATCTATTGAACAAACACTTTTCCAATTTACTTTACAATTTATTGGTATATAAATACTATCTCTGCAGTTCATTTTAATAGTTTATATTTGTATGTATTTAAGTCAAGATATTGTACACATTTATACCAAAGAGGCAAATCCGAATACTGACCATAAAAAACAACTGGAAGATACTATGATAGTTTTCCAAACATTGTGTGTTAATCCAGAGATTTCAAGGTAAGGTCCCATATTATTGAGTATCATTGCACGAAACAGTGACAATATAGTGCATGATGGTTGCAAATAACTAGTAAAAAAATGCACTTAAACATGACAATAAACTTAAATATGGTATTTTCATTCTTAAAGGGACAGAAATAATAAAAATTCAAAAAATTTTTTTTTTGAAGGGTCTGAAAAATACTTAAAAATAACTACACTTAATAAATAAGCAACTCTGTCAAACCACTGAAGGCTATCTGAACTGAACCTCCATGACCTTTACCAATATATATTATTCTTCAAATCAGGTTAAGCCCTCCACTTGAAACCCATTTGGGAGAATTAACTGGCCCTCCCTTCTTTTTCTTATTAGGCAATAAAGATTTATTTAGAAAGAAACACTGGTTACAACAAGAAGGGCAAAGTGATATTAGGGGCAATGGCAAACAGACAAAACCAGTGGCTTCAAAATTATTGTCATAACATAAGCAAAGAGCAAGAAAACACAATAGGAGAAGAAAGAGTTTAAATTAAAAAACACCTGTAGAACAAAAGAAACCAAAATGTTGCAAAATGAGTTTGTAACCAAAAGCTCAAGATGATGATACACTTCCTTATATCCTGGTTACAAACTTACAACTATCTCAGACCTCAAACTTCAGGTTGCATGCACAAAAGAATAACTTAGAACATGAACTAATGTTACTTAATGTCACACGAGGTACAGAATGTCACTTTCAATAGTATAAGTGAAAAAGAAGATACGAAGAACTGTTAATAATTTTCCACCCATCCATCCATCCATTATCCAACCCACTATATTCTACCTACAGGGTCACGAGGGTCTGCTGGAGCCAATCCCAGCCAACACAGGGTGCAAGGCAGGAAATAAACCCCGGGCAGGGCACCAGCCCACCGCAGGGCACACACACATACACACACACACACCAAGCACACACTAGGGACAATGTAGAATCGCCAATGCACCTAACCTGCATGTCTTTGAACTGTGGGAGGAAACCGGAGTACCCGGAGGAAACCCACTCAGACACGGGGAGAACATGCAAACTCCACACAGGGAGGTCCCGGGAAGCGAACCCAGGTCTCCTTACTGCGAGGCAGCAGCGCTACCACTGTGCCGCCCTAATAATTTTCCACTTGTAAAAATTTCCTTAAAAGCTGTAAATACCATGTTTCAATAATCACCATAAGGATTACAAGAAAATTAAATGCAGTATATTATTTTGAAAACTTCACTAGCTTTCTTTGTGGTTAAAACCTAGTAATCTTAGCCTGAAAATGTTTAATACTGTCATTATAAACTATAAAACAAGTTATAAATAATTTGTTCAATTTTGTGCTCAGACTAGGATGAGGACAGGTATGACTTCAAAGACACTCAAAAATGAAATAGCTTTTTATTTAGTAAGCTAGATGGATGTGTAGCTTATGAAAACTAAGTGCCCGACACTGAAAATGTTAACACTTGGCCGGGGGCCTTCCTTTTGGTGACCCCTTCTTTCTTTGTCTGTTGCTACAAATTATGAAGCAGTCACTTATTGGGAGGTAATGATCCCTATAAGGAGTGGCCTGCTGTGTGCACATTTTTTTTAGTGTGAGCAAAAAGTTCTAAAAACCAACAATTTTGAGTGCTAGTATTAGCAGTTGTGGCGGACACCTGGAAGGACCGGGAGAGGGACAATACCTCTGCTGGGCCACGAGAGGGCAGCCTCCCTGGTCTGCATGGGGGCCACGGGATCAGAACTTAGAAGATCATCCCTGTTGGGGCCTGTGGCCACCGCCAGGGGGCACCAGGAGGATTATGGAGCCCTGGACTGCAGCACTTCTGCCATAACCAGAAGTGCTGCCAAAAGAGATTCCAGGCACACCCGCAGAGTTTCCGGGTGCTCATGCAGCACTTCCGCCACACCAGGAAGTGCCATAAGAAGATCATCTGGAAGCACCTGGAGCACATCCAGGGCAGTATAAAAGGGGCCGCTTCACTCCATTAGACAAGCTGGAGTCGAGAGGAACAAGACAGAGCTTGTGAGAGGAGGAGTGAGGGCGAAAGAGAAGAAGAAAGAGAAAGGAGAGGACTGTGTGCTGATTTGTGCAGTGTTTGGAGCTTTGTACAGGAGGCAGCAATAAACGTGTGTGTTTTGGGACATCTGGTGTCTGTATGTCTGTGTTCGGGGCTGAATCTCCACACAATACACTTCTGTAAATAGCACAAAAATCATCAAAAATACTATTTACTGTATTGCAAAATTAATGTTAAATGTCAAAATATTTAACTGAACTGATAACATTTTTTTAATAAAAAGTTTATCTTTACTCAAAATTTTATTAAATATTCAGTTTCTCTTCTTACTGTTACATTCAAAAGTTATAAACTCTATGAACGTTAACAGTCTGTTCAGAATTTGAAAAGAGTTTAATTCTCATTATGTGTTCCAAATGCTCAGAATATAAACAAATTCTAGATGTTGCTTTCATATTGTTCATTAGACTAAATACTCTTTCACAGTCAGCACTTGAGGCCAAGAATGTGCCAAAAGTGAAAACAACACCTTGAAATGACCCTTGTTTTTAGTAAATGTAACCATATCCGACGATGTCTTTACAATTTTAGTTTCAAATTTTTTCTTAATCGGTATCTTGAACCTTAGATAATGGTTACAATGATCATTTTGAACAGAATTACAGTTTTTCAACAGAACACAGTATTTGATGACAAGCCTGTTGATTTGCTCAAATCCAAACTTGCGGGTACAGAGAAACATTCCTTATCAAGACACACCAATCTTTCAATTCTTTGTCTGGAAATCAATTGTCCATTTGGCCACATGTCCCCTGAATAAAAGTGACTATTGACTTTTTTTTTAACTGGAAACTGAAATGAAGAGAAATAATCACTGGAAATGAAGCATGTTTCCAAGATACTGTGACCTATGTTTTTTGATTTTTGCTCTGGCAAACTGAACAGCATTAGCAGTTAGAAGCACACTTCTTTGTAGAACTTTGCATAAGTCTGCCAGTTCAGCTAGAACATCATTAAGTACTGAGATAGCAACATAGAGTTCTGCATTTTTTAATTTATACATGCATCATTCATGAATAGGATCCTTGTCTTCAACAATTTTTTCGTCAGTATTCCACTACTACATGACCGTTCCTAATCATAGCATTTACTGCACAATATCTGCAAATACACCTGATATTGCTTAGTGGTTTAAACACAATCACAACTGCCTCAGCAGCTTTGACAAGTTCTTCAAATTTTGTCTTCTTACTTAAGTCTCAATATTACTTATCAGTGAAAAGTCTTTCCCCTGCATCATCTATACCCAGGTCCTCACAATGTTTCTCTAATAATTGTGGAATGGACTGCCACAAAAGAACATTTACAATCGTTGTGATGTGAGATTTTGCATATAAGTTGATAAATATTTTGTATGTTTTTATGTGTAATTTAGGCAAAACTAAGCCAGGAAAGTGAATTTTACAACAGAGTTGGGGGAAGTGCTTGAAACAAATGTTTCTCTGCTAGAGTCTCTCTCTCATCCCCCACACAAAGCCAGGTTGCCTAACTGACAAGCTTTACCTCAGAAAATGATTTTGGGGGATGGCAGGTGTTAAGATGTTCTATTTCCCCATTGGTCTGAAGCATGGCTGTTTGGAATTGGCTTGTATCAGAAGCCTTTAAGTACCACGACGCCCTATTGGCTGTAGGGGTTGGACAGAACATCTATAAAATGTGCTTGGGTAACCTCTCTCTCTCTCTTACTAACATCTGATGAAGGAACATCTCTCTCTCTCTTACCAAACTGATGAACTGAAAGAACAACACAATAAAGAGCACAGCTCGGCAGCCATATTGAAACAGGCATGTGGCCTGTTCTGAAGAAAGCTGACCATAAATGATGCCTTAACTAGAGACATTAAGTAACAAACAAGTCTGTGTGCCGCCTGAAACTATACATCATTTAATCAGGTTGTATGGTTGCCAATATTCAAATGTACTTTGCATATTGCTATTATTTATGAATATTATTAATAATATATTATTTTATGTGTAACGTAACTCCTGCTTGTCTTTTACTACACCTAATTGCCTGAGGTTATAGATGTAGAAGGAAGGTGGGGAGAAGTTATATACTATAATACCTTATAAACAGTGCTAAGTCTGTGAGATTTGAGGCGTTTTGACAGAGACTACATATTAATAATACAATAAGGGAAAGTAGAACAATATATTACTCTACCAAGACAAAACACCAGCTTTTTGTTTGCCCTACATGACAGATGTGCCATTATCATCTAGCTGAAATTTAACTTGTTTACCCATATAAAATTTTTGGATAGCCCCAAAAATAGATAAACTATAACAAGTCGTTCATTATGCCAGTGAAAACAATTGTATACATAGATTTGCTTTCATTCCTAAAGTTAATAAATAAAATTAACACATTTGTAGCATATGTCAGTTGATCCATCAGCAATCAAAGTGTGGTAAGCTGATATTCTGATTTAATTTAAATGCATCACTTTTGATTGTTGAATTTCTGTACTTGATGAACTCAAACGCACAACTCTTACTTTGCCAATTGTCCTGTATTTTCATATATTTGGCAGCGTGTTTATGAATATCCTGGATTGCCAACACAGAAAAATTTATTTTCACAACCAGCAAAACATTATCAATTAAAACTTTTACTTCATCATGTGATGCTTACTTCCACTGCACCACTGCACAGAGTTCTTCTCGGTCTTCAAGTTCTTGTTTAGATTTGGTTAATATTTTTTTCAACAAGGGTTCTAATTGATTTTTAGGCTTTGTGACATAATCAGTATGAGATTTTTGCTTCAAATATTGTTTGAGATGGTTCAGTTTCCAGTTGCTCCATGCTTTCCCTGAGGTTCATTTGTTAAACATCCTGCTTTCAAACATATTTTGCAAATCACACCATCAGTCTCCAAGTAGTTAAATATTTCACCCAGAAGCGCCTACAGCCCGGTTCAATGCAGTAGATCTGATTTAACAAAACATTTTGTCAACCATTCCCTCTTAAACACCAAAAACCATTCCTTCGATGTACCACTTAAACTCTGTTCAGCTTTGTACTTAGATATAGTTAAAGTGAAATAAAGCCTTAAAAAAAAAAAATGAAATGCTTTGTAATATTTATGTTAGGTAAAATGCCCAATGGGGGCTGGGTGCTCTCTTTGCCTGGAATTTCTATAGATTGTTTTTTTCTCCATCTTAACTATAGTATTATTTTCTGTCCACCCTGGTCAGGTGACCTTATCATCAGCCTTTCATTTAGAGAGAGAGAAAATCTGCATGCTACCAGAAGCTGCCAGCCTAACTATTAGGGAAGAGTGTGATACCTTGCTGTTCCATCAACTGGCTTTACTTCTTAATGAACCAACATTAAGGGGCTCAACTGCACTCACATCCGCTTCTTTTGGGCGTGTCAGGCCAGTGTGCACTTGACAGAAAAGAGTCACTTAAATTGCAAAAATGTGTCCAGTAATTTCAGGTATTATAGTATGACAACAGATTGTCTGTATTTAACCCCTAATGCTGTCTTTATGTGGAATTTTAACAACTATTGATGGACATTTTGATCCACTTTTCCTTCAAACTAGCAGTTTAAGTGAAGCAATTCATTAGATTACTTTAATTCATCAACAAGATGGGTTTGGGGGGGAAAAACACGCTTTTGAGGGCAGAAGTGATGTTCCCTTTGGATTAACGATATAATATATAATTATTTATAAATTATTTAAATATATATTAAAAAAAGATGATAATTCAAACCATATAAAATTTTCTTGTTTTAAAACATAAAGCATGAGCATGTTAAGTAAAAAAAAAATGTGTGGCTCCCTCTCAGCAATGATTCGTTCATGAATCAGATGAACAACTGTATCTCATTCTCAGATAATGATTCACTTTGGGTAATGAATCAGTTCAAACTCAAATCAATCAATGAATGATACATACCCAAAGGTTCAATTTTGTGTGACTTATTTGTATATGGTAAGAGAGCCATAACCGTATTAGTTTAATATTATGTTTATATATTGTTTAAAACAATTCCAGCACCAAATATAACAAAATAAACATACAGTATATACATTTTTACTGCATTACAGTTATATGATGAATGACAAAAATCAGCAGCAGTTTTAATTTGCAAGCAATAATTCAACTCAAACTAAAAGAATTAAGATAAGTGAACAAGAATCATGAATCACATAGGTGTTACTTGCACATGCACTTTAGGCTTGTGCCTGCAGTACTTCTGCTGTACACTGCTGAATCAATAGGTTCATGCTTATGAATCAATTCAAATATCTTACTGAAGTTAAAAAAGAATTAATCATTCATAAATTACCTATGGGAAAGGCACTATATAAATAAAATGCATTATTATTATCATCGCTATTATTATCAAATATTAAGAAGTTAAAAAAGAGCTGGTTAAACAGTCTATTTCAAAGTAACAGGATAAGAAGAATTACATACATTTTAAAAAGGCTTTTTATGTAGCAAAAGACTGGTCGTGGTAACTGTAGTGAAGTTAGCAGAATATTACTGGTTTAAAATGTTGGCCATACCATAAACTTTTTGCATATATTTTGTAATATTTGGCAAGTATCAAAAAGTGCATCCCACTGTGGAACCTATTATAAGTGGTATAAACTCATATTAAGTCTTATTCACAGACACTCTTTAATATCCCACTGCTACTCCACTGATATATTTCAATTATCCATTAAAAGAGTCATTATTAAATGAGAATCTTTGGAATTTGTTACATTTTGTGTTATCAGTTATAAGTAAGCTATGTTAGAATATGTTACAGTAATAATCTATTTGTGCCTTTCAGCTATAACTGAAAGTTTCCTTCAAAATCATTCATTTTTTATTTTACCTTTTCCTGTTAAATAGCTCCCTGTTGACCCTACTTTCAAAACGTTTTATAAGGTCAAGAACCTTACTGAGTCTTGGTGTAATTTTCTGAATAATCTCTATATATAATCTTCATTTGGATCTTGATCTTTGTTTGTCCGCGAATGAATTAGAAGAAGAAGCACTAAATAGCAGTAGAGAGACAGCTAAAACATAGGCATTGCATTAAGAATCTCCTTCAGGATTATACTACTGAAGACTGTAGTACGCCAGTCACACCTCAAAACACAGACATTCAAACTAAACAAATTTTTGTGGTTTAAATTAACTAAAGAGATCTTCATTTAGATCTTGATCTTTGTTTGTCCGCAAATTCCACGCATGCGTAGTCCACCTTCCAGTTTAGTACGTTGTTGTTACTCACGGATGTCAACAATGTGCCGGAATAACGAAAGGGGTGGTGGACAGTGTTACGCTGGTTAGCGCCTGAGGCCTGGTTAGAGAATGAGATTGCCGAAGATAAAAGGTATGTGCCTACGTAACATATGAATGAAAGAAAGACAGTGGGTAAAATGAATGACAACGTAACGGCACGTTCTGGAAATTATTATTGTTACGTTGTAGCCGGCGAGTGCTGCGCGTCTCACAGTTGTACCGTGGCTTGCTCACATGTCAGTGAAATGATCCTTATTTATGCTTTAAAGAGCCTGGATACGTATGTGTCCCCCTTTTATAACCATTGCTCCGTGTATATTGCCTTACACTTTGGATTGCCACAAAGCAACCTGCAAGATTGGAGAAAGGTTGAGAAGAGATTGTGAGAGGAAACGACAGCGTCGTGAAAACGAGACGGACTGTGAACAGAAAGAAACAGAAATGCTCCTACACCACCACATAATTACGATTCGGACAGTGATTTCGAGTAGGCCGTTCCTATCGAATCAATATCCAAGGGTTTTCTTTTGTAATTTTGTTTCCCTTATAAAAAACCATAATGCTGTGTGACGAAGAGCCCAGTTCATGACTGGCAGCCGTGTTTAAACAGGGAGCCCTTCACAGACAACTTTAACACGCGCAATGTAGTTGGGCGCACATGGCTAGTGTATAAATATTTATACATCTTTGGATGTGTATTTTGTGTGTGAATTATTTGGATATAAAATAGAATAACTGAAAAGAATCATCATATACAAATTATTAAAACTTTAACTGAAATACAGGAAACAAATTCTTAAGCATCCATTCACTCAGAGTCTAAGATTCAGTACATCTATACATATGAGACAAAGGAATGCATTAATATTTTAGAAGATTACTCACTGTAAACCAAAGATTAAGTAGGAGCTAAGAAGCTATATTGACTGTGAAGACTGAAACTTATAAAAGTGTGTCATATTACAAAAAGAGATTCAGATGGGGAGGTTTACAAGCTTGTAAGATGTTTGATTTAAAGCAATAGGACTTTGAAAAGGTTTTTTTCATCTAAAATCAAAGACATATGGTGACAAGGAAAAAGAATAAGCTTAGATAAGAAGGTATGAAATATTTTTAAAATATGCCTGAGGGGTGGCACGGTGGCACAGTGGGTAGCACTGCTGCCTCGCAGTTAGAAGACCTGGGTTTGCTTCCTGGGTCCTCCCTGTGTGGAGTTTGCATGTTCTCCACGTGTCTGCGTGGGTTTCCTCCGTGTGCTCCAGTTTCCTCCCACAGTCCAAAGACATGCAGGTTAGGTGCATTGGTGATCCTAAATTTTGCTTGGTGTGTGGATGTTTTGTGTGTGTCTGCCCTTCCGGTGGGCTTTGCCCTGCTCAGGGTTTGTTTCCTGCCTTGCACCTTGTTGGCTGGGATTGGCTCCAGCAGATCCCCATGACCCTGTAGTTAGGATATAGCGGGTTGGATAATGGATGGATGGATATGCCTGAGGGTTATAAAATAGGGGAGAACCCATACAACTACGAAGAAATTACAAGGAATCTAAAGAAGCTGATGAAAAGTCTCTTACATGTTTTATACACAAAACATTTTATGGCTTAAGAAGATAGTGCAAGCATTCAATAACCAAACGGGGTCATTGTTAAAGCAAAAACAATGCAAACAACTTAAACCCCTCTGCTTCTAGATATGATGTTTAGAAATACCTTATGCGCTAGATAACAAAACATTGAATTGGGCTAGGCATGGTGGTAGTCTGTAATTGTTTACATTTGTTTCTGTTCAGTTTCCATTTTATCATTCTTTTTATTGTTTCCTAACAAATACCATGCTCTTAAGGGTGCCAGAGTGGATATACACTCACATATCTTTTTTCTGTAGTACAGGTCCTGTTGCAATTGTAGCAAGTATTTTAAATTAATCAAACTGAAATATTATTACATATAGGAAGTAGGAATACTTGTTTGCTGGCTTGTGAAACTCAAAAGGTTGTAGGCTTCAATTCTCTAAATTCAGCCTGCATTCCTAAATGCCTGAAAATAAAAAGAATGCTTCACCCCAAATTCAAGAAGTAGGTTTTTTGGCTTGCATAGGCTGAAAGAAGGATAGGCTTAAATGTCTCATAATAGGAGAGGAGAACCATGAAACTCCTGGCTCAAAAAACAAAAAGTTTATTAATAACATTTATTCACAAAAGGCTTTCAGAAAAAAAGCAAATACAAAGATCCTAAGTGAACAAAGAGAGGCAATCCAAAGGGAAAGAATATCAGCTTCAAGATCTGGAAAAATAACTAAAGACAAAAGCAAACAGACCAGAAGCCAGAAAAACGTATAAAAATATATAGATATTGAATATATAAATAGATATATAGATAGATTAGAGAGAGAGATTAAAAAATTTGTGTAATGAGTGTATAATTTGTTTTTCCTTATACATGCTACACGTTACATTCTCAAGAATTATTGAGAGAAATTATGTGTTAACCAGGCGATGATTACCCAAGACAGATGTGGTCAGGCAAGACCAAGGTCAAAACCAAGAAATCAAAAATAGAATTGTGCAACCAGATCCAAAAGAGCAATAATCAAAAAGCAAGATGAACTTAATACATTATTTCAATCCTAGCACTAGGGCCTACTTAGAAAACAAGCTAATTACACTAAGAGAACTTTCAGCATGATGTATATTCACTGAGAGATTCTGCATTGTCTGACTGTCACATATTTTAATAACATCATCACTTTTGATCTTGGCAAAACAAATGCAGTCATGTGATGCTTCTAACCTGTGTCATGTAAACAAAGGAAAAAAGACATAAAAATAAACCTTGTAAAATAAATCAAAAATGAAAAAAATGCCTAAGTGGAATCTTCACATTAGAAAAGCCACATAAAATACAAAAAAAACATAAAACATGTAAACATAACATTTTTTGATATGAAGATTGGAATCTTGTATTGATTCTACAGTTTCTCATTCTTTTTTAATTATTTAAGTTGTTTCATTGTATCGTATCTTCTCAATGCAGTGTGGCAATGAGGCAGGAAACAGTTCCATAATATTCCACTCCATGTAATTCAGCACATTTAGGCAGAGCAATAAAGGTAGGCAAAATAGCAACAAAAGTCAAAGATACAGACAAATCAGCTGAGGACAAAACTGGGGTCCAGGCTGCAGGGCCCGTGCTGGCCTGGGTGCAGCAATCATTAAAGCACTTGACAAAAATTAAAAGAAGATGAATGCTCCACTATATCATCCAACAGAGTATTGGGGGTAAAAAAAAAAACCCTGAAGCAGAAGATGGTGGTTAGGAAACAGTAGAAAAAATAACTACAGATGGCCACAGTTCATTAGAAAAAGCAAACAATACTGGAACAGGCAACTCACAAAACACAATGGCAAACAGGACATGGTTATTAGAAGGAGATGACAGAAAACATAGTCCATAACATCAGAATTTAGCAGAATTTGAAAAAACTAACTGCTGGAGATGTCTCGATGCATGCTCAATAATCCAGGTAAGGAAATTCTAGAAAGTTGATTCTGTTCATCTGGACATAGCTTTTTTCTGATAGTTTTTTTAGATGAGTGATGAAACCTATGTCCAGATGAACAAAATCAACTTTCTAGAATCTAGAATTTCCTTACCTGAATTATTGAGCATGTATCGAAACATTTTGACTCACTTTGGGAAAAACTGCCTAAAGCTTATACGTGAGTATGAAAACAGCACGTAAGATGGCAGATTACAGGAACCACCTTAGATTCAGCCTCAGATGTAGACAGAGTGGAATTACACCTAAAAGTCTACAGATGAAATCATCGGTGAAGGGTCTCTGCGCTACAAAAATCCTACAGAAGGCACAGAGCCAGCTGCTAACTAAATAGGTGAGAAAAACTAACTTTACCATTGATGTTTTGAAATCTAAAGAGGAGCAGATCCGACAAAGGCTTTCATCACTTTTAGATGAGAAAACACTTCAACAGGTGATTGAATTCACTGAGAATGCTTGTCTAGCACAGCACAAAAAGTCTAAGACCAGGCAGCAGAGGAAGTTTGATCTACTTGTGGGGTGCCAGAAACATCAGCATACGATAGGGAGTGTCCTCTAGTCAACAGAGAGAAGGATGCCAGACACAAACTGAGGATTTGGACAAGTGGGTGAAGAATCTGCCTAACAGACAACTCAACTCACCCAAGCAGAAAAAAACATCCTTGCTAAAGGGTTAAACTTTGCTGTCACACTGAAACAAATCCCCCTAGTGGAAGTGATCACAGCCACAGAATCAGCAATCAGAAATAACAACATTGCAGAGGTGGAAGCGGAGCAACTATGGATAAAAGTTTCGGCATGTCTCAGCAATGCTAAGCACCCTGCACCCAATATCAGTGTTGAGGAGAGGAAGGTTCTCATGGCACTCAGTAAGGACGACAACATCATCATCCTTCCAGCAGACAAGGGGATTTGCACAGTGGTGCTAAACCAGACGGATTATCATGAGAAAATTTTGTCTCTGCTTATTGATAAAAACACTTATGAACTCCTAAAACGAGATGCAGGTAGTGGTTACAAGAAAAAAGTGATAGATTGTCTCAAGCAGTTAGTGCATGACAACGCTATTGACCGGACCTCATACCACAGATTATACCCAGGGGAAGCTACACCAAGTCTGTATGGTATACCGAAGATACATAAACAGGATGCACCGTTAAGATCTATTGTCTGCATGATCAATTCAGTTACATAGAACATCTTAAAGTTCCTGGCCACTGTCCTCAACCTGTTGGTAGGCAGCTCAAAACACCATATTCAGAACAATTTGGATTTTGTGGAGAAGGTGACAGATGTCATTATGGAGGAAGATGACACTATGGTCTCGTATGATCTCTATTCACTTGCGTTCCAGTTACGGAAGCAGTGGAGGTGGTCCATAAGAGTTTACAGGATGACCCCACACTCAGAAAAAGTACCACTCTTAGCACCGACCAAGAGTGTCTGCTCTTGGAACTGTGTCTTCAATCCACATATTTCAAATACAAAGGCCAGTACTACAGGCCGTAACATTGGTATGCCATGGGTTCCTCAGTTTCACCTATTGTGGCCAATCTGTATATGGAAGAAGTGGAAAAGAGGGCGCTATTATCCTATCCTGGAACACCACCGAGCCATTGATTCAGGTATGTGGACAACACCTGGGTGAAAATCAAATCTCAGGAGGTACCACAATTCACTGACCACATCAACTCAGTGGACAAACACATCCAGTTCACCAGGGAGGACATGAAATGGGACAGGGTAGCTTTCTTTGATTGTGAAATTTCCATCAGCAATGGGGGACATTTGAAAGTTGATGTGTACCATAAACCAATGCATATGAATCAGTATTTAAGGTTTGACTCTCACCATCCGCTAGAGCACAAAATAGGTGTCATCAGGACTCTACAACACAGAGCAAACACCATACCCACAGACACAGCGGCCAGGGAAGCAGAAGAACATCATATCAAAAAGGCCCTGAGTAAATGTGGTTATCCCAGCTGGACTTTTGTCAAAGCAGGGAAGACACCTAAAGAATGCTCTAAGCAATCCAGGAGACAGGAAGGACAACCACAGCCTAAGCGAAAACCTTTGGTGATCCCATAAGTGTAAGGAGTATCGGAACAACTGAGACGCATTTTTCCAAAACACCAGGTCCCGGTGGCTTTCAAACCCCAAAACACAGCAAAAATTGGCTCACCCTAAGGATCGGGTGCCCCAGCACAGACAGAGTAATATAGTTTACGCAGTTAGGTGCCAAGAGGATTGCCGTGAATCATACATCGCGGAAACCAAACAACCACTTGCGAAGCGGATGACACAACACAGAAGAGCTACCTCGTCAGGCCAGAACTCCGCAGCCTATTTAGATCTACAGGACAGTGGTCACTCGTTCAGTTATTAAGATGTGCACATCCTGGACAGGGAGGAATGCTGGTTTGAGCGAGGAGTCAAAGAGGCCATTTATGTGAAAATGGAACAACCATCTCTGAATCGAGGAAGGGGCTTAAAGGTACATCTTTCACCGTCTTACAATGCGGTGATTGAAGCCATTCCCCAACTCTCTGTGAATGGTACTCATGGCCATTGATCAACAGACAATTTGCATATCATTGATCACACGGCCCACTGTTAGTCATTAGGCCAAGGCACTGTTTATAAGGTTGGAGAAACCTGCAGTCAACTGAGACTGAGGAAGTCACTTAGATGAGTAATGAAACATATCGGAAAAAACTATGTCCAGATGAACAGAATCAACTTTCTAGAATAACAGCTGGAGAGTCTGCTGCATGGCCTTCACTGTGTGGATTAAAGACCCCAGACATTGTCTGATCCTTGTTAATTGGTCTTTTTTCTTACAGGTTTTAATTTCAAAGACTTTGTCAAATATTTTTAAGAGAGTGCCATCTATCCATCCCAATTCCTTATTAACTACAAAATATGTGCAGATAACTTCATTGTATCTAATACCAAGGACCTGAACATTTTTATCAATCTTTCAGTCTTTTAGAAAATAATTTTAAATCAGGTTTAGTTTGAAGATTTTAAATTTTTGGATCATTCTGTTATGATTTGGAGGCACAGACATGGCAAAAAAGGAGTCTGAAATCTCCAAAATGACCATAAGGCAGACCCATAAAAGGTTTACATCAGATCAGCTTGGCATGGACACCTACTGGCTGATTTCCAGCCTAGCAGGCCCCCTGAATGGGCACCCGACTTTGAAAGTTCAAAAAGACTACAAAAGTTCCAGAGGATACAAAAAGAGAGAAAGAACCCATGAAAACCTTTACTAGTAGAGTTAATCCCCTCCAACCTTTTTGTATAAGGAACACATTTATTGCACAAAAACAGCAAGATGCTCCAAAGAGCCAAAAGAGGCAAAAAGCATTTGCCAACAAGCATAATCCAAGGAAACAAGTCTGAGAACAAAAAGCACAAATTAAATCTAAAAACAGAAGTAAAAGTCTAGCTTTCAGATCCAGATCCAAAAAATATCAAAAGAAAACAGTGCTTGCAAATCATCAACTAACAAATCACAATGATTCATTGGCTGGGCCTCTCACTCAAGCCTCCTGATAAATGCAGAAGGAGGACACAGAAGCAGTGACATCAGGGTAGCCCCGCCTCCTGAGGCTCCACCCACAAAGTTCAGCAAATGGAATCACATTTAAAGACACAGTACATAAAAACAAACATAATGGAAAATACATAAAAATATGAACAAAATAAAAAAAACAATACATAAACATGAAAAAAATACAGATCTATACATAACAAATATGTATTTTGATGTGGGAAGAATAGTGCCAGTTATGTGCTGTGCCTGTTTCTCAACTCTTTGTACAGATCTCTTTTCCTGGGGTATGGTGTCCCCATACTAGATTGTGATCCCTAATGTCAGTACACATTTAATAATGCTTGAGAAGAAGTTAATGAGCATAAGTTTTTGTATGCCACACTGTTTCAAACACCTGAGGAAGTTAAGGTGCTGCTCTACTTTTTTGATGATGGTGTTTTGTGATCAGTTTATTTCTCTGAGCTGTACATACCAAAACATTTGAAGCTACCCCCTTCTCTCCACCACTGCTCCATCAATACAGACTGGTGAGAAGTTAATTTCTCTGCTTGTGACCTCGAGAATCATTTCTTTGGTTTTGTTTATGTTCAAGGATAGGTTGTTAATGTGACACCAGTTGGCCAGATTGGTAATCTCCTGACAGTTTGCAGTCTCATAGTTGTTCTTAATAAGACTGATAACTGTGGTGTTGTCAGCAAGTTTAATTATACAATTAGTATAATTTCTGAGTGTACAGTAATCCCTCGCTATATCGCGCTTCGACTTTCGCGGCTTCACTCTATCGCGGATTTTATATGAAAGCATAACTAAATATATAACGCGGATTTTTCGCTGTTTCGCGGGTTCTGCGGACAATGTGTCTTTTTACTTCCTGTATATGCTTCCTCAGTTGGTTTGCCCAGTTGATTTCATACAAGGGACGCTATTGGCGGATGGCTGAGAAGCTAACCAATCAGAGCACGCAGTTAAGTTCTCCTGACTGAGAAGCTAACCAATCAGAGCACGCAGTTGAGCTCCTGCATGCTGAATGCAGTGTTAACCAGGAAGTCTCATCTCGCTCATTCAGCATCAACGTGTTTCGCTGTGTAAAGAGTTGTGCTCTTTAGTGTTTATCTTTGTGCATAGTCAAGCCCTTCATTATGGCTCCAAAACAATCTGCTACTGCTTCAGGGGCCGTGCCCAAGCGCAAGAAGAAGATGTTAACGACTGCCGAAAAGGTAAACGATTTGGATTTGTTGAAGGCTACGATTCTTTTTATTTAAAAAATAGGAAAGGAATATAAGATCTACGGCTACAGTGTCCTTTTAACCAGGGTGAAAAACGAGTTGTAAGTGGATGTAATAAGGCAGTAGTCTGGATGGAATCTGCTTTAGGGATTTGGATTGAAGACTGCCAGAAGAAGAACAACGGCAGTGCTACACAATCGCCTGAAGTGGCTCCTTTACAAGGGCTGTAACGCTCTCCTTTGTTGTGCAGTAAAATTAAACTCGTTATCGGACAAGTCATCGTGTCATTGTTGGCGAGTAACCATAATTAATTTTCTTCTTACAGTACTTAGTACATGTACGTACGTTTAGTGTCACTGTACACACATTTACTGTATACTATTTTCTTGCATTGTACGTATTTATTGCTGGTGGCCTGTCTATCGTAATGGCTGTAACATATGTGATATCGGAGACACTCAATATCTTTAAAATAATATTTAGGTTTTACTGTATATAAACAGTGTGTTTATATACATAATTTCAATGAATCTTACCTAATATCTAAGAGAATACAAAGGGATTATGCTGTATAACTCTGCGGGGAATATTTATAAACAGTGCGGGAGAGTTTATAAGGGCTTAAAATATATAAAAATAACCATACAAACATATGGTTTCTACTTCGTGGATTTTCACCTATCGCGGGGGGGTCTGGAACGCAACCCCCGCGATCGAGGAGGGATTACTGTATAGTCATAAAACAATTAGCGAGTACAGCTTTGGACATGGATAGCAACCATGTGGAGCCCCCCAGTATTTATTTAGCATCAGTGGTAATGATTTGTTTTTTCCAGTCTTAACTAAATGAATGCTACCTATTACAAAGTCTAGTGTCCAGTTTCAAATGGAGATTGGCAGGCTCAGTTCCCTAAAGTTTAAAACCCAGCAGGACAGGGATGATGATACAAAAGGCTAAACTGCAGTCAATAAATAACATCCAAACATACGGTACATATTCTGACCATCTAGGTGATAAAAAGCAGCACAGAATGAAGATGACAGGGCATCGTAAAAAGATCTGTTTGACCGATCACAAATTGCAGTGGGTCCAGACAGACAAGAATAATGCTGTAAATACATGACAGCACACCCTTTTCTCAACATTTCATTGTAGTCAAATGAGGGTAACTGTCTGGTAATCATTTACACATATAACTCTGGGCTTTTTGAGAAAAGGAGAAATGGTTATCTTTTTGAAAACCTGTGTTATGGTTGCCTGTTTTTAAGGAATGAATTGAAGATTTTAGTGAAGATTCCAGAAAGCTCTAAGCCACAGATATTCAGCACCCATGGCTGTAATCAGTCTGATCTAGCAGCTTTATGTGGGTTAACCCTCTGGAGTTATTTACAAACTTCAAACTCATTTACTTGAAGAGTGAATTCATTTGGCTGACCTGAGGTTCTGGTAGCTTTTTCCATGTTTTGACTTTCAAAGCAAACATAGAATATGATTTTACTGTTGGGGTGTGACAGATAGGCAGTGGGAGTGTCTACCAAGGGGCCTTTAGTTTGTTAATGCCTGTAAGCTTTGCCCTATGTGCTTTAAATTCAGCACTGTTGTACTGTTGCTCAAGTTTGGTACTATAGACCTTTTCAACTTGCCCAATAGCTCTTTCTAGTGCAAATCGTGATAATCTGTATAGTTCCTTATAACCAGAGACAAAGGCCATCCTCCGCTTTCTGAATCTGTCATGCATAACCCTTCTAAAATATGGCTTCTAGCTGGAAAATAAACCATATTAGTTTTGCTGACACACGGTAATTTGTGTAGCATGTGATACAGTCTACCACAGCCTCTGTACAGTCACCAATGTCTGCAGCTGCCTCCTCAAACAAGACCTAGTTTGTAGTTTGAAAACAATCCTTTAACTGTTCCTCTACCCCAGCTGACCACCACTGAACTGTATTAACAGTGACTGGATGTTCCTTTAATTTCTCTTGGTAGCCCTCTGTGCATTAGTAACAGCTGCGTAGCACTGATCCAATGTATTATTTCCTGTCCTCACATATGAAATGATACATGTTGATGACATTTTCAGAAAGATTACTTGAAATTACAATCTCCTGCAATGACTGGATCCTCATTTGGGAACTTGTTTTCATGTTTGATAATGACTTCATGCAGTTCCATTTGGTGGAATGAAGACAGCAGTAAAAGCAATTCCTGTTAATTCCCTTGGTAAAAAGAATGATCAGCATTTAACTGAAAAATATTTTGCATTTGCTGAGCAGGATCTCATATTTTATGGAGACATCTGTGTATCATGAACTGTTAACAAACAGATATAATCCTCCTCAGCGTCGTTTATCCTCTGTCTCAGGCCAATCAATAAACACTAAAACTTCCAATAATAGTGGCAACATCTGGAATATCTACAGTGTGACATTTTCAAAAAAGTAATATACTGAGCAATCTCTCATGTACTCCTGAGTGTTCATTCTGCAGTAGATTTCATCCATTTTGTTGGCTAGTAATTAAACATTAGCTATACCATTATGGGGATTGGCTGCCTCCATAGCCTGCCACATCTCCATCTCCTTCTACCATTGTCCGGAAACTCCAATGCCACTTGCACCACGTGGCATGAGGTAACTCTGACAATCTCTGGAAAATGGTAAAGTGCTCAGGTTGGTTAAATAAAACGTCAAAACTGCATGAATGTCCAAAATGTCTGCCGATCATATTTAATCTGTGCATATATGTTTTCTGCGTGTAAGATACGAATTTACAGACAGAAGTCAAAACAACCCTAAAACTGATTAGACAGTAGATGATAATTTTTTTTTGTGTCACCGCTATTTTATTTTCTGTTTTAGAGTCATTAATAAACAAGACAATACTTAAAGTATAAAAAAGTGATCAAAGTATAATCAGAATCAAAAATAAAGAAAACAAAAACATATTCAGAAAAATAAAAGGTAAGATACATAGAAAACCTAAAAAATATCTTTTTATTATAAAAAAAAATTCTGTGGAATGAATGACTAGTAGACGATACGTGATCTTCACGTTAAGATCACGAAAGGCAAATAAAAGAACCGCGACACGAAAAAGAATGGGCAAAAAAAAAAAAAAAAAACAGTTGTGTAAAGGGAAGCAGCACACACAGATACAGGTGTCTCAATGCACATCATTCAAAGCACAAAACGTAGATTTACACAATAATGGAACATACACTATGAGAATCTGTGGATCCGCAACAGTTAAAGCAACGACAAGTTTAATTTCAAAGAAAACACAATTCGAGCAGGTGTATATTTATGATGATGGAGAAGCAATCACAACACGAGCAGCAGAGACACAAAGTAGGAAAAAGGACAGCGGCTGTAAAGGCTTTAAAAAGATGGAAGGGCAGTGCGACAGCAGCCCCCCCGCGCGAGCAGCGTTATACGACCTGCAAGAAAGAATTTAACCATGCCCGGGGCCGTAAATAAAGGGACAAGTATTGTTTTTAGAACATCACGCAAGACCAGCCAGTGAGCCATCATTTAAAACAAGTCCACAGACATCTAACCCTAGCAGTTGTTGGATTGCATCTGTCAGACAAGCATCATGTGCTCCCAGCTCTTAAAACAACGACAAGAGACAAGGAAAACGTGCAGATCACCAACAGCAGGAAGACAGCAGATGATGCGACGGCATATCCTTAGCGTACGTTCAGCTGCCCCTCCCCTTCACAATGCGAGCAGCGTTATACATCTGGCGAGGAAGAGATGTAACCACACACGGGGCCGAAAATAAAAGACAAGCATTGTTTTTACAAAACATTTTAAGGTAAAAGTGAAAATAATGCATATGTAACAATTCCCAAGAAAATAACAATCTCTTTAAATTGTATATTGCCTGCCTAAGGTAAAGTCATCCCTGATGAAGGATCACAGGAATCGTGGGAAAGAGGGGTCTTTTCATCGGATTAGCGCTATTTCAGCTGTGGAATGGCCAAATGGGGGAGGCAGCTTGATGAATGAAGTCTCCAGGACTTAAAACAAATCCAAATCATATTTTGTGATATCATCTAATGTGAAATTCTACTCCGTACTTCTAGAATTTTTATTTTTATAATGTACTGAGGATTTATTCTCTTCTATGTATTGTACTGTATTGTATTGACCCCCTTCTTTTTGACACCCACTGCACACCCAACATACCTGGAAAGGGGTCTCTCTTTGAACTGCCTTTCCCAATATCTTCTCGATTTTTTCCCTACAAGGGTTTTTTTTTGGGAGTTTTTTCTGGTCTTCTTAGAGGGTCAAGGCTGGGGGGCTGTCAGGAGACAGGACCTGTTAAAGCCCATTGTGGCACTTCTCGTGTGATTTTGGGCTATACAAAAAATAAATTGTATTGTATTATTAAAATTAAAAAAACAGTTAAATTATGACACAGCCCCACTCCTAAGAAGTGGCCTCTGATCCTACAGAGTTCTGTCAACAGAAGATCCATAATAGAAAAGGGGTATGTCAATGTCAATTTATTTATATGGCACATTTAAAACAACATAGGAATGCTGTGGCCAAAGTGCTTTACAATAAAAGTAGAAAAAACATACAATTAACATAAATAACATACTGTAAATAATAAATAGAGGCTGGCACGGTGGCGCAGTGGTAGCGCTGCTACCTCGGAGTTAGGAGTTCCGGGTTTGCTTTCTGGGTCCTCCCTGCATTGAGTTTGCATGTTCTCCCCGTGTCTGTGTGGGTTTCCTCTGGGTACTCCGGTTTCCTCCCACAGTCCAAAGACATGCAGGTTAGGTGGACTGGCGATTCTAACATTGTCCCTAGTGTGTGCTTGGTGTGTGAGTGTGTGTGTCCTGCGGTGGGTTGGTGCCCTGCCCAGGATTGGTTCCTGCCTTGTGCCCTGTGTTGGCTGGGATTGGCTGCAGCAGACCCCTGTGACCCTGTGTTCGGATTCAACGGGTTGGAAAATGGATGGATGGATAAATAGAAGTAAGATTACATAATCACAATAAGGAAGCCATCAGTATTACTGAAGGTCACAGAAAGCAGGTGAATAGAAATGAGTCTTTAATCTTGTTTTGAACAGTTCAATTGAAGACGACTCCTTTATGTAGTGAGGTAAAGAGTTCCACAGGCGAGGAGCAGCAGCTGTAAAAGCCCTGTCCCCCTTAGATTTACACTTAGTATGAGGAACAACAAGAGACAACTAACCAGAAGATCTAAGCACTCTAGATGGCTGGTGTAAAGCGCACAATTCAGATAAACAGGCAGGAGCCAGCCCATGTAAAGATTTAAAAACTAGCAATAAGATCTTACAATCAATTCGAAAACTGACAGGCAGCCAGTGAAAAGAAGCTAATATTGGAGAAACAGAATCAGACTTTCTTGCCCCAATCAGAAAGCGAGTGGCAGCATTCTGGACCAACTGTAACCTGCGTATAAGGGATTTGCTAATCCCAGAATACAGCGAGTTGCAGTAATCAAGGGGAGAAAAGATAAAAGCATGAGTAGCTTTCTTAAGATCCCTAGAGGATAAAAAAGGCTTGATCTTACCTAAAAGACAAAGCTGGAAAAAGAAACTCTTAACTACAGAATTAATCTGTTTCTCAAACAGATGTTACTGTCAAAAATAACACCAAGATTGCGGACTTGAGGTTTGCAAAAGACGGAGAAGGAGCCAAGAAATCCAAGACCAATTTGGGCTTTAGCTGATGGACCCACTATAAGCATGTTTTATTTTGATTCAGATCAAGGATCTTAGTTCAAAAAGACAGTTGTGCAGTTGATTCATTGCAGAGTTGCAGACGGGACTATAAACCTGTGTATCATCAACATAGCAGTGAAAAGGAATGTTACATTTCCTAAAAATAGCTCCAATAGGGTGAAGGTATATAGAGAATAAAATAGGACCCAAAATGGATCCCTGAGGAACACCACATTTAAGAGGAGCAGTAGACGGAAAAGAGGAATTTAAAGTCACTGAAAAGTGTCTACCAATTAGATATGACCTGAACCAGTTAAGAGCAGGCCCTTTAAGCCCAACAAGATATTCAAGCCGCAACAGCAATATCTCATGGTCAACAGTGTCAAAGGCAGCGGACAGGTCAAGGTGGACAAGGACTGCAGTGCCACCTGAGTCAGTAATAATAGAGATGTCATTGAATACTTTCAGGAGAGCCATCTCAACACCATGATAACGCCTAAAGCCAGACTGGTAGATCTCTAATAAATTATTGGAGTTAAGATGATCAACCAATTGATTATAAATAATTCTTTCTAATATTTTAGCAAGAAATGGCAATTGGGAAATCAGACGAAAATTGGCTAAAACTCCAGGATCTAATTCTGCCTTTTTTAGACAAGGACACACCACAGCATGTTTAAAAAATGAGGGCATAAAACCCTCACTAATAGAACCATTGTTAATGGCTAGTAAAGATGGTTCCAGAAAGGCTTCCACTAAGAGGCGTGGTGGCACAATATCAAGAGGAGTGAGAGTAGGTTTAAGGGTGTCAATGGTACTTTTTAACTGTAAAAGTGAGACAAGAGCAAAAGATTCCAAGACAATGCCACGATTAACAGTAGCTGGAATAATACCACAACAGATTGTATCAATTTTACAGACAAAGAATGAAAGAAACTGCTCACATGAAAGAACAGTACTATTTAATCCCATCACAGAATGAGGGTGAATGACCGCATTAATGGAATTAAATAAGACCCTAGAATTCTTAGAATGACAGGATACTAAATCAGCGAAGAAGTCATGTTTAGCTTTCTTAACTGCAACCTGGAAGTTGAATAGAGAAGTTCTAAAAATCTGTTTTTGAAACAATCAGTCCATCTTTTTTCCAATGCCATTCCGCAGTTCGACAGGCGCAGCGTAGCGGTCACGTAGTTTCATTTAGCTAGGGAGCAGGTCTTCCCTTATTACAGCGTATCTTGAGCGGCGCAATTGAGTCTAAAACTGTTTAACAAGAAGAATTAAATTCTAAAACAGAATCATCAATACCATCATATTGAACATGTACAGTAAGGCTAGAGAATATGGTTTTAAAATCGGATATAATAGAAGAATTTAAACAGCGTGGAGCACAACTAGTAGTAGGAACATCAACAGTAATATCGAAATCCATCATTATAGAAAAGTGACTAGTAAAAGAAACATCACATATATCAATATTATTAACTGAAATATTACGTGTAAGAATGAGATCAAGGGTGTGATTAAGAGAGTGAGTTAGCGTATTAATATGCTGGATAAAATCAAATGAGTCCAATAGTGATAAAAAGTCATTAACC
Organism: Polypterus bichir lapradei; assembly: GCA_026402145.1. NCBI lineage: Eukaryota > Metazoa > Chordata > Cladistia > Polypteriformes > Polypteridae > Polypterus > Polypterus bichir. Next base: position 56,450,935 of record JANRMT010062818.1, on the reverse strand, counting down.
AAAGGTTTCGATTGACAACAAACGTGTGTGTTAAAATCACAGACAATAAATACTTTGTCATGGGAGAGGGTAATATCAGCCAGGAGATCAGAGAATTCAGAAATGAAGATATCATTAATTACAGGAGGTCTATAAACCACAGCAAACAATAAAGAAGGGGAGCTGCACACTTCGAAAAGTTGCAGTTCGAAGCTGCTAAACAGACCTCTTGTAAGGCTCCGACACAAGAACATATTTTTAAAAACAGTGTCAATGCCCCGCCACGACGAGTCAGCTGAGGAGAATTTAAAAATGAATAACCTTATGGTACCAAGCCAGTTAAACATGAAGAGTCACCATTTACAATCCAGGGGCCTCATGCATAAACGGTGTGTACGCACAGAAATGTTGCATAAGAACGTTTCCACATTCAAATCGCGATGTATAAAACCTAGACTTGGTGTAAAGCCATGCACATTTCCAAGGTACCTCATACCTTGTCGTATGCAAGTTCTCCGCTTGGTTTTGCAGACTGGCGGCACCCAGCGTCAAAGCTGTGCTACTGTTCCTGTGTGGTTACCCTTTATTTCTTAGAACAACATTTCTGACGCAGCTTTAGAAATACACTGAAACTAACCGCATATTGTTTATTGGTGTAATGCATCTGATTGTAGATTACCTGTAACAATATAATGGCCCAGGGAATAGCCATAGTATTCCAAATACCATAACTGCTTTAGCGTTGTTACTCTCACTGCACCTTCTTCTTCTTCTTCTTCTTTCAGCTGCTCCCTTTAAGGGTTGCCACAGCGTATTATCATTTTCCACATTACTCTCACTGCACCACTCGGATTATTTCTATTACTGTATCTGAGTGGGGAATCACAGCAGCAGCTGATTGGAAAGAGAATTATCAGTATACAGCATCAAGCACATGCTGCCAAAGCCACGGCAAAATGTTTCAAAGCCTTTCCTGTACAGACCTCGCGGTTCAGAAACAGTTTCATCCCAAGAACTATAAACGCACTCAATCAATTGCTCCTTGTAGAACTGTTTGTACTTATAAGTACAATTACCCCACTGTAAACTTGCACTACAGTTATAATATTACACAACCTGCGCCACTTTATAAAGCGCGTATTTACATATGATGACAATATAATTTTTAAGATGAAATGCAGCAAAATATGTTGATTATATTATACAGATAAAACTTTAACTTCATTTAAATAATCTGTATTGTTAATATATAAACATGTGAGGACACGGTGCCCCAGCGCTAGCAAGTTCACGTATTGTTCCTGCCTTGCGCGCTGTACAGTATATTTGCTGAGGCTGGCGCGACACTGGAAGGATAGATAGATAGAATAATTAAACACATACTATGAAGATATTTCAATGTTCCTTAAAAGTTTTGAAGAATCGTCGTTGTAAGCTTACAGATGGCTTAACGTCTATTACAGAGCTGATTGTGTGACGATTGGGTATTTGGGGTAAGAAAAGTAAGGAAGTACAAGAATTGAAGGTTAGTACGTTTGAAAGAGACAGTACTGCTACAATAAATTATTTCATCGAAGATCGCGCATGGCGCAGCAGCATCTTGTGTGAGTCATGAACAATCTCTGCGCCATCGTGTTCTTAATAACATGCTTTCATTCCAATCATCATGAAAATGATATCACATATACATCTCAGTATTTTAATTATTCAGAGAGCTATAATATCACGAATGTAATGGATTCTGTGTCCTGTCGGAGAAAGAGAAAGAACGGAAGCATGTAGTGATTCACACACATACAGCACATTGAAGATCAAATACAAAACAAAGCATTTAACATGCTACTTTAGTTACGATGGGATATGAGAAACTAGTAAATTAAATGATTTTAAGATGAAGTTTATGTTCTACTTTAATGACAAAATAAACTACGTGATTAAAGTGGATATTTTGAGATTGAAGTTAACATTTCGTGCTTTTTTCCTACTCTGTGCCTTTTTTTCTCACTGTACCCTAATAAGCTTCCATATGACACTCAGACGGTGGGCTACGTCTCGCCTTTTCACAGCGACTTTGATATGTGACAACTTCTTTTTCATGTTGGGCACTGTGCGACTTTGTGAACTAGAGCTTGTTTCTCCAACACGCTATGTCACTCGATCAACTTCCTTTTGTTGATTATACCACTGTATAAACCAACAAATAGTACGTTTTTCTTTGCCTCCACTTGGTATGCGCTGAAATTCTTATATTTTCCCTCTTGCTTTTGCCATTGCCTTTTCACAGAACATTGAGCTTAAGGTCTATTTATATTGATTTGCATATTCAAAGAGGCATAATTCTGGGAGGAGACGGGGAGGGACAGAAGGCGCGTGCATGTGCGTTAGTTTTCACGCTGATCGGGATTTACGGAGTGGAAGAAGTTGGAGTACATACAGATTCCTGCATCTGGAATTTTCTGTGCGTAAGTACATTTCGGCTTTTGTGCTTATGTCATGTTATAGTGCGAATTGTACGCACGGTGTTATACATGAGGCCCCTGGTCTATTCTAAAATAAACCCTGTGTGCCGTTGACTTGCTAAGATTATGTAAAAGAAGACTATGAATGAAAATCACTGGAAAAGTCACATAATGTGACATAGCCTTTACCAGTTTCCTGATAGATACTCAAACTCATTTTATAGAATTTAAGTGGCTTTGAAAACATCTGTTAAATAAAAATTATAATGAGGTTTAAACACTTATAGGTCATTACAATTTGACATTTAGTATATACAGTTATGTCATTTTTGAGATACGAATAAACTCATACAGCTTCAATTTATACAAAACAGAGGAAAATGGCTTCACCTCTTCTGGTCTCGGGGACCAAAAAGCCACTTAGCTGGGAAAAAAATAAAATAACAACTGTGTTTAGTATGTTTGAGCAATTGAGGGCAATTTTGTCTGGGTGTTATATGAGCATTACAGGCAGTGTTCAGTGTGTCCAGTTCTACTTTACTTCAGATCGCATCACTTTGAACACAATGAGAATCCCATTTTGGGGAAAGGCTGTGTTATCAAACATCATTTTATTTGAAGGCTGCAATATCCATGCAATAGTGTCATGAGAGCTTCATACTTTGTAGACGTACAGTGAGTTAAAAGATAAATAAATAAAACAAAACATTAATGTAGTGAAGCACAATACCAGCAATGTGCCTCATAAGAAACTTAAACTCCCTTATGTGGCTAATTTTATGGTTCACAACAAGTTATTTGCTCACTCAGCCTTCAGTTCCAGATGGAAGACAAAAGGACACCTGCACAGGATTTTAATGGATCTTACATTTAAATAAAAGTTGCCCAAGTACCACTGTGATTTTTTCCTTTTGGTTTTTGTTCTTGCTGTGTGTACTGTTGTCATCATTACCATTATAATAATATATAAGGAAAGGATATACAAATGTGTAATACTGAGAATCTTTACCCTATTTTTGCATATATCTGAATATTGGTCAAAGAAATTGCTTGCAGAGTTTATAGACAGAATTGTGTCGAGGTATAGATTTGTGAAAGGGTACAAAGAAATTCCTGCTGCACTGATTATTCCCAAGAACACAATTTCCTTCATATTTCATAAATGGAAGAACTCTGGAACAACTATTACTCCTCCTAGAGCTATCCAACCTATCCAAACTGGAAGAATGGCCATAGTAAGAGAGGTGAACCTTGTGTGGAGATGAGAGAAATTTTGTAAAGGATGTATCTGAGCTTTATGATAGAGTTGCCAGGCAGAAGCCTCTTCTTAGTAAAAGACGTGGAAACCTGCTCGGAGTTTAAAAAAGTAACTAAAATTAGTATCATGTCTGGACAAAGCCAGGCACTACTCATCACCTATGTAATTCCATTCAAATGGTGAAGTATCATGGTGGCAGCATCAAGTTGTGGAATTGTTTATCAGATGCAGGGGCTGGGAGAATTGACAGGATTGAGGCTGGAAAGCTAAACAGAGTAAAGTGTAGTGATATCCTTTACAAAAACCTGCTCTAGAGTGCTATGGACCTCAGACTGGGATGAAGCTTCACTTTCCAATAGGACACTGACCCTAAGAACAAACCAAAGGCAACACAATAGTAGAATAGGACAACTCTTTGAGTTGCCCAACCACAGTCTGAACTTGAACCCAATGGAACATCTCTGAAGAAACCTGAAAATAGCTGTCCACAAACAGTCTTCATCTCAGCTGACAGTGTTTGAGAGGATCTCCACAGAAAAAAGGCAGATAATCCCTAAAAACATATGTGAGAAGTTTGTTATGTCATACCCAAGAAGACTCAAGGATGTAATCGCTGTCAAAGGTTTTTCAATAAAGTACTGAGTAAAGGGTCTGAATAATGGTATCAATGTGATATGCAAGTTTTTTAATATAAATTTATAAAAAAAAATCTAAAATCTATTTCTTTACTTTGTAATTCTGAAATGTGAAAAACGTAAAGGGGTCTAAATACTTTCTAACTCCACTGAATATGGTTTCAGCCCTTCTTTAGTCATTCAGTCAGTTAGTCATTGTTCAACACGCTATAGCCCAACACAGGGTCACGGGGGTCTGCTGGAGCCAATCACAGCCAGCACAGGGCACAAGGTAGGAACAAACCCCAGGCAGGGCGCCAGCCCACCACATAGCCCTTCTTTAATTTCTAGTATTTCCATGCATTTCTACCTCCAATATAAAGTTTGTCAAATTTCTTGTCTAACTTCAGGGATGTACTGTATGGGTGAAACAGTGGTTCCTCTTCAAAGGTTTTGCGGAACATAAGGAAAAACTCCCCCTAGGTACTGAAATGGACAGAAGGTTTCATTCTCTGCAACCTATGATGGTTGAGGGCTCCAACATGGAAACTGGCACCTAGTACCTTGGTTTTTCAAGATTATTAAGCAGATTTGGGCCTGTCACCTATGAACTGGCAATACCCGCTAATTATAACATATTTCTCACCTACCACGTTTCATATTTTTTTTTCCCCTTTTATTTATCAGTTTTCCAATTAACAGCAACATACACACCTCTTCGAATACATAAAAATGCCAAAGGTATTGACAAACATATTAGTGTTGACTATCAGATGCGAACAATAAACCTAGAATGCCTAAACCCCATATCCCACCCATAGGCCCACAAAAAAGATAAATAGATAAAATAGATAATGATTAATTAAATAATTAAACAACAAGAAAGTAATTTAAAAAAAAAAACCCTAATACACAGGATGTTACAAAAAATAAGTAAATAAATAACAATTAAAAAATAATAGTAATAAAATAAAATAAGAAATAAATAAAGTTTAATCAGGTTCAATTGTTTCCAAGGATCTAAAATAAGAAACAAAAGATTGCCAGACCTTCAAAAACCCATCAGCTCTCCCTCTCAGACTAAACTTGATTTTTTCAAGTTTTAAAAAGAACATAAGATCCTTCAGCCAGCGAGCCATGGTCGGGGGATGCGGAGCCTTCCAGGACAATAATATTCTACGTCATGCTAACAGTGAAGTGAAAGCGATTGCATCCAATTGTGTACTATTAAAAGACGTATCAGGATCTCCAGGAACCCCAAATATAGCGACTAAAGGACAAGGTTCCAGTCAGATTCCAAAAACATGAGAAATAATGTCAAAATAGGAGGTCCAGTATAACTGGATTTTGGGGCAAAGAAAAAACATGTGGCTTAAATTGCAGGGAGAGGAGTTACATCGGTCACATAGGTCAGGAACATTGGGATAAATTTTAGATAGTTTAGACTTTGACCAATGTACTACTTTAAACTGAATAAGAGAGAGCCTTGCACAAGATGAAGAAGTACGGATCCCCTTAACTATACTATCCCAGTAGCCTTCTCAGAAGTCCAGACCCAACTCCTGTTCCCAATTTGAAATAGTTTTATTGTCAGAGTAACTGTCCATTGAAAGAACCGTATTATATATTTGCGAGGTAAGAGCTTTCTTATGTGGAGAAAGTTTGAATAAGTCTTCCCAAGACTGTTTAGGTGGGCGAATAGGAAACTCAGGAAAAATAGTGGAAGCACAGTGTCTAACTTGAAAATAACGAAATAAATGAAATGAGGGCAGACCATATAGAGACAACATATCCGTAAAGTTAAGAAAGATATTATCCTTATAAAGAGCGGAAAAACATTTAATGCCCTTCCTATCCCATAAATTAAACATAGAGTCCAAAAGGGAAGGGGGAAAAAGGTGATTATTACATAGTGGGACCAGAGCAGAAGCAGAAACAGATTTGAAGTGGCGTCGAAATTGATGCCATATCTTGAGAGAATTAAGTACAACAGGGTTATCTGTATATTGAGTAAGGGATACAGGGAGGGATGAAAATAATAAAGCGGGGAGGGAGGTCGAGAAACATGATTGAGTTTCTGACACCAAAATGCCTGAGGATCTTTTAGCAAATAAATGTATTTTTGGATGTTAGCTGCCCAATAATAAAACATTAAATTGGGTAAAGACAGACCTCCACTGAGTCGGCACTTTTGTAATAATGACTTGAGAATTTTGGGAGATTTACCTCTCCATATGAATGAGGAGATCATTTGATCAATAGATTAAAAAAAAAGATTTGGGTAAGAACAAAGAAATGCACTGGAAAAGGTATAAACATTTGGGTAAAACATTCATTTTAACTATATTAATCCTGCCCAATAGAGATACCAGCAAATTAGCCCATCTTTGAAAAGCTGACCTTACATGAGATAGAAGAGGAGTGAAATTAGCAGCCCATAGAACCTTAGGTGAGCTAGTCACATTCACTCTCAAATACTTGAAACCAGTATAACTCAGGTAGAAGGGAAGGTCAGTCTGTCGAGCCACTGCGCAGCTTTGTTTATAGGCAAGCATTCACTCTTTTGAATGTTAAGTCTATATCCAGAGAAGAAACCAAAATCTTTTAGTATTGCCATAATATGTGCCAGGGAATTAATAGGGTTTGTGAGATACAGAAGTAAATCATCTGCATATAAGGCCACCCTGTGTTCTATATTTCCACGAGTCACGCCTTGGAACAAAGAGGAAGTCCTGAGAGCTATCGAAAGAGGCTCTATAGCTAAAGCAAAAAGTAAGGGGGAGAGAGGACAGCCTTGACGTGTGCCACGCGACAAAGGGAGAAAGTCAGATTTTATGTTATTGGTACAAACAGAAGCTAGGGGGGAAGTATACAAGAGACGAATCCCAGAAATAAATCTATCGCCAAAGCCAAATTTCTTCAGGACTGCAAAGAGGTACTCCCACTCCACTCTATCAAATGCCTTTTCAGCATCCAATGAAATGACCACTTCAGGGAGAATACTATGATGTTTGGAGTACAATATATTAAAGAGGGTGTGAATATTAAAAAAGGAGTGCCTTCCTTTGATAAAACCTGTCTGTTCATCTGAAATAATAGATGGGAGGACTCCTTCTATGCGAGAGGCTAACAGCTTGGCCAGAATTTTCACATCCACGTTAAGAAGGCTTATGGGTCTGTAAGAAGTACAAAAAGTCGGATCCTTCCCTTCCTTGAGTAAAAGTGAGATAGAGGCCTGTCTCAGCGTCATGGGGAGAGAACCTTGCTCTAATGACTCCTCAAAGACAGACTAGAGTAATGGGGCTAATTTGGGATAAAATTTCTTATAAAAATCTGAAGAGAATCCGTCAGGACCAGGGGATTTACCTGATTGTAAGGATTTAATCGAAAATATGACCTCATCCAAATTAAGGGGGGCATCAATTTCAACTGCTTTAACTGCCTCAACTGTGGCGATAACTAAACTGTCAAGAAACTGCTGCATATTTCCCGAGTTGGGAGGAAACTCTGAGGTGTAAAGAGTGGTATAAAATGCCTTAAAGACAGAGTTAATTTCAATTGGGTCAGATGTCAAAGTACCTGATGTATTTTTTATTTGCATAATGTAACGGGCAGCAGTATGATGCCTTAGTTAATGAGCTAACAAACGAGAAGCTTTCTCCCCGTATTCATAATAGTTACCACGAGACTGTAATAACAGCTGCTCCACCTGACTCGTTGACATCAAGTCAAACTCAAGCTGCAAGTTAAGACGCTGCTTATATACTTCTGGAGAAGGCTTCAGGGCATACTGGCGATCAAGTTTAAGAATTTCTGTAGATAGGTCTGGATTTCTTAGATCTGGAAAGATGAGACGCGTATGAGATAATCTGGCCTCTTAGGTAAGCCTTAAGAGTCTCCCATAATAAGGAATTTGAGATGGTATCTGACTTATTCATAGTTAAAAAGACATCAATGGAAACAGAAATATATTCACAAAAGGCCGGGTCTGAGAGAAGCAAGGAATTGAGCCTCCAAGTGGGTCGAGCTGTATGATAGGTGGACAAAGCGACGTCCATAGCCAAAGGCGCATGATCTGAGATAACAATTGGGAGATACTCAGAATTATGGATTTTTGAAATTAAAGAGTCATTAATAAAAAAATAATCTATACGAGAGTATGTGTGATGAACATGAGAAAAAAAAGAACATTCTCTGGCTTGTGGATTATGAAATCTCCATGGATCAATGTATCCATTTTGAGTCATAAAGTCTGAAAATGACTTTGACATAGCAGATGGGGCTTTTATGCTGGAGGCAGATCTATCTAGTACCGGATCAATAACGCAGTTTAAATCCCCCCCAAAGATCAGAAGGTGTATATTCTAATTGGGGATCATCCTCAAAAGTTTATTAGCGAATTGGGCGTTGTCAAAATTTGGGGCATAAACATTCACCAAGACAATAGGATTGCGCAGGATAGTCCCTACAATAATTAAAAATCTCCCATTTTTGTCTGTTATCGTCTTGGAGAGTGAGAACTGTATTTTATTACTAATTAAGATTGCAACACCTCTTGCTCTGGAATCAAAGCTGGAATGAAAGACGTGACTTATCCATGGCGTTTTAAGTCTTTTCTGATCCTTAATACGCAAATGAGTCTCCTGAAGAAAAATAACATCTGCTTTAAGACGCTTTAAATGACTGATAACTCTAGCTCTTTTGACTGGACCATTCATGCCCTTCACATTCCAGGACAGAAACCTAATCGGGCTCCCCATAATGTTACTGTCAACCATATTGGTTTTTTTCAAGCGATGTTACTGTACAGCTATAGTACCGAATTGGCAGGAAAGGGTAGAGCAAACATTGCAACACTATAAGCACCAACATTGTGAAGGACACGACACACAGCAATCCAAATAAAACCAAGTCAATGAAAAGAAGCAAAAGAAAACAAGCAAAAAACACATAAACACGGGCCTGAACCCCCCCACCCCTCACCCTCTTAGTCCCCTTCCCCAAATGAAGAAGACAGCGGCATAATCCAAACATCTAGAACCTCCTGTCTCGGACTCCCACCACACTATCCACATAACATTATCAAAAAAGAAAAGAAAAAAGTAACCTCACCCGGTAAGATGAACATACCAGTCTAGAGAATAAAACAAACACCTCAAAACCAGCAGAAAGTCCTCAATGATTATTAAAACCATTAATTCAGTGTCATATAGAAATGAGTGCTGTAACCGTGCAGATAAAGGATCATTGAGGTGAAAAATAATTACTAGTCTCTGCACAAATTTGTCGGCGTCTGACGCAGATTGCAGCCACTTTCTCTCTCCGGTCGGCAGAACGATGCGCAGTTTAGCTGGATACAAGAGCACAGGCCGGTATCCCCTCTTGTAGAGCTCTGCCATGGCCTCCTTGAATCCCGCGCGCTGCTTTACCACTTCAGGGGTGTAGTCCTCATAAAACCGAATCTTATGGCCGTTGTAGACCAGGTCATCTCTCTTACGTGCCTCGCGAATCACCAGATCCTTTATTTGGTAGCGATGAAAACGCAGGATAACTGCCCGGGGTTTCCCCCCGGCAGCCGGCTTGGGAGCTAGGCTCTGGTGCGCCCTGTCCAGCTCCGCCGGCGAAGTAAGCACCTGCGATCCAAGGACATCGACAAGGAGTTGAGAGAAAAAAGTAGTAGGGCGTGGATCCTCAATAGCTTCAGGTAAACCCACAATCCGAATATTATTACGTCTGCTGCGCCCTTCTAGATCTGCCATCTTGGATTTTAACCACTCGTTATCTTTTTGGAGAGCAGAGCATTCCTCCTTGATCTGGTCTAAACGTTGATCAAAATCGGTATGAGCAAGCTCGAGAGAACTAATACGTAGACTATGGTCGTGTACTGCAGATTGAACACTGTCCATCTTAGACGATAAGTTCTCAAAAGAAGGCTTAAAGTCCGCAGACAGCGCAGCTCTGTGATCCTCTAGGAAAAGGCTAATCTGTGCCATAGTTGCAGGTGCCGATTGCGGTGAGTTTTCTTGGTCTCGTTCAGATTTATCCTTCGATTTAGGCATTTTACAGGTGGATTAAAAGTATACACGTAGAAGTTCCTAAATCTGGGTTTCGGAACAAAAAGTGTGAGGTTTGTAAGATATAGTACAGTGTAGCTGAGCGAGCCGAATACACGTCTACTCAGTAGACCACATCCCAGAAGTCCTCCCACGTTTCATATTTAAAACCTATTCATTTGAGTCTTTATTATATACAATCTAGAGCACAATCTTTAGTTTATAAGAATGATGAATTTGAATATGAGTCACCTGTCTAAAACCAAGAAACACAATTATTGTAATGTTCCAATTTCATTTAATGATATTTTACTTTCACTTAGAATAAATATTCTTTGAAGCTTGACAGCAGTATTGCTAAATGTGTATGGATTAAAAGAAAATTAACTTTGGAAAGTCCAAAAAATGTAATTAGTAAATTTAAAATGTACAATAACATTTTTTGTAGCTTAAATCCAGTAACATTTCTGTCAGACAAAAAGGTTTCAGCATATGTGTAAACAGATTAAACACGTCAGATGTCTAAAATGTACGGTATTTGTCAACTAAGTAAAATATTAAATTCTTTTACTTTGCCATACCTTTTCAACAGGAAAAACATAATTCTGTATGAAGTCTTTCACCCGACTAAGAATCACCTTTCCTTTGCTGGATTGCTTAAACAGATCTTCAGATATGGATGACTGCTCATCAGGCTTGAATAACCCTCTGCAAGAGCAAATAGCAAAAACAGCAGAAGTCCGGTTTTGATTTTCAGCATGTACTAAAGTGTATGACATATATTGCAAACTCATGCAGTATCACTACTTGATTTCAAGTGCAAGCACATGATTTGTACAGGTGTAAGAAAAAGTACAATTAGTTAAGAACTGAATCACAGTAGAAGATGGATACTTTATACAGTATGTAAATATGCCAAACCAACAGAATAAAAAAACACAAAGCTTACAATCTGAAAAATATTTCTTACTTAAAGAGAGTACAATTCTTGTTCAAATAATTAAATCCTCTGGCTTCCAACCTCCTCCTCTGGACCAAATTACCTACAGAATTGATTGTCAGCTATCCAGATGGATGAAACATTAGACTGTGTTTGCTACCAGTGTTTGCAGTTTAATGCAGTGATCAGCTTCTTTTCTATAACTTCGTGAATTAACAATTTGTAAGGCTAAAGATAAATATATGTTGATACTTTCAAATAACTAAAAATGACATACAGTGCCCTCTATAATGTTTGGGACAAAGACACACTTTTCCTTGAAAAATGTTCCACAGTTTAAAATTATAAATTAAACAGTTCAGACATGATTAAAGCTGCACATGTCAAACTTTAATTCAAGATATTTTGCCACCTGCCATGTAGAAATTACAACACTTTTTACATATGGTCCCTCCATTTCAGTGCACCACAATGTTTAGGACAATTGGCATCGTAGGTGTTTGTGATTACTCAGGTGTGTTTCATTGCTTCATTAGTGCTGGCATAAGATACCCAGACTTGCTTCTACCATTGTTCTAAAATGAGGGCAAGAGCTGTGCCAATGAAAGTCAAAGAAGCCAGAGGCTGGAAAAAAATAAAAATGTTACAGACATTGGAAAAACCTTAAGATTACCTAAATCAGCTGTCTGGAATACCAATAATATTTGTAATACTGTAGCACCTCAGGGAACTGTTCTGTATCCCTTTTTTACCCTCTACACAACAGACTTTAAGTACAATACCAGCATTTACCATTGTGGAGGACTTTGTCTTGCTGGGCAAGGACAATAACCTGCAACCCAATATCAGCAAGAGAAAAGAGCTGGTGGTGGACTTCCAGCATGTCAAGGAGTCTCTGAGACCAGTTATCATTCGGGGGGGGGATGTGGAAATGGTGCGCAGCTACAGGTGCTTGGGGATTCACATAAACAATAAACTGGACTAGTCTGACAACACAGTAGTCAGTGTGGTGTTCTACGCTGAAGTCTCCTGGGGAAGCAACTTGAGCTGAAAAGAAGCACAATGCCTAAACAAAATAATCAGATATAACCTCTAGGAGGCACCACAGAGCCCCAAACCACTGACAAAGCAAAACCCAACACAATTCCAGGTTCAAATAAAGGATTTTTATTTGGCAAAGTGCCTTCCACATACAATTGACAGCACAGCAAAGCAAACCATTTACACTTCTCCCTTCCTCCTCCAAAGAGTGTTGCCTACTCCCTCCAGACTCTTACTCAATTAAAGTGAGGCAGTGGGCTTTCTTTTAAACTAGACCTGGGAACTGCTTCCAGTCTCCTGTCCAGGTCATCCGAAGCATTTCCAGGTCGTGCTGAAACCAGGGCAGTCCTACCTCGGCAGTGCCATCTGGGGATCCCCGAAAGACCCTGACAGGGCTGTGTTTCTGGATTCCATCTCCCATGCCACACTCTGGTGGTTCACCCTTGCATCCTCTCCAGAAGGAGCTCTCTTGGAGCACTTTTAGCCACAGGCTCATTCCACCAAAGTATGCAAAGAAGTCCCTTTAGCTTTTTTTTCTGCCCACTGCTAACAGGCAATTCAATGCTTCCTCCCGATGTACGCATTAAGTTAATTTTGAAATATCTGTACAATATACATCTATTTATTTTTTATTAATAGAAATTATTTACCAATTAATTTATTGATTGCCTGTATTATTTGTCCTGTGAGTCTGTTGCTTGTTTTTGATGTTTCTGCTACTAAATGCATCTGAATTACACTGTGGAACTAATAAAGTTTATCTAATCTAATCTAATTAAGAAGAAAGGAAACACTGGTGAACTCAGTAATCGCAAAGGGACTGGTAGGCCAGGGAAGACCTCTGCTGCTGATGACAGAAGACTCCTCACTAAGGTAAAGAAAAAGCCCCTAACACTTGTCTGACATATCAGAAACAGTCCTCAGGAGGCAGAAGTGCATGTGTCAAAGACTACTATTTACAGAAGAAATCAGGAACAGAAATACAGGGGCCACACAGTAAGATGCAAACAACTAGTTTTCCATAAAACCATGATGGCCAGATTACAGTTTGCAAAAGTGTATTTAAAAGAGCCTGCAGAATTCTGGAAAGAATTCTTGTGGGAAGACAAGACAAAGATGAACCTGCATCAGATTGATAGCAAGAGCAAAGTGTGGAAACAAAAAGGAACTGCCCAAGATCAAAAGCATACCACCTCATCAGTTAAACATGGTGATGGGGGTGTCATGGCTTGGACAGGTAAGGCTGCCACAGGCACTGACACACATATTGTCATTGAGGATGTAACTGTTCACAGCAGTTGCACAATGAAAACTGCACATTTTTCGTTGTCATGGATGGCATCACTTCCAGCTCCAGCACCAAGGACGGCATCACTTCCGGCTCCAGTCATGGACAATGTCATTTCTGGTTTTGGCCTTAAAAGCCACCATCATTTCTTCAGCCCATCAATTCGATTCAGGACTCAAACCAATGCACATGAGTGCACCAAAAAAAACACTTGCAGCCAGGGAGAATATATGGGTGGCTGCCCCAAACCTTTTTGTGTCGAGGCTCTTCTTTTAACAACAGTATGACTGCTTTAATTTTCCTATCATTGCTATGTCCCAAACATTACTGTGCCCAGAAATGGGGGAACTCTATAGAAAAAGTGTTATAATTTCTATATGGTGTGACCAAAATGTATGCAAATACCCTTTAATTAAGGCCTTCACTGTGCACTTTAATCACGTCTGAATTATCTGATTTGTAATTTTAAATTGTGGAGCAGAAAAACATGTCATGGAAAAATGTATCTTTGCCCCAAACATTATGGAGGGCCAATACATGCAAATACATTTGCAACCTTTTATACCAGCAACTACCTCACAAAGAAGCAATGATATTATGTCCAGGTCCTGTCATCTTAAGGGCTGGGGATGATACACTGTCCTGGTGCCTTTCAGATGCATGAGAAATGTGACCAGTAAACTTGGAAGCAGTGAATAGCAAAGTGTATTTACTGAAATGTAAAACAATATCTTGAAATGAATGTTTAATTTGCTTGTTTCAAAGGACAGAGCAAAATTATTGTCAGGAGGTTAGCTGTGGTCAAAATTAAAACTCAAAAATAATAATCTGTCAAAAAAATTGGAGGATTAAAAAATTGAAAGATAGTAAAATAAGGTTAAAAACACAAAAGGAGGTTATAAATCATAATATTTCATGATAGCATTTTGTTTTTTCTTTCATGGGCCATCATTTTTGTGAGCTTGTAATGAAGGACACATGGTTCAGTTGTTGGTAGCATGTCCCAGGAGGTCACATACTGTGACGTCACACATGGAATACTTAATAAACTTGATATTAAATGGACACAGTGTCAAAGTGTATGGATACATGTACAAACTAAGTTGCTGTGAGAAATTTTTGAGGGAATGATTATTTGGCAACAAATCTTTTCTATTTAATGACTACAATTTTGGTCCATGTTTTAGCTTCTGTTAGCAATCATCTTATTCCTTTTGGTCTGATTTTGGCTTTCCTAATTGTTACAAGCTATCTCCTCGTTACTTTTTTTCTCTAAAATCAACTGGTAACCAGAACCTACATTTTATCCTAACTTTGTCACACTTTATGGTGTTTTTCTATACTGTTACTATAGTCTTTAGAAGTTCCAAATGGTAATTTTCTGTTCCTGGCATAAAATAAGCCTAAAGAGAGTTAAATTTCACCAAGACTAATGCATTGTTTTTGCATAAGGTCGCATTCTGCCATATGAACTTATGGTCTCACTGCCCAGTGCACTTCACTTCTGTTAATTCCCATCTACAGAGCACACATCCCAAGCTAAGTTAAATGTAATCTTCTTCTCAAACTAAGCACTACAATTCCTCATACACTTTATTGAGAACTGTGTTCAAGGCAAAGGATGTCTGCAGAAGGCAAAGGTTAACAGGAATATATAAAAGGATGTTGACATTTTCTATTAGATTGTACACTGTACCTGTTTTCCACAATTAAAACTTAAATTTTTAGTTATTAAGGACTTCAGCTTGACTACTTGCATGGTGTGAGTGTGATTTAAGTGTGACGCACAACTTTTCAGGCTATCAGCTGAAAAGAATATTTGAATATCTGATTTGCCATGTAAAACAAAAGAAATGGTGTGAAGAAAATGGAGAAGTTAAAATCATTGCCTAAAAACAGGCTGGATACACAGAAACACTTGCCACAAAGAAGTACACCAATATTTAAAATCAATACACAAAAACAAAGTATTGGTCAAAAGTTTTTGTAAAAAGATCTTCACACTGACTTGTTTGAATTCTTCTAACTAGCACTAACATTTGAAGATTGATTTTAAGAATATCCAATACTCAGGTGCACATTGCCATCTTAAATAGGTGGTTCATGGCGACAAGTGTATCACATTAGCTGTACTTCATATGACTGGTAACAGGCATATAGCAACCACAAATAAAATTTCCTCAGTCATATAAGAAAAGTCACAAAATGGCATCAGTAATAAAAATAAAAAACAGAATACAAAATGGTATCTGCAAGTTAGGTAAGGTTAATAAATTAATTAAATTAGTTAATAAAATTCAAAAATTAAATCAATGAAATCCAGTATAATAAAAAAATCTTTTTCCGCACATTGTTGAATTACCATCATCATAGTTAATCTTTTTGTAACCTACCACAGACTGGTTTTAGCTTTAGCAATCTCTCAGGCTCATCCCAATCATGATCAGGTAACTGAGTGGTCACCAAGTGGCTAGAGAAGCTCAGTTATTTAAAATAAACAACATATATCTAACCCTGTGATCTATTATTGCCATTATTATAAACTCTGTCCAGTTCTATGCGAAAGAGACTTTATTTGGCAAAGACATAAACAAATTCTGTGCAAAGGGAAACTAATACATTATAACAGAAGAATATTCTGTTCCACTTGAGTGAATGCTATATCCCCTTGAAATCAAAAACAAAGTGTTTACTGTATGTATCTGTCTACCATGTGTTTGTATGAGCAAAATGGGATTATAAGCCATACCCCTAGCTATGCGAAGGACTGATATTAAAAAATATCAAAAACCATGGGTCAGGTAATTTTCTTTTTTCTATATGACACCAAATTTCAATGAAATCAAAGTATTTTTGAGATATTGGGATATTTATTTTTTCTTTTGCAAGTGTGTTTACCCCCAAATATTGATATACTGAATGCCCTTTCTTATGATACGTACTGCCATAGATGTGAAATCCTGACAAATTTCAGACTTTAAAACTAAATGGAAAATAAAAGTTTTTACTGTTGAGTAAGTGAGTGAATGAACCAGTCACCATAGATAGATAGATAGATAGATAGATAGATAGATAGATAGATAGATAGATAGATAGATAGATAGATAGAATCAGGAAATGAGAAATACTTATGGACAGCACTGCAGCAATAAAGTAGAACAAAAATCTAAGGACAAGAAAACCACCCCAAAATGTTTTTGAGTACACAGGAAACATTTACTCTAGTTACTGAATAACAAGGACAGGGTCATGAAACAAAAGTATCGCAATATTGAGAAAAAACAGCTATATCAACAGTTTTTCTAAAGACAAGGGAAAAGGAAACAATGTGTCACATTGTAATGAGTGACAAATAACCACCTTTGATTAAAAAGCACACAAGTTTAATTAGCATATAAGAGCTGTTTTTCTGATTGATTCTTCATAGGCACTTGGTATTCCAACTTGTTCAGAAAAAATATTTTCTCCAGAAAATTGACTTGTACTTCATGCATTTCAATGTAAACTTTAAGCACTCGTTTTGTGAAAGGGGCCTGTTGGGCTGCTGCCAAAAATGGCATTTTGATCTGGTGTTTTTATGTAGTATCTGAATTTGCATTTACCCTCTACAGTAATCCCTCCTCGATCGCGGGGGTTGTGTTCCAGAACACCCGCGATAGGTGAAAATCCGCGAAGTAGAAACCATATGTTTGTATGGTTATTTTTATATATTTTAAGGCCTTATAAACTCCCCCACACTGTTAACATTATTAGAGCCCTCTAGACATGAAATAACACCCTTTAGTCAAAAGTTTAAACTGTGCTCCATGACAAGACAGAAATGACAGTTCTTTCTCACAATTACAAGAATGCAAACATATCTTCTCTTCAAAGGAATGCATGTCAGGAGCAGAGAATGTCAAAGAGAGAGAGAGAGCGAGAGAAAAGCAAACAATCAAAAAATCAATACGTGCTGTTGGGCTTTTAAGTATGCGCACCGCGATAAAGCTGCCGCAAAGAAGGGAGCAATGTGAAGGTAGTCTTTCAGCATTTTTTAGAGAAGCGTCCGTATCTTCTAGGCAAACAGCCCCTCTGCTCACACCCCCTCCGTCAGGTGCAGAGAATGTCAGAGAGAGTGAGAGAGACAGAGAAAAGCAAACAATCAAGCACCGTGCGGGAAGCACATTGTATATCATTGAGGAATTTTATTTAATACGTAATACATGCTCTAATTGGGTAGCTTCTAAGCCATCCGCCAATAGCGTCCCTTGTATGAAATCAACTGGGCAAACAAACTGAGGAAGCATGTACCATAAATTAAAAGATCCATTGTCCGCAGAAATCAGCGAACCAGCGAAAAATCTGTGATATATATTTAGATATGCTTACATTTAAAGTCCTCAATGGAGTGAAGCCGCGAAAGTCGAAGCGCGATATAGCGAGGGATCACTGTAGATGTATCTAACACACATGCATCATTACCAAAAGCTAAACAAAAAGCTATTTTTATATGCATGATTTAGCAATAAATATAGTAAATCAAAACTGTGATGTAAAAAACATATGAAATATAAAAGGCTGTTATTTGTCTGATAAAGAAAAAGTACTCCTTTAAAGTACAATACCTCTCAGCAATCTCAAGTCCAATTTTTGCCAAATGTTCAACGGCATCTCCAAACTGATATGCATTTTCTGCACTGGCATTTCCAAGAAGATAACGAGCATAAATTCCCTATAATTTAAAAGAAAATGATTATTTATGATAGGTAAGAATTTACCTCTTCATTGTTTGAGAATGCAGTCATTAGATAAATGATTGATTCAGTCAATCCAGGATAAATATATCCAAGAAAAATAACCTCCACGAGACCTGTTTTTTTCTTATTCTGATTTCCTATTTTATTACTCAGGATGATGTGAAGCTGAGGAGATAAAATAGAATGTGCAAATGTAATTATTATGCATACATTTGCAATGTCAGTGACAAATAACACCCTACTCCACTGAGCAAACAGGTGATGTACACTTAATAGTAGGGTCTGTTTTTAAAATATCATGTTAATTCATTTTTAAAGAAGTGAGTATGCTACAACATCTACTATAGGACAAATTAAATCAGATAAGGTCACTACATCGAATTCAAAATGATTATGATAATTATTAAAACTGGTTCAATAACTGAAAAAATAAGTGATATCGACCTTCAGTAATCAAACTGTACCATCAACAGAGGGTACCTTCATAAAAGTCTCCACAAGGCCACCAAAAAAACATTCTCAAATAAACTAGGTAATTAAAAAAATAAACTACAAAAGTGTATAAAAAAAGGATATGAAAATGCAGAATAAACAAGATACTAGAAGGAGCTTGGAAGAGAAAATAATAACACATAATTAAAGACAAATACTGAACTCACTGTAATTTTAAGATTATGGAAACTAAGGCTACAACTGGCCTTAGCAGTAGTAAAGTCTCTTACCATCTTGTTCAAATGTTATTTACAAGAGATAGTCGAATAAGTGATATGATTTCATATGACTCTTGTCCTCTTTCATTCTCTCATTAACCAGAATATTTCATCAAGTTGTTGATCATATAAAAGATTCAAGGCCTAACTTTCAGTTCTAATCTTGCTTTCTAGTTTGCCTCTGGATATACTGTATGCATTTCAAAAGAAACTTGTTCACAGGTCATATAGTGTAACACAAGGTAAAATATGGTTAAATACCTGGATATATGTATCCACGTACGAATCCTGTAAATGCCAAAAAGGACTCTGCTCTGTTGGGCCCTTGAGCAAGGCCCTTAACCTGCAATAGCTGAGCACTTTGAGAAGTGAGAAAAGCGCTATATACAGTGCATCCGGAAAGTATTCACAGCGCATCACTTTTTCCACATTTTGTTATGTTACAGCCTTATTCCAAAATGGATTAAATTCATTTTTTTCCTCAGAATTCTACACACAACACCCCATAATGACAACATGAAAAAAGTATTCTTGAGATTTTTGCAAATTTATTAAAAATAAAAAAAATTGAGAAAGCACATGTACATAAGCATTCACAGCCTTTGCCATGAAGCTCAAAATTGAGCTCAGGTGCATCGTTTCCCCTGATCATCCTTGAGATGTTTCTGCAGCTTAAATAGAGTCCACCTGTGGTAAATTCAGTTGATTGGACATGATTTGGAAAGGCACACACCTGTCTATATAAGGTCCCACAGTTGACAGTTCATGTCAGGGCACAAACCAAGCATGACATCAAAGGAATTGTATGTAGACCTCCGAGACAGGATTGTCTCGAGGCACAAATCTGGGGAAGGTTACAGAAAAAATTCTGCTGCTTTGAAGGTCCCAATGAGCACAGTGGCCTCCATCATCCATAAGTGGAAGAAGTTCAAAACCACTAGGACTCTTCCTAGAGCTGGCTGGTCATCTAAACATCTAAAAGCGATCGGGGGAGAAGGGCCTTAGTCATGGAGGTGACCAAGAACCCGGTGGTCACTCTGTCAGAGCTCCAGAGGTCCTCTGTGGAGAGAGGAGAACCTTCCAGAAGGACAACCATCTCTGCAGCAATCCACCAATCAGGCCTGTATGGTAGAGTGGCCAGATGGAAGCCACTCCTTAGTAAAAGGCACATGGCAGCCTGCCTGAAGTTTGGCAAAAGGCACCTGAAGGACTCTCAGACCATGAGAAACAAAATTCTCTGGTCTGATGAGACAAAGATTGAACTCTTTGGTGTGAATGCCAGGCGTCACGTTTGGAGGAAACCAGGCACCATCACCATCACCAGGCCAATACCATCCCTACAGTGAAGCATGGTGGTGGCAGCATCATGCTGTGGGGATGTTTTTCAGCGGCAGGAACTGGGAGACTAGTCAGGATAAAGGGAAAGATGACTGCAGCAATGTACAGAGACATCCTGGATGAAAACCTGCTCCAGAGAGCTCTTGACGTCAGACTGGGGTGACAGTTCATCTTTCAGCAGGACAACGACCCTAAGCACACAGCCAAGATATCAATGGAGTGGCTTCAGGACAACTCTGTGAATGTCCTTGAGTGGCCTAGCCAGAGCCCAGACTTGAATCTGATTGAACATCTCTGGACAGAGCTTAAAATGGCTGTGCACCGACGCTTCCCATCCAACCTGATGGAGCTTGAGAGGTGCTGCAAAGAGGAATGGGCGAAACTGGCCAAGGATAGGTGTGCCAAGCTTGTGGCTTCATATTCAGAAAGACTTGAGGCTGTAATTGCTGCCAAAGGTGCATCGACAAAGTATTGAGCAAAGGCTGTGAATACTTATGTACATGTGATTTCTCAGTTTTTTTATTTTAAATAAATTTGCAAAAACCTCAAGTAAACTTTTTTCACATTGTCATTATGGGGTGTTGTGTGTAGAATTCTGAGGAAAAAAATGAATTTAATCCGTTTTGGAATAAGGCTGTAACATAACAAAATATTGAAAAAGTGATGCGCTGTGAATACTTTCCGGATGCACTGTAAATTCAAAGAATTATTATTATTATTATGTAAGCCAAATCTATGTATAAATAGGTCAGATTAACAAAGAGAATTACATACGTATGTCTCCATAACCATTGTCAAGGGCACGCTTACTTACATTAGCTAATGGGAATTAAGCAAAGGGAATGATAAGAAGCAGGTTTTAGAAAACACTGCATAGTTCACATACATGTCCACTTTCTAGTGCTGAAACAGTCAACCCGGTGTTAGATCTCCAATGACCTGCAAACTCCACCTACCTCTCAAGAACATAACATAAAATATTTGACAAACGAGGGGAGACCATTCAGTCACGCCTGTTTGTTTAGTGTAACCACCAGGGTGCGTTGCAGCACCTGAAACCACTGATACAACCTCACAGACACAAAATTCCAGTTTAAATAAAATGTTTATTTTTCCAAATACCTTGCACAAAGGCTTTAAAAAGGGCATAAACCAAACACAATACATTTCTTCTTCTCACTTTCTCTCCTTCCACTCCTTCAGGCAAGCTTCTTCCTTTTCCACCAACTCTAACTCACTTAGATGAGTTTGAGCGCTTCTTTTATGCCAGACCCGGGAGTATGTCCAGTGCTAGGGCACAGGCCAATGGAGGCACTCCCAGGTCAATCAGAAGTCCCAAAAAATAGGGATTGTGAATCGCTTCAGCTCTCCTTGTGCAGCTCCCAAGGAACCCAAAAGGGCTGCCTCACGCAACTACAGGTTGCAGCATGCCCAGCAGGTATCTGTGTGGAGATCCTAACCCACACAGGCTGCCACCTAGCTTACTGAGGGAGAAAATAGTTATCTGTGTGCATCTCCCACAGTCCTTCCATTATACTGGCATTCCGGTTGCATAAGGATTCTTGTACAATCCCGGTCTGGATACCAGTCCATGTATGCCATCCATTACACTAGGAAATAGCTAAACTGTCCCAATATCTCATCCAGATTTTTCTTACAGGTTGTCAAGGTTTCTGCCTCAACTACATGTCTCGGTAGTTTGTTCCACTGTCCCACAACTCTTTGGTAAAGGAGTGTTTCCTGACTTCAGTTTTAAAGAACAGTTCCCTTTAACATCTACTGATGTCCTTGAGTATGTGACTCACCCTTAGGATGAAAGAATGTAGCTGGATCTACTTTATCAGTGCCTTTGAGGATTTTAAACATCTGTATTAGGTCCCCACGCAGTCTCCTATGCTCAAGATTAAACAGGTTCAACTGTCTGAGTCCGTCAGGTGCATCAACATAAATACTAAATCCTTTTCAGTGACTCCTTCCTGTATGACAGTGTCTCCAATGTTGTATTTATAAATGATGTTCCTTTTGCCCACATGTAGAACTTTGCAGTTTTCTACACTAAACTGCATTTTCCAGGTGTTCACCCAGGCCTGAAGATTGTCAAGGTCATTTTGAATTCTTTTTGCTGTCTCCTCAGTTTCTGCCATCTGTTCATTCTTACTGTCATCTGTGAATACGACAAGTTTACTAACTATACCACAATCAATGTCATTAATATATATCATAAAAGGACTCTACTGATGGCCTTGCTCCATGTGCAGCATTCTCCTCTTATCTATACACTTTGTCTCCCGCGAGTTAACCAATCAGAGATCCAGTTTTGTAGGTTACCTCCAATGTATACAGCTTCTAGTTACAGAATTAATCTTTGGTGTGGGACTGTATAAAATGCTTTTTAAAAGTCTAGGTAAATTATGTTGTATGCTTTGTTTTTGTCAACTATTCCAGTTGCTTCTTCAAAAAAATCTAAAAGAGTGGTTTGGTAGGACCTTCCTCTCATAAATCCATGCTGGCTACTATTTAGAATATTATGTTGACTTAGGTAATTTTCTAATTTATTTCTTTTTTATTTGTATTCCCATTATTTTTCATGGCACACAAGTAAGACTAATTGGTCTGTAATTACTAGGATCCATTTTGCTCACATTTGCAACATTTTGGAGTCACATTTACAACTTTCTGGTCCTCATGTACTTCTTTCTGAAATGACCACTGAAATATTCCTAATAAGGGTTTATAGATGGCATGTTTAATGTATTTCAATACAATTGGTAAGATCATAAGAGTTTTAATAATATTCAATATATTGAGAGCTTGAAGCACTTCTGATTCTTCTATCTTAAAATCTATGAACTCAGTTTGTTTTTATTTCTGCATGACACATTCCACTTGTGTCTACCTTCATAAATACTTGGGTGAAATATTCTGCTATTTCCCTTTCATTTTCAATGTTATTTCAATTCATGTCCCTAATGTTTCTTAAATTTGTTTTGAATATTTTTTGGGATCTCATGCTGTAGTTTCTGGTATATCCTCTATGTTGGAATTATTATTATTATTTTTTTTGATTTTCATGTACAGAAATCTTTTCAGTTTTACTTTTTTAATAATCCTCCAATTTATCCATTTTGGGTGACTTTCTTTAGTCTTTTTGTTTTATTTATAGTTGCTGAGTTTTTGCCTTCCCACTTGATGTTTGGTACATATTTCCTCATCCACATAAAGTCTTTGTTTTGATATACATTTATGTGTTTTCAAAGATTATCTCAAATTTTACCATGTTGTGATCACTGTTGTTTAATGTATCAGTACGTTCTGTTCTTGTTGTCCTGTCTTTATTGTTTGAAAAGATGAGACCTAGACAGGCATCATCATACATTGGGCTTGAGACAAACTGGGTGGAAAACAGTTATTTGCCATCTGCACCATTTCAGTTTCCTCTTTTGTTTTCCTGATAGGGACTTCCCAGTCAATGTTTGGAAAGTTAAAATCACCTATGACCACTACATCTTCTTTGTTGCACATCTGTCTTATTTGATTAAATACTATGTTATCTAACATATCAGAATTTGGCAGCCTGCAGCAAATTTCAGTAACCAGATATCTGCCTTTCTTCCTTACTAGCTTAATCCACAGTGATTTGGACATGTTTCTTCCATCTTGAAGATGTGGGCCTGAATATTACTTTTTCCACATACTGTATAGTACCACACCCTTTCCTTTCCTTCCTTGTCTGTCTCTCCTGAAACAATTGTATCCACTAGTATTATATTGCTCTCGGTCACTCTTATATAGCCATGAATGAGTAGTTATTGAACTATTACAGTCCGGATTGACTGTTTTTTTTTGTATCTTCCACAGTCCACAAACCCCCCATAATATAGTTTAAATGTCTGCACTCTTCCCTGAAGAGTCTCGCTCCTATATTGTTTGTCCCTTTTTTTTGTCCCTCTCAAGTACTTTTACAAGGAGTTCAGCCAAGCATAAGAGCTGTTTCTAATGACTACAAGTGAAGAAAAACATGTTACTACTACTATGCCGGAGTAACATAGATGGCATGTCTTTCTGCACCTTCTATTACAACCCCTGCCTAAAGGACAAATTTTCATTTCAGTTGAATACCAGTCTGACAGGAAGATCTAAACCTACACTACCTTATGGCTAAGACCATAGTAACAAAGACAATCATCATCGATATCCAGTATACAGATAACTGTCTTATATTTGTCCACTCTGTGGAATAGCACTCAACTGCTCTGAAGCTTTTTAGCAAATGTCAACCACTTTATTAAACCTTGGTTACCAACGGCCCAAAAAAGATAACCATCATTGAAGTTAAACACTTCATCATTTTACCAGTACCTTCTTCAGAAAATTATGTAATTGGGTTTCCAAGTAGCATGAGAACTATAACCCCAAAAAAAACGGATCCTCTATAAAACAATTTATATCACTATTCAACTGCATGGTAATGAAACCTGGCTTACCTACAAATCTGTTGCCATTACAAAAATAGTGAGATTTTTCATTAAATGCATCACACATTGTTGGCACAATCTTTTCTGAGGAAAGGATACACATTCTCTTCTCTGTTCACAACAACTGGAATGGGTACGGTTTTCAAGTAAACAAGATTCCATCTTCTCCAAACTATGAAGCCATTTGGAAGCACTATGGAGTGGAATATCTTTTTTTTTTTTTTTTTTTTTTTACCGTGTCCTGTTCGGCTGTGAAGCAATCAGAATTGATGTCTGAATGCTGGCGACTAGCCTTACAGTTTTTCTCTCAGGTGGAGCGTTACAGCTTCTGCTGACGTCACGCCTGATACCAAAACTTTATTAGAAATATTGTCAGATGTTTTTAAAATTCGAACCGGACACGGAGACAAAAATGAAAGAAAAAGAAGAGAGAAAAGGAGGAGATGGAGGTAAAGGGGGAAGGGGGGATTTTCATATAGAATAAACAATAAATGAACCAGAATCCGCTTCTAGACCTGCAGAAAGAGAGGGGGAAAAAAAAACCAAAAAAAAACCACAAGACAAAAACATTGCTGCATCAGCTACATGAAGACATATAAAAGTAAAAATGTTTGCTAACAATCACACAATAATTATTACTAAGGCATTTAGGGCCAACCACAGCCTTAGGTCATGTGCTGAAGATGTCCAAGTCATACTTATGAAAGCACCATGTGAGCACCTGTGTGCGTACGCACGCTTGTATGTGTAAGGTTTCTCTATAGGAGCGTCCAATAGTGAGTGTGAAGGGCCACAGACCTGCCCCCAAAAACGTGCGGAAGATGGAGGGAGTTCCAAACCCAGAAATCCAGTGGTCACCCCAGAGCGCAGAGACCCCAGGGAGACCGTCACCAGAGAAGCCCCAACCCCCCCTCGAGAGGCGCAGAGGATCACCCCGAGGGGCCACAACCAGCAGCCGGCAGAGTCCCGGGAGACATCAACGGC
Organism: Polypterus bichir lapradei; assembly: GCA_026402145.1. Lineage (NCBI taxonomy): Eukaryota > Metazoa > Chordata > Cladistia > Polypteriformes > Polypteridae > Polypterus > Polypterus bichir. Next base: position 56,425,060 of record JANRMT010062818.1, on the reverse strand, counting down.
TAGCCCCCAGGCCCGCCTGCAGCCGCTCACCCCGGAGTCGGCCGGGACCGGAACCCAGCAGCCCGGGACCCAAGGGCGACCCACCCCGCCGAGGACCCAACAGAGCCCAGGGACCCAGATCCCACCAGGCAGCCACTGGGAGCGACCAGACAGATGTTTAAAAAAAAAAAAAAATGTGGCGGGGGAAGGTAGGCGAAGATGTTGTAGCATTGCCAGATGTCCCAGGAGAGGGGATGAGTCCAAAACCCCACCTGACATATACAGTCACACACAAACACAGTCATACACTCCCTCCCTCATGCTCTCACATACACATACAACCCAAGACTTACAAGGATGTACGCCAGACACCCATTCACACTCCCCATACACACCCTACTAACTCTGGTCCCGGTGCTGCCGTACCGAAGGCACAACCATTCCCGGACGCCAGAGTTAGCCCCGTTCCGCTGGGGTAATAATGAGCAGGCACCCCCGTCCAACGCAGAGCAAAGCAACCCACCACTCCAGACCACAGGCAGATGGCCAGCTCCCACTTATGGAGTGGAATATCACAAATAATGGAGAAGTAAAACTAGTGTCAGTGGCCATCTAGCACGGCATTGCCTTTCATCAAGACTGGTCTGGAAATGCGCACACATGAGATGAAATAATAACAATTAAAAGATAGACTGTGTATAGTTTCCATTGACCCTTTCCCCATTCAGTAATTCTGATAATATGTAACTATGGCTTGTGATTCATATGCCATGTGACCTGCAATATCACTGCAGCCATGACATCCAAACTTTAATTTATTAAAAGGAACAACTATTGACAAAACATAGTACTTAGAGAACAATTATTTTATGAAACAATTCTGGTTTTGACTAGTTTTTATTTAACTTTGATTTTGGTTTAAACCATAAGATTTATAATAATTATGAACCATTACTTAACCTCCTCTACTCTGTTTCTCATCTCAGTGTCCTGCTATGGCACTTAGTGCCACTGTTCTACATTCAAGCTGTTTTTCAGCCCATGAAAAACTGAGAGCATTGGAATCAACAGATGGAAAGATTCAGTTGAGTGTGTTTCTACTGTAGAATGCTCAGGAGGGTATGACCTGTTATCACTGTCTGTTATAACTGATCGTGGACGTCCTGGAGGCTTATTTTTTTCAGGGATGCTGCTGACTGGAGTTTTTGTTTTTCTTTCCTTCATTGTCTACTGGCCACAATTAATTAATGAACAAATAAGGTTTGGTTCTATTTATGTTAATTTGTTTGTCGTCATTTGTGCTAATAAAGTTTATAATTTCATTTACCAGTGAACTTGTTATAAAGCTTTGAATCTGCATTCAGTGAAGAGTGCTGCATTGAGTGTTTAGCATTGACATTTTACTCTTTTAGGCTTTGAATTTCAGAAACACGACTCCTGCATTTTTGATCTTTTGCATTTTTATCAAATATTTACCCCAATCTTTTTTTTTCCTAATATGATTCTCCTTGATTGTGTACTGATATCGGCCTGCTTGAATGACAGGTTTCTCTACATAGCCAATCCGATTTGTTGCATTTACCTAACACAAGGTTTCAGTTCCTAGTAAATAAAAGTTGTAGGTGCCAGGAAGGAAGGAAGGACAGGGATTCTTGCTTGGCCAGGATGCCATAATCAATGGATTAGAATGGGGTAACAGAGAGTAATTAATTTCCCCACACAACAGGTGGCAGTGTTCCTCAGGGCTAAACTTGATTAGGACACCCGCAGATTGGCATGGCAGCTGGAGTCCAAAAATGCAGCCATTTCGGGGGTCTTTGGGGATCACCAGAGGGCTCTGCCAGAGGTGGACAGCCCTGGTTTCCACATGACCCAGAAGTGCTTCAGACAACTTAGACAGGAGACCAGAAGCAGTTCCCAGGTCACATTTAAAAGAAAGCCCACTGTCTCACTTAGAAAAGTCAGAGTGGGGAGACAGTTGACAATGCTTTCTTGGATGGGGAAGGAGAATTGTTTAGTGTGTAATTTTCCTGGAGTTCTTATGAAAAGGGTGGTTTGTCAGATAAAAACTTTTAATTGAACCTGGAATTGTGTTGGGTATTACTGTGTCTGTAGTTTGGGACTCGGTGATGCCCCCTATTGGTTACAAAATCAACAATATCACATGTGTGCTTTAGGTGAAAGATCACAGAGAACTAGACAGTGTTTTACCAGACTGCTTAGCCATGTATTAAGAAATAAAGAGTTAAAACAATAAGAAGAAATGTAACACATAAAATGAATTAAAATATTAATATAAATGAACCAATTTCAGATAGTGAACTTTCAAAATTATTATTTTTCCCAGAACTGTAGACAAACACTGAAACACAAAATAAATTAATATGTTGCAAGATGTCTACTGAATATTATTCTGGACTTGTTTAAGTCTGTTCAGACTATACTGGGTAGCATGGTGGATCGTAAAAATAACATTTCAAAACACTTTGTCATAAACAAAACCTTTAATCTTTATGGATAGCTTGAAACACTTGGAACAAAATAGATTTATTTGGCTCTCTGCAAACCACCACTTGGATTGTGATCACACTGCAATGTGGGTGTGTTTGTTAAAAAGGAGCTTAAATGCATAAAAGGTCAATTACAATGGAATCTTTTGCTGAAAGACTAAAATAATAAAAATAAATTCTGTTATATCAGCCAATTATATAATTAAATATAATAGTTAAATTGGTAAACCCATACTAACACATATCAGGCAAGGTTAAAGTAAAAAAAAATAAAACTAACAAGAATAGCTTTGGCATGAGGTAGGAAACCAAAGAAACTCGAGAAAACACATACAGGAAAATGTGCAAGCTGTAGACATAAAGATACCAGGGTGCAAACTGAATGAAGGCCCCTGGACCTGTGAGGAAACAGTGCTGGCCACATCTTGAGCACTACCAGTGCACAGTCTGCATGCTCTCTGTATGCTAGCATTAGCTTGTTCTGCAGTTTTCTGCTACAGTCAGCTTTGGCATGATGCAGTGGATGTGGGTATATGTACAAATATGAGCAGCCAGTGCTGCAGGTATTGCATAGGCTTTGGCCCCCAATGTCACAGACCTGAACTGTATTAAATGAGTTCAACAATAGATGGATGGGTGGATTTAACATTATCATCTCTTGAACGTAGGAGGAAACTAGAGTACTTTGGAAAAATCATGCAAACCTAGAGAAAACATGGTAATTCCATACTGATAGTAAGCAGACTGGAAAGTAAAACCTAACCAGTATATCTGTGAGGAATCCAATTACTGAAACATCATTCCACCCAGTTTAAAAAATACTGAGCACAATTAGCGATTAAATACTCTAAGCCTTCTTCATTGACTGTAAATGTCTCTTGGTGAATACTGCACTGAAATCAGCTAAATCCATCCATTAGTTTTTATACATTGAATTTTTCCCCTATAGGGAAAACATCCAGTCTATAGCAACAACCAATTCCGTAAAGAAAGCCAGTATGACAAAAACAGCTGTTATGTAAACCCATGTTGGAGTCATAATGTAAAATGTTCTTACTGATTTCTAGTACTGAGTCCTGGGTCATGGCCTATCCTGGTATTATCAGGATTATCAGGGGTATACAAAGAAACAAATACAAGCCCTGAATGGGACATCAATCCATCAGAAGTCATGCTGTCTTATACAGGACCAATTTAGAGTCACCAATTAACCTTAAGTGTGATGTGGGATGAAAACAAGAAAAAACTCAGGGGAATATGAGAGTAACATGTGAAATCAGTGACCATGGTATTTTGTGTTTAGTATTGTTTTTGTTTTGATTTGTTTTTACTATAGTGTAATTTTAACAGTGAATAGCTTGCTTGCCTTATATGAATACATTTAATTGAATGTAGTTTTTCTTTTTGGTGGGGTAGCATGGCACCAATGTTTGCGATTAATTGGTGGTGAGCAGGATTTTCTTCCGGTATGTTTGAAACTGCTCGGGGTTAAGGAGGGAGAGAAACATTAATTTTTCATGGTCTTGAAATCTATTCCGTTATCTAGCAAAGAATGTTGTCCAAAACACTGCTGTGGAGTTGGTGGTAATACAGGCGCAGGTTTCCTTATGCTGGGCCTCTCTGTGCGCTCGGAACACTTGAGATGCATGCAGTGGCCTCGTAGATCTGATCAAATTAGCCAATCTCTCGTTCGATGGTGTCACAAAACTCCTTCAACTCTGTCAGACAGAATTGTAAATCCAATGTTTTGTTCTGTAATATTGCAAAAAGCACCCTGAATAGTCAAAAATCCCATTAAATGTGTGAAGCAAAAAACAAAATTCAAAATCATTCAGGAGTGCATTATATCCATCATACTCTTCATGATATTCCAGTATGTGGTGAAACAGCTCCTTTAGAGCAACTCTCTTCTGAAACACTGCACTTACCAATCTCGATGCATATTGCCGCATTTATACCACACGAGGAAGACACTGCTGGCAAATATCGTCCAGTAGTTGCATGCACCAAGGGGAGATGTAGAAAAATGCAGCCAAGCCATTGAGGTGGGCAAAAAAGATTTTGGATTCTTTAAGCTTTGAGGCCTATTAAGTCAGTACTAAACTCAGTCAATGTGCATATCATAGGGTGACCAGACGTCCTCTAAAAGGAGGACATGTCCTCTTTTTTAACATGGTTTCCTCCGTCCTCCAGGCATTCCAAAAATTCATTAAAATGTCCTCCTTTCACAGAATCACGAACAGAGTTAACTATTTTTGACTAATTACATATGATATATACCGAGAATGAACAGCCTTTGGCCATTCTCCATTCATCTGCGTCACCGCGTGACATTACGTTACGTTATCATGTTATCAATAATTGTAACATCAAGTAGCGGCAACACTGTTTTATATTCTATTTCCGCCCGACGGCGCAACGGACAGTGGTTAGCAGTTGATTGGAGTTGGAAAATATATTTGGTCATTTTTGTCCTCCTTTTTGACTGTCGGTGTCCTCCTTTATAGCCGAACTCATCTGGTCACCCTAGCATATCAGTTTATGAATATTGCCATAGGTGTCTTCTCCTTAAATTAACCTGCACCCCATTTAATCCAGACAACATGACCACTTCACCATCAAAACACTGTGCTCCAACTTTATCCAGACATATTCCTCCAAGAAATGGACAATGAGAACAGAGATGTAATTGACTCGCTTGTCTCCAGTAACATCTTGAAGTCGGACAAACCACTCCTTGACACTTGTGTCTATCACATAATGTAGGACTAGTGTGAGCTGAGCTACATTATTCATGTCTGTTTTCTCATCCACATAACAGTGACAAAGAGTGCTTTATTAATCTCCCTTTTTATCTCTTCTTTCATCACTTCAGCATTAACATTAATCAGGTTGTTTTGTATCTTGCCTGATGTCCCACAATGACAAAACACTTTGTTAGTGTACAGGTTGTAATGTAAGCCTGTGTTGTTTTCAGCAAGAAAAGAAAGAAGCTTCAAATAGTTGCCTTTATTTGTGAGTTCTGCACCTTCAACGTGTCCCCTAAATTAAAGTTCCTGGTTACCCAAAAATAATGACACAATCTATCAATCTTTTCAATATTTCCCTATTTTTGTTCATCTTTTCATTGTGGAGCTACATTAACCTGCACACTTGTTCATTGAACTGTAGATCTACACGGGTTTCCCCAAAAGTTTTCAAAAGCACTGTTGTTTATAAGTGTCTGGTTGTGCTTTGGTGTCTCACTGCAGCCTTGGTTAGACAAGCTTGCAAATCCAGTGTGGCTCCAAATACCAAGTCAATCTGTTGCAAAATAGGTATTCCCAGTAATACAATTTGCAGTGCCTTTTGGAGGCTGTGAGCAAAGGGTACTGCTCGAGTTATTGGATTGAAAATGGCACACAAAGCGTTTCTCCAGCTGTGATAGGCTTGCTAGCTTCGGGTTTGGCTGACCTTTTCTCACAATGTCCAACCTTTCTTGAAAAGTTCAACTTGAAAATTGCTTTGTAAGTATATCTGCAACCAAATCAATTTCCTCTCCTCTGTCAGCCATTGTGGGTTGAAAAAACAATTATTAAATCTACACGAATATGTTTTATCTTGAGCAGGTTGCTACAGATCGCTCTTTGACCATCCAATTACAGGATGTGAAAATGTCGACATTATCACATGCCTGTTAGAAAGGCCTCAGTGTCCTCAACTTGAAATCTGATTGGTTAAAGAAATAATTTCATTGTCATCTATTTTAAGCTACAGGCGCCCGTACTGTTGATTCTGAAGACTCAAGGCAGATTTCTTTTACCCTGGCATTACATGACGGCTAAATATATCGGATAAAAGCTCTAACATAAACATACACTACAGGAAGCAGCACAACCAAGAGAAAAGCTATGAAATGAAGAAAATATACTATTGGGAATTATTTTATACATATTCATGGAAAAATATATTAATAAAATAAATAAAATAAAAACAAAACATAAAAAATGAAAACATAAGTCAGTGATTTTGCCTTGTGTTTAGGCCAGCAGAGAAGGCCTTGCTGGCCCAGCACACACTGGTTAGTTTATCTAAGCTTTAACATTTTAGTAAATAATAACACGCCTTTTTAATATTTGATTTTACATCCCAGAATTCCATAACTAATTTGCATGCATTTTGAATTATTATCCTATCTTCTAAAAACATCTTATGAGTGAGTTATTGTCCTGTGCCTTCATGTGCAAGAAACCTGCCTGCTATGTTCCTGTCAAAAGCAATGCCAGCTTTAGTAACACAGAAAGATCAGCCCAGATCACAGACAGACACCAGGACACACAAGTCCAAAAACACATATGATTTTATTTTCTTCTTTTCCTTTACAATGCAGCACCACACACAGTGCACAGATCACCTACAATAGTGCTCAGTCCCTTCTTTTCTGTTTCTCTTTTTCCTTCTGTTGCCCCCACTCCTCTCCTGCAAGCTTTGTCCTCTGCCTCACGACACCAGCTCCTTGAAAGGAGTGAGGTGGCCTCTTTTATAGTGCAACCGGAAATGCTCCAAGTGCTCCTTAATCACCTCCCGGCCGCACTTCCGGATGTGGCGGAAATGCTGCAGACCAAGGCTCTGGAGCTGTCCAGGCGCCCCCTTTCGGTGGCCACGGGCCCCAGCAGCGTTGAGCTTTCAAGCTAGAAGCCCCTGGCCCTGATGCAAATCGGGGGGCTGCCCTCTCATGTCCAGGTGGAGGTACTGCTGTTGACATGTCCTCTCCCCCAGTCCTTTCCTCAGAAGGGCATCCCGACCAGGCAAGGCCCTCGGCCATCTGCCACAATGTCTAAACTGAATCATAACAGCGAACTAAGACTTGCTTGTTTTCCTTGTTCATAATACAAGTACAATACAGTCATAGCACACCATCACTGAGTACACTTATAATAAAATATATTTGTTTTTTCTTTTACAATTTGTTATTGAAATTGATTTAAATGGATTAAACTGTATGTGCATAATACTAAACTAACAAGTTTATGTCCTTTTATACATTGAACTAATTAAACACACAAACCTGAACCTTATATATTGTTATTCTAATCTCTAAAAATCATGTGTTTTCCACTTTACACTGTTCATGTGGATCTTAGTCCAGACTTTTTATAACTCACTAACCACATTTGACAGTTAACATTCACAAATTCCTTTAAGCTGTAAACTGAATCAAACCTTTTTCAGCTGAATTAAACTTGTATACAGTTTGGAAACTATACAGCCAATTCTAAAACTACAGCGTTATCAGTCAAGAGATTTGTTCAGCATTTTGAGACTAAATGCAGCTAAATAGAATAGCGAAGCTGTCTCATTTTATCATTTTATTTATGCATTTTTACAATGTTGTTGTGCTTGTAAACCTTCTGTTTAATTTATAATTTAAAATTTGCCCTAACAGATATATGAATTATTTGCTTGTATTTTCATTTGTGCCAACTGCATATCCTGTTAAGAAATTAAAAGAATGTAATGAGTAAAATCACTTAAACAAATTAACTAAAATGCCCTTCATTATTAGCGAAACCACATGCTTGCGTAATACCAATCCAACTAACAGTACAACATAAGACTAAAACTGTAATACCACCCCGCATCTAATATCAGAATTGTTTTTAATGAATTTTATCCAACTGAAGGATGAGAAATGTTCAAACCACCATCATATCATCGTGTCCTGTGACGTAATGTGGTCACATGCCAGCTCCTACCACATTTCTAAATAAAGAATGAGACAGATTCAAATAACAAAACGTTCTCAAAATAAACCAAAACAAAAGGAAAACCTTTAAAATAGACTAGGCACAATACAAAACCATATCAAAATACACATTAAAAAACGGCATTATTTACTACAATAACAGGCAGGTTAACGAGGCGTAATGCTAGCAGATTGGCATTGTCTTTTCCATAAGATGAACTGGATATTTTTTCGCCTGGATGAGTAATAAAGCATTTCTATAAGTCACATTACAATAGAACAAGATAGATATATGTAGGCTGTGTGGTATTTTTAGATTTTTAATTCAGAATTATTGAGGAACTGGTACCTATGGGCTGGGAGTGCATTTCACCAGTTTTTCAAATACAAAACTACAGCTTTTTTGAGTGAAAAGAGAAAAGCAAAATAAAATCTGTTGCCTACTATTGTCAATACATTTTTAATAGACAGATATTTATGGCTGCTATAATGATGCTAACTAAATCCAAATGAAAGTACTGTTCTCATTAAAATTACATAGCTTACTATATTTGGTAATGTTATTCAGCATTGATTTTGTTACATTACTCAGTTCTGTTGGTTGCCACAAATCGCAAATGTTCTTCCTTAAACACAAGTGAGGTCCATAGCATACTGAACTCTGAATTTTAAAAGAGAGCCTACCTGGGCAATTCCAGCCATCTTAAAAAGGGCAAGAGCTTGAAAAAAGTGCCATGTTATCAATGAAGGAACTTGATGTCGACAGCGACAGTAAATAGAAATGATTTCAGCTGGTGCTGGAATGCCTGTTGAAGAAAAAATGAGATTTTTTTTAAACATGATATTCATGAGTTTATTCATGAGTTTACTATTGTAATTTACAACATGTATTGGAAAATATTCAACCTACTGTCTAAAATAAAGCATTAATACTATTCATGGAATGTCATTTAAAAAAAAAGGAAATTAAATTCAAAACTTTGTTAGTATTAATTTCTTTAACTTACGAGGTGTGGCAGAAAAGTAATGAGACTGGCAACACTGCAAGCGATCTGGCAACGCTGCGCTGTTGTCCTTGATAGAGCACGTGTATCAGTACCCTCCCATAGCTCAGTGCGAGTTTCAACTCCTTCCGTTAACTACGTGATTTTTGTGACTGCTATTAGCGAAGTTGTGTTTTTGGTTGTGCGTCACGCAAAATGGAACAGCGGAATTTGGAGCAACGTTGTGCCATTAAATTTTGTGTTAAGCTTGGAGAATCGGCAAGTGTAACGTTTGAAAAGTTAAAACAGGCCTATGGGGAACATTCTTTATCTCGAGCTCAAGTTTTTCACTGGCACAAATCATTTTTGGAAGGCAGAAAACACGTTGAAGATGAACACCGTTCAGGGAGGCCTTCAACTTCGAAAACCAATGAAAACATCGAACGTGTGAACACTCTTGTGAGATCAGACCGTTTAACATTAAGAATGTTGAGTGAACAATTCAATTTGAACAGATTTACCGTCCATCAAATTTTGACTGAACATTTGCACATGCGAAAGGTCTGTGCCAAAATGGTGCCGAAAAACCTCACAATTGAGCAGAAGGACAATCGAAAAAGCAAGTGTCTTGATCTTCTTGACAGAATCGCTAATGAGCAAGATTTCTTTAGTCGTGTAATCACAGGTGATGAATCATGGATTTTTGAATACGATCCTGAGACCAAGAGGCAAAGTCAGGAGTGGCACACTGCAAACTCTCCTCGACCAAAGAAAGCTCGAATGAGCAAATCGAAGATCAAATCAATGCTGATTTGTTATTTTGACAAAAGGGGAATTGTCCACAAAGAATTTGTTCCTCCAGGACAAACTGTCAACCAAGTTTTTTATAAAGACGTCCTTGAAAGGCTCAGAAAAAGGGTCATTCGCGTGAGACCAGACATTGCAGACAAATGGATGCTCCGTCATGACAACGCCCCATGTCACACTGCCCTCTCCATAACAGAATTTTTGACCTCAAAAGGCATTCCTGTGGTTCCCCAGCCCCCTTATTCACCTGACCTCAGTCCGTGTGACTTTTTCCCTTTTCCTAAACTGAAAAATGTCCTCAAAGGACGTCATTTCGGGACTTTAGAAAACATCCAAAAGAGTGTAACGGACATGCTGAAGACCATACCGGTTGAAGACTTCCAGCGCTGCTACCAACAGTGGGAACAACGTCTCCATCGGTGTGTAGCTGCCCAAGGGAACTACTTTGAAGGGGATAACATTGATGTTTGAAAAAAATAAAAACTTTGGTAAATAAAAAATCAGTCTCATTACTTTTCTGCCACACCTCGTATAGGTATTATGCTAATCCTAAATACTACCCTTACTTTATAATATACACCTTGGGTAGTTTGTTGTGCTTTTAATAAAGCACCATTTTACTTACCTTTGCCTAACTGGTGTTCTGCCACTTGGCACAGAGGCCTCCTTCTAACACATAATGTAAAACATGGTTTAGAAAACAAAAAATGTTTGTATAGTTAAATCAAACACACAATTTTTAAGCATCCAAGCCATCAATCAATTTGGGGGTTTTATAGCTCCATTTAATATTTGTTAATTCATCCACCACTTTCTTAATGCATCATAGGTTCATAATGAATTTGGTGCCTGTTCTGTCAGAAGTAAACACAAGACAGAAACCAGCTTGTAGCAGATGAAACCATTATGATTCACCACATTTATAGCGATGTGTTAGATACAGATTGTATGTCAACCCCGAACTGCCTTTGGACCCCTCTCTGCGGTGCAAACAGATTACATAAAACGATACCTAAAAAAATGACCCAGAGAAACAGTGTGGAGAATCAAAATGTAATAAATCAACTATATACAAATCACACAAATTCAACAACAATATTCCGATTCCGTAACCGCACACCCCATTTCCCAACACATACTGTATACAAATAACTTGAAAAATCATGAACTCAAAATATTCCACAATGTCCACACAATTTAGTCTTTTCATAAAATAAAATATCCCATATCATTTCCAAGTCTTCAGATGTGCTATCCCAGACTAAAGGATTATTATTGCTCACTCATTCTCGATCCTCTTAACCATCCTATCCACTTCTTTCAGTATAAGGTGGCCACCTCCAAACTATGTAAGGCATTGGTGATTCACTGAGGCAGTCTCTTTTCTGGCTTTGAATAGTTAATTCCTGTAATCTCCACCATAAAGCTTGGGCTCTGTTTTTGCTCTTTTTTGCCTTTTCACAATTTTATTTTTCTTTAACAATACATCCACATCTGTTTCAATAGCACCTTCCTGGAAATCACTGCAACAGACCCATACCTCACAAAGGACCTCCCTATTGACATATATCCAATATGCCCATCTTAGGTCTTACACTGTTTTCTATATTTGCTCAGTCAGAGGCAAGGTTCACATTGGTAAACACACAATAGAGTGACGAAAGAAAAAACATAAAATAAATTTATATGGCAGTACTACATGCCCTGGATGGGATTTTAGTCCACTTCAGGACACAATCACATGTACACCCACACTTATTAACTTGTAAAACAATGATTTTTGCCAAATATCCTAATTTCCAAGAACACGAACATAGGGAAATCATGAAAATTCTCCATAAACAGTCATACACAGTTACTAAATCAGGATGGGAATCCCAGATACTGGAGCTTTGACACATCTATCACTCCTATCATGCCTATCACTCAAGTTGTTCACTCTGAGAAACTTGTCTTCTGATTCTGTTGTGACTTTGTTTTTTCTACACCTGTTCCTTTCAGAGGTTCCTGCAGTCTCCAAGTTCCTTTTGATGATGTAGCACACTGTACTCACTGACACCTTTTGCCATTTCTCTAAAGGAAGGATTTACACTTTTTTAATTTATAATGGCCTGTCAATCTTTGTTAATTGCCATTATCTTGCTATTATGATAGAAATATCTAGCATAATATTTTCCTAGTAATGTTTCATATGTTGCAGCAACACAGTAGGGCTGTCAGATTGAATATGGGTATTCGAAAAAAATTAAAATCTATACGGAAAAAAAACTGATTCCAAGGTAAATGCTGACATTTGAGTACAAAAGTACAATCCTTTTCTTACCTCGCACTCATTTTTTTTGTGTTATTCCAGACAAACTATGCTGAAATACTTCTGTATTTTGGGTGTGTTTTGCACATCACTTCCACAAACAGTGCTTTTATCATTTTTGTTAGTTTGTATTGTTACTATAAAACACATGTTTTTACTGAACTGTTCTGCTTTCTGGTTAATGGGTGCACCAACAACAGATTTTTAAACACTTCTCCACACTTCTCCAGGGGACTGAAAGTATCATTTTGGTCCTAATCCTGCTCCACTTTACTCATGAACCTTAGATCCCCAATTTGCTGTTGCATTCATCATATCAAACAAAAGTTGGTTTCCTTTTTCATTAAACATAATGGGAAATAACTGTCATATTTCTGATTTTCCTTTTATTGTTATAAAAGCTTTAAAATCACACTAATTCAACCAATACGTGTCTTTTGGAGGCTGCTGTCTTCAAATATAATGCCTAAAACAAAGGTGTAATGAAACATAAATATTAAGGTTATATGTGTTACTAGCCACTTCACCTGCCAAAAACAGGTAATATAAAATATTTTTAAATCTGTTGTATCTCTTGCCATGTGTCTCAAAATCACTTATCTAGCCTTCCCTCTCTTGAGCATGTTCTTGCAAAGCCCATTTCTCAGGCTTTGTCATTTCAAGACAGTTTGTTCAACTCATGTCCAATTTTATACTTCCCATCTTTGAAGGCGACTCTCAATGTGCATCCTATGCTCTCACTCCTTTGCATGTGTTTCACACTCAAACAATGTGTTTAAATAATCATAAGTGATTTTGCATGAGTTTCATATATGCATTACAGACATGTGAATTTTCTCCTTAATCATTTCAGTTTCTATGCACAGAAAACCCTATTTGTGTAAGGGATGTGTTTTCCAAAAGAAAGCTATATCAGTGAACAAGTTACAATGGCTGGATACTTTGCAGATGTACCACTAGCAAAACAGCAGAAATATTAATAATAATGATGAAGCATCTGCGGTGGGTTGGTGCCCTGCCCAGGGTTTGTTTCCTGCCTTGCACCCTGTGTTGGCTGGGATTGGCTCCAGCAGACCCCCGTGACCCTGTAGTTAGGATATAGCGGATTGGATAATGGATGGATGGATGATGAAGCATGCAAAGGAATGTTAAGTACAAACATACAATAAACTTTTCATATACTTTCATGTATTTACTTGTTTTAATATTCAACTAATTAGTTAGTTAATTTAGCATTCCAAGTCTAATTTTTGTATACTTTGACAGCCCTACAACACAGTTTGTTCTTACAATGCTTTTTATATAGACAGAGGGTTAATCAGCAAAAGTTGGGAAACCTGTAGGAACTGATTATATCAGCTTTCAAGATTTAATTAACTTATATTGATGCAGAAAGCCTTTTTGTATAACTCTGGAAATTACATTATTTTTCAGTTTTTGGTAATCTAAAATTTATTTTTAACCTACTGACAGTTTACCATTTACAGTGGTGTTTGAAAGTTTATGAAACCTTTAGAATTTTCTATATTTCTGCATAAATATGACCTAAAACATCCATCAGATTTTCACTCAAGTCCTAAAAGTAGATAAAGAGAAACCAGTTAATCAAATGAGACAAAAATGTTATACTTGGTCATTTATTTATTAAGGAAAATGATTAAATATTACATATTTGTGAGTGGCAAAAGTATGTGAACCTTTGCTTTCACTATCTGGTGTGACCCCACTTCGCAGCAATAACTGCAACTAAACGTTTCCGGTAACTTTTGATCATTCCTGCACATCAGCTTGGAGGAATTTTAGCCCATTCCTCCATACAGAACAGCTTCAACTCTGGGATGTTTGTGGGTTTCTTCACATTAACTGCTCGATTCAGGTCCTTCCACAACATTTCGATTGGATTAAGGTCAGGACTTTGACTTGACCATTCCAAAACATTAACTTTATTCTTCTTTAACCATTCTTTGGTAGAACAACTTGTGTGCTTAGGGTCGTTGTCTTGCTGCATGACCCACCTTCTCTTGAGAGTCAGTTCATGGACAGATGTCCTGACATTTTCCTTTAGAATTCTCTGATATAATTCAGAATTCATTGTTCCAACAATGAAGACAAGCCGTCCTGGCCCAGATGCAGCTAAACAGGCCCAAACCATGATACTACCACCACCATGTTTCACAGGTGGGATAAGGTTCTAATGCTGGAATGCCGTTTTCCTTTCTCCAAACATAACGCTTTTCATTTACACCAAAAAGTTCTATTTTGGTCTCATCCATCCACAAAACATTCTTCCAATAGCCTTCTGGTTTGTCCATGTGATCTCTAGCAAACTGCAGATGAGCAGCAATTTTTTTTTTGGAGAGCAGTGGCTTTCTCCTTGCAACCCTGCCATGCACACCATTGTTGTTCAGTGTTCTCCTGATGGTGGACTCATGAACATGAACATTAGCCAATGTGAGAGAGGCCTTCAGTTGCTTAGAAGTTACCCTGGGATCCTTTGTGACCTCGCCGACTATTACACGCCTTGCTCTTGGAGTGATCTTTGTTGGTCAACCACTCCTGGGAAGGGTAACAATGGTCTTGAATTTCCTCCATTTGTACACAATCTGTCTGACTGTGGATTGGTGGAGTCCAAACTCTTTAGAGATGGTTTTATAACATTTTCCAGCCTGATGAGCATCAACAACTCTTTTTCTGAGGTCCTCAGAAATCTCCTTTGTTCGTGCCATGATACACTTCCACAAACGTGTTGTGAAGGGCAGACTTTGATAGATCCCTGTTCTTTAAATAACACAGGGTGCCCACTCACACCTGATTGTCATCCCATTGATTGAAAACACCTGACTCTAATTTCACCTTCAAACTAACTGCTAATCCTAGAGGTTCATATACTTTTGCCACTCACAAATATGTAATATTCGATCATTTTCCTCAATAAATAAATGACCAAGTATAATATTTTTGTCTCATTTGTTTAACTGGTTTCTTTTTATCTACTTTTAGGACTTAAGTGAAAATGTGATGATGTTTTAGGTCATATTTATGCAGAAATATAGAAAATTCTAAAGGGGTCACAAACTTTCATGCACCACTATACCTTTGTTGAACTGCTTAAAGTACAGTTTCCAGGACTGACTTTGTTTTTTGAATTTGTTAGTTATAACTGGGGCGGCACGGTGGTGCAGTGGTAGCGCTGCTGCCTTGCAGTAAAGAGACCTGGGTTCGCTTCCCGGGCCCTTCCTGCGTGGAGTTTGCATATTCTCCCCATGTCTGCGTGGGTTTCCTCCCACAGTCCAAAGACATGCAGGTTAGGTGGGCAGGCAATTCTAAATTATCCCTAGTGTGTGTGTGTGTGCCCTGCGGTGGGTTGGCGCCCTGCCCGGGATTGGTTCCTGCCTTGCGCCCTGTGTTGGCTGGGATTGGCTCCAGCAGACCCCCGTGACCCTGTGTTCGGATTCAGCGGATTGGGAAATGGATGGATGGATAGTTATAACTGCCCATGGACAAAAGCTTATTTTCTCCAAGGATGCTACTGACTAGAGTTTTTGTTTTTCTCTCTTCCACTGTCAAACGGCCATAGTTTGTAACAATTTAACAACATTAGTTTAGGTACTGCAAAAATGCAACTATGACTCATATACTGTTATGTAACAAGACATGAATAAAAGGCATTTTATGGTGATAACCATACTTACAAAGCATCAGTAAAGAGTTTATTCATCTGTGTTATGTGATCAATTAAACAAAATCACTTTGGATCGGTTACTAGTGGCTTAAATAAGACATATTTCTCTTGATATTGCATACTTTAGCTTAAGGCCTGTCAATCCTTCATATTCATAAGCAATTCTATCAGTGTATCACAGGCTCTTAATATGTTATGATGCACAGAGAGGAAGAGGCACTTTTCCGATGCTTTGTAAATATAATTAATACCCAAAGAAGCCTTTGTTCAGGTATTGTTATATAGGAGTAAAGGAGTAATAGATACATTTTTGCAGTACATACCTAAAGTTTACCCAACAATTGATGAAGGGAGGATGATGCTGGGTTCCATTTATGTTAATAACTTTCAAACTACTTTTCCTTCCAGTCTGTTTACACAAATTTCTGTCTTTATTATGCAATGAGTAACTTGTAAAGTTTGCATTTGGATTTCATCCGAGAACCTATCACAGTGTTGTGTACCTGCACTCAGTGTGGCACTATACAAACATAAACTAAATTGAACTAGACAGAATATAGGACTAGTTTAGAGACACCCACTAACAAAACATGCACATAGGTGTAGAAAGAATTAGGAGTACTGGATGAAATAAATAAAATATGCTACTCAACACAGATCGTAGCCAAGCTTGAACATGACCTTTGGTCTCTGAAGCTTGGAGGCAGCAGTGCTAAGTCTCTGTGCCAATTTACCACTAAGGTTTGCAAAGGTGTTTTTGTAAAACAAGTGGTCTTTTAACTAACTATGATGCTAAGAAAGCTATGATGATATCTTAAGTAGGGAAGTCATAGTATTCATCACGTTTGTATTCATAACTTTGATAGAAAAATATTTCAGAGATCATTTTAATTAAGGTTATATGGTAATAGACCCAGTGACCAAAGAAGAAGCAGGCTTGGAGCATAACAAGTGCTGTATAATACTTAAGGTAGGCAGCACTCCTTGGACTATTCATAGATTTAAAGTATTAGATGCTATATCCTCAGTTTTGACCCCGGGTTAAAGATGTCTGGCTATGATTAACACAAAACACATCTGTATATTTTCAAATCCACTGTAGTTTTATAGACATGAAAATGTCTATGGCTAGTGTAACCGAGGAAAACACCTACTTCAACTGCCTGTTTTTTTTTTCTTTTTTCAAATTAATTAATAGAAAAATAATATTAATTTTATTATACATATGTACTACACATACCTTCAACTCCTTGCAAGGATCCTAATGTGCCAAAAGCCTCAATAGTTTTAGGCAAACTGAAGGGCATTAGGAAATAGCCCAGATCTACAACTGGGTGACCAGTGGTAGAAAGTTCCCAGTCAAGTACTGCTAAAACCCGAGCCTATAAAACAAAAAAACACTCTAATTTCAAATTTGACACTAGAAAAAAACTTAATTGTTCATTATCCATCTGAACTAAAAAATGGAACATACCTCATAGGGATGAAATATTATGTTATCCAAACGAAAATCTCCATGAACCAGAGTTACAACGTTATCATCTGAGGGCACATTATTACTCAACCAGTCTGACAGCTTATTCATAGAAGGAATTTCAGCATGAGCTGCTGCATTATATTGCTTTGTCCATGTTAATACCTATAACAGTGAAACATAAAAAAAAGAAACAGTTAAAAAATAAAAAATAAATAATGTAAATGTAATTTTAACAAACAATTAAATAATTAATAAAAGAATTAACAGAAAATAAGATATATCAATGTAAACCTATATTTATTAAACACATTATAAACACTACAGGGTGGCAGGTGGCACAGAAGATAGAGCATCACCTTACATCACCTTGATCTGGGATCAAAGCCTACCTGTTAATTCAGGCTGCTCCAACAGTCTATGTATGCTGTTGGGTTAACTAGCAACCCTGAGCTGTCCTGGATAATTAGCTGTGGGTACTGTATATATTAGAAAGTAACCTGTGACAGACATACCAGGGTGGTAGCCATTGTTTCAGGAATAAGATTTGGCTCTCTGGAGTGCACAGTTTTGATACATGGGTGGATTAAATACATGTCATCAATTCCAGTGAACATTCAGAGGTTTTTACAATATACAAAACTGTTTCAGACATAAGAGGTTAACTTAAAAAATCATTTGGCATCTAGGGCACAAAACATTGCCACATCATTCCTCCAAACTAAAAGACCCGTGAATAAAACAGTGGAATGACCTTAACATAGTTAGACCTAGCTTTCCATCGTCAGTAGAAGTGAAAAGAAATACATTATAGCTGGGTAAATGTTATAAGTTTAATGTTAGTTATTCTTTATATTTGCTACTGCTAAAATAAAGACAAAAAATAAAACTTAAAAAATGGTCATACTTGTCTTTTACAGTACCCCTCTCCTTTTCCATAATTTTGGAGGTCCAGAGAATTCAAGTCCAAAGAGTGTAACCTTGCCAGAGTTTCAACGGCAGCTATATACAAGGCAGCCCGTTCAGCAGGACTTGTGTCTGGTAGCCGCAAGTCCCGGAAAATGCGTCCCTAAAACAAATGATAATTTTGTTAAGAACAATGACTTCTGATTTTTGACCATTTTAAGCCATAACACATACATTTTCTGTTTTGTCAGCTCCTGAATCTGTTAATAATCTAATTTTATTTAATAGAAAATATGAAAATATTTATGGATCCAAAGGTGCAGAGAAAGAGTCTGCTTACTAAAATTAGTGACCTCATGATCTCCTCCAATTCTAGCCCCCCATGATTAGCACTTTTTCACACAATCAGCGACTCTTCATTCAATTCTGTTGACCATATTAAGACAACCATGGTATTTAAAGACAAATTTGGCAAATTTGATCATTTCCACGAAAAAAACATACAAGCTGTTTCAACAACAAATTTTTCATTGAAATGTTTGATAACCAGCTTCTAGTTGTCATAAACAGTTCAGTTTGAAGGGCACAATTGAAAAGGTCTGGAAGGTGACTAAAATATATGAAAGAAAAAAAAGGTGCACAATAAATGAAAAAAAAAATGCAATGACAAACTAGTTTAACATACACTCCACATACAGCCTTAACAGTTCAGGATGTTAGTCTTAAGACAAATAAGCATATTAAACACAGTATAACACAAACATTAAATTAAAAAGTAACAAATTATTAGAAACACATAGGAGTAAAAGACAATAGCATTTCACTGATAACACTGATATCTACCTCTACATGCTCCATTATATAAAACTCAGTTCCAATGACTGAAACATCATCACAGTACACAAGAGGCTGAGGTACAGGAAACCCAACAGAAAATAAGGCTTTCTGTACACGATATTCTCTGTCAATCTGTCAAAAAACATAAGATTTTATGAATTAATTCACACCATTATGTATGATATATTAAACATATGCAGATGTTCACTAAGAATTTGTGAGACCCAAACAAAAAGCTATTTGCACAAACTTTGTATTATGTCCTGTCTGCTACCAAACTCAAATTAAAGCAATTTCCAATGGACACATAACCAAAATCCCACATAACAAATACTTTTGTAAAGCTTTAGAAACTAATAAACAATAAATACATTTTTATTTAAAAAAAAATACTAAATAAAGCTTGAAAAATGTGATTGTAAACAATGCAGTAATATTAACTGAAGAAAAACTAATGGATTCAATTACAAATATGATTGCCTGAAGATTTCTAAAGTACTGATGAACTTCACTCTTTCCTCAGGATGGTGAGACAATTAAAAATAGAATTCTTCTGAAAATAGGAAAGCAATAAATGCAGACTAACACATGCAGATATTTAAAAGATTGAAGAGAACAAATAATATACAAGAAGACCTCTCTGTCTTTCACTGTCAGCAGGAGTCCAGTGCTTGAGTCAAAAATCTTTGGACAGTCAGGGCAGAAAATTCCATTTAGGAGCTGGTTTTACAAATCTGGGTTCTCCTCTTAGCCCTTTAGTTAATGTGGTTTATCTACCTCATCTCAAGTGAAATGCTGCCTTATGAATTATGGTTCACTAAAAGACATGTTACATACCTAGTATCTCCTAGGTACTGTCACAGAGCCAACCTTAGATAGGGTAGCTTTGAGACTGTCACATGCTCAGGGTTGTCTGACTAGTGTCAATTGAGACCTGTTTAATGAAATTGGAGTCAGATATTCTGCCCAGCTGAGTTGGTTCTGCAGCATGATAGGTTAAATGTCTTCCAGCAGGGAATGTTAGCTTCACAGGTAGACCAGGTTCAATGCTGGGAAAAGCAGTATGGAAAAGTTGCCACCTCATAACCACATGGCGACAAAACAAGTATAACAACAACAAAAAGCAATCACAATATAAATAATAAGTTGATACTTTGCATGTATTAAATAATCTTTCAGCATACAAATCCACACTCAGGCCCTGCCAGGAAACACACAATAAAAGCCAATACAGATAGATACAGAATTTCATCTCTGCTCTGTTGATTTCTCAAGATGGTGTTGAAACTGGCAGAATGATGTAGGGTGGAAGGTTATAGAGGTGTGCAATTTAAAAGTCCCAGAGATGAACAGATCAGTGGCTATGGTGCTCCAGCATGTCTAGGCATCAGTGGTTGTAGGGTCTCAAATGCCAGGGTCTCATAACACTTTTTGTAACTTTAACATCGTTTTGGTTTGGAACACACAGACAATGAAAATTAAACCTCAAGGCTGTCCACATTAATGCTGATGGAAATGTTCAATAGAATTTAGTTTAAAATGGTAGTTAACTCAAGTCTCTGTACCATAAAGGATAAGTTTTGTATTTTTAAAGTTATTTCTTCACAATCATGGTACATATGAGTTTGCCACATGACACTGTGTTCTAAAGTGAAGCATATTTCATAATTAAAAAAATAATTAGCCCAGTCTAGCGCTTTATAAAGATAAACCTTCAAGTTTGCTGAACATGTCCATTTTGAAGGAGCAAAGGTTTTGATTTAAGAGAACATGTTACAAGCATGCCTTAGAAACATGGAAGTCAACAATAGTAGTCTGGAAATAATACATTTTATCAGAGATACTTGATCCTATTTTTTCAAGGTAAGGATACGTTTCCTGTTTGTTTGTCTGCTTGCAATGGCCATCATTATAACAAACCAACATCAAACTCTATCTCCATGCCCATTTCACCTGTGTTGTTATTTTACATAGCCCATGAAGCAAGATTCATGTTGAGTGGGAGCGTACGTAAGAGTTTCAGTGTACTTTTTGTACATAACAATAATTCTGAACTGAATAGATTACACTACATTGCATTGTTAATAAAAGCCATAGATTGTTAAAAGAGCCAAGCCACCTTTTCCATGGCATGTCTTACGCATGCACAATAAAAAAAAGACAAAATAAAAAGGGCAGAGTATCTGATAGAGCAGACTGAAGTACACCAAACCAAATTAATTTTTTAATGCATTATGGATTGCTCTTGCATGAGGATATGATAATGAAAGGACTGACTACAAAATTTTTGAGTGAATGATTTCACCGATACTGATACCTATCAATCCGTAAATACACAGGAAGAACATGCAAACTCCATGTAAAGCCTGGCGTTGTGAGGTAGGAATGACAGTTCTGAATTACCATTTTGCCTATGCTAAAACATCTGTCCTGAGCTTAATAAACTTCAACATGATTAAACTAAGGTGAACTAGTACTGCTAAAATGGCCTACAGAGGGGACTGGGCAGTCCCGTGGCCTGGAACCCCTGCAGATTTTATTTTTTTCTCCAATCGTCTGGAGTTTTTTTTTTGTTTTTTCTGTCCACCCTGGCCATCGGACCTTACTCCTTTTCTATGTTAACTAATGTTGTCTTATTTTAATTTCTTATTTTGTCTTTTATTTTTCTTTTCTTCATTATGTAAAACACTTTGAGCTACTTTTTGTATGAAAATGTGCTATATAAATAAATGTTGTTGTTAAAGTGTATGTGTGTTTGCCCTGCTATGGACTTGCTATGTCCCAGGCAAGGTTATAGTTAACGAAAACTAAAATCAAAACTGAAACTATTATTAAAAAAAATTTCAAAAACTGAAATAAAATAATTAACAAAGCTAAAATGAAAAACTAAAACTAAATGAAACTATTAGAGTAGCTTGAAAGACTAACTGAAATAAAATAATTTACTAAAAATAATTTTAGTTTTTGTTTTTGAATGAATATTCTTGCCATTAGTTTTTAACCCTTATAATCTTTAACTCTAAAACTGAAAGTCATCCACCACGAGCCGACCGCACATATTCATCCAGTGAACAGTGGGTGGCGATGTAGAGCGGGTGTTCATGCAGCATTTGCAGTGACAGAGCAAGCTGCATACGGGTACATAAAATGTGTGAGATAGAAAGCAATTTACGTGCTGCCTTTCTTTGCGCTTGTTCTACATCAGCATGAAATTCAAATGCCTGAAATCAGAATGTGCTGGTCAACAAAAAATTTACCGTATGGAGAGAAACATCACGAGTGAGTAACGTTTCAGTTGATTTCTCAGGTGCCTGCTTTTTGTTGACAGTAATTCACCTGCCACTTTGCACACAAAGTATACTAATTATAGTAATCATGAAAAAAATTCGACCTCGACATTTTGATAAATCTTGACGTTTTAGACCTCCTGGAGTCAGAAAATACCATTTTTTGGAATTATGTCTGTGTGTGTAAACACAATAACTCAAAAACGCAACTAGATAGATGGATGAAATTTGGCATGTGGTTGTTACACCAGAATTGTTGATCTGTTTTAACTTTTGGGCCAAATCCATTAATCGGAAGTGGTACCTGAACACATACTCAATTTATTTTTAATCATGCAGCTGCAGAGTCCGGTTTATTCAACTTTACTTTTATAATAATTATTGAATAAATTAATTTGATTTGTTGTGATGGTTCTTTAATGTACATAATATAATCATTGTCTTGCGGTTTACTCCTCAAATATCCATCCCCATATCTGATTACACAAGAAAGTCTCGGGGAGACCACTCCCGATTTTTAAATAAAACTGCACTGATCGGGAGACTGACAGTCAACATAAAAGATCAGCATATTGTTGCTGACCAATCACTTTTGCTTTGAAACATCATTTAACAATGAAGCGATACAAACCTTGTAAAATTCCTGAGCTGGCAATGTCTCCACTGAACTCCAGGTAAGTAGGCGAAGAGAGTCTGCCAAGTGATGAAAAGCTAAACATACTAATGTGTTTTTGCATTTATTCTATATTTATTAATTTATATGTTTTTTAGTTGATATTCACAGCTCAAAATACCTGATATTATGAAAATTATCCAGTAGCAGAATTATGTTTTAAAATATCTGTCCCCATTTTTTCAATGTTTCTCTCACAAAACAGATAGTTGAAATAAAATATTCTGTTTGTTCTTAACATCAGTCATATCATGCATATTGCACACCAGGGATTTTTTCTGCCTTGCATGCAAACCTGCTTGGGTAGGCTCCAGGTTCCTGCGATCCTGCTCTGGATAAACAGGTTTAGATAATGTATATATTGTTCTTAATCTCAGATGTTATCTCTGTTGTTTTGTGCCCATCCATACTCTTATTACCTGCTCTTGCTCTAATCATTATGTGTTTACTGTTCTTATGATGGGCTATTCAAGTCTCACTGCCCCTAACCTGCACACTACATGCTTGTTTTTCTTTGTTTCCCTCAATACAGCTAGGTGGGGTCTGCACACTGATTCAAGCTAAAGAGCCCTGTTCTTCCTAAGCCCCCATGATTTTCATGGTCACACCTGTCAGAACACAGTAGAATCTGTATTCTGATTTTTGATATCTTTTCGGGCCTGCAGGTACAAAATTCTGTCTATAAATTGTTTGTGCCTGAGATGGAAACAGAGATCAATATGGCTGGTAGAAAATAACAAAGCCCAGTATTTGAGATTTTTGAATGCAATACTAATTATATAAGTAAGAATGTTACATAAAATACTGCAAAACGCTACACATTTTCTAGCCATCCACTACATGTGGAATACGACTGAAACTGACAATACAGGCTGATACAGAGAATCATGCCACATGCCACATATGCACATCAGTTGGTTAACAACAAGTTGCATTATACTGTGAGTCAATCTGTAACCAATTTACATTACAATGTATTCAAAATGCAGGTTGTCTATCCCTAATCCAAAATTCCAAAATGCTCCAACATCTGAAATTTTTTTTCAGCACCAACTTCTTTTATTTAAAAAAAAAAAACTGATTTATAAAACCTGGTGTGTAAACATTTCTATGCGGGTTATTTTTATAAATCTTGAAAAGTTGTCGGCCATGAAGCTTAGACACATGGGGGTTGGGGTATCCTGCAAAGCATCAAGTGCTGTGAGGAAATGAAACACTATTAATCATTGATGGGTTTAGGCGATTGGGTACCTCCATGAAACATCAGGTGTTGCTAAGTAATGAAACATATTGAGTGTCTTCTCCCATGAAGTGACATGATAACAAATGTACAGCAGTTCAGAAGTGCTGCATAGTACTGTAAAAATGGTTGCACTGCTTAAAGGAATCCTAGATCGTAACACATTCTCCTCTGTGCTCTGTAAATTAATGGAATGCCCCTGCTTATGGTTAACAAAAGCAGCTTCATTCTCACTAGGTGGTCTTATTGCAAATAGGAGTGTGGTAAAATATTCAGATTATGTCAGGAATTTTTATGCTGGCAAAAACATGTTATGTTTTATGCATGTACATCATGTACATACAACAACTGAATGTAGCTTTTTTGTCAGTTGGTTAATGGCTTCCAGCACAGTGGGCATGATGCAGTGAAGGTTGGCCAAGATATTTGTGGACAGTTCTATGAGAAATGACAAAAGGTAGCCGAAAATAACAAAGTCCTTCAGTGCAAATACGGAGCAATGGCCCTCTTAAAAGAGAACTAAAACAAAGTCTATATATCATATAAATCACTTTTGAGGTTGAATATGTTTTTCATGTCAACGCACGTTATAATGTACTGACTCTGCTATGACGACCATGAATGCGGTGGTGCAGCACCAACATGGAATAAAGAACATAATATTGCAAACTGGCAATAGAAATTAGGACCACCCAGCAGGATCGATGGGTGGGGATTTAGCACCTGGCTCAAACAAAAAGCGCAGAGATAAAAGACTTACCTGGAGAGAGATGCGAGAGAAGTGAGCAAGGTAGTATGATCGGGTGAACGTTATGAGAGAGAGTGGACAAAGAAAGACTCTGTTGTAGTTTTCCACATATACAGTAATGGCAATTCCAATGAACTGAGCCAAAGTAGCTGGATGAAGGCATTCCCCACAGCCAAAACAGTGAGGAAAACTGTACATATTTCAGTTAGCTATATCTTCGGGAAGCGTTTTGTCCCTCACCATACTTGCCTCGCTGGTTTAAAATCTCCCATTTTAATAAACTGGTTTTTTTAACTGCATTCTCTGGCTCACAGGTCTTCCTTTCCTTTAATCAGGAAGAGCTCACTACCAAATAACAACTCGGTGATATGAATCATTATATGAATAAGACATCATTTAGTTGGTTTGGCTGCATTTCCATTCTTGATCAAGGGTGTGCCCACAATATTTCTTCATGAATATCTAAATATTCCAAAATCCAAAATACTTCTAGTCCTTTCAGATTACGGATACTCTTTCTTGTAATTACTTAATTACATCCAAGAGTGTCAGTTGTATGATGCTGCAATGGCTGAAATCCAAATATTGGTTACATGTACAGATATAACAACTCTATCAAGCTCACACATGGTCAAATGTTGTTTTGTTTTCTAAAGTTTAAAGGTAAGGTGAACATAACACATGAGCAAAATCAAAAGCAATCATTTTGAGCAACAAGTCAATATTAAATCGTGCTAGCATCTTGGTGGACAACTGAGACACTACAAATGTTGCAGCAAGCACATGGTGTCCAAACAATTAGTCATGATGTTGTGTTCACCTCATGTAGGATGATGCCTCTGTGCACTTTTCTGTGCTTTTCCACAAAGAGTTGGTATATCATGAAACAATGGTACTGCAGCCTCCAGCAAAGTTTCCAAACATTTCACTATGTGACTTTTATAAGGTCATTGTTACAACAGTACGGAAAAGTTAATTGCAGCTTCAGTGGTGGCTCTTCATCATTTCCACAAAATACTTTACAGGCCTGCTTCCAGCAGTTATGTGAAAGGATGCAGAATTATGTCATAGCTAAGGGGAGATTCTTTAAAGGAGAATGTGTATAAAACATTAAATGTTCCATTGCTTGCTAAATCCCCCAAATTACAAATTATTATTTATACCATATAATATATGTTTATACCACAGTATGTACAAGTGTTAGAAATAAAACAAGCAGGAGATTAACGGTGATGCAGTGACCAGCACCTTACAGCAATGGGAGACCAGGTTAGAATTCATGTTTTGTCCCCCACCCTCACCCAAACCGCACAGACCATAATTAGCCTGAGTTGAGTGAGGTAAACAATGTATATCAGCATGTCCTGTAATGTACTGGCACCTTATCCAAGACTGTCCCTGATATATCATGCTGCCTATGAACATAACACTGGATTAAGCAGGTTCAATAATTAGATGAAAAAACAGAGCAACAGTATTTGCAACCAATTCTTATGTCTCAAATAGCAATCTATACTGGAGATTTTTCAGTAAATGCATAGATAAACAGGGCTGTAGTATATGCATCCCATTCTTCCATAAGGCATGTGCTAGCAAGCATAGGTGTCATTCTTTAAAATGTAATGTAGGAAAATGACATGGATCATTACACTTTTTAGCAGTTTTCTATAAAAACTTCAGACATTTATCAAAAAGTTTAAGGTCTCAGCAGTGGTAAGGAAGTTGTTGTGTCTTACAATAAGAATGACATTCGCTAATCCCACACAAATACCTTTTAAAGTTTGACTATCTTTAGACTTTTATAGATGGACTAGCAGACTTCTAAATGGTGAAAATAAGAGGCACATTTTGAATAAGATACCCA
This sequence comes from Polypterus bichir lapradei, assembly GCA_026402145.1. Classification (NCBI taxonomy): domain Eukaryota; kingdom Metazoa; phylum Chordata; class Cladistia; order Polypteriformes; family Polypteridae; genus Polypterus; species Polypterus bichir. The sequence continues at coordinate 56,398,034 of JANRMT010062818.1, read as the reverse complement.
TACATTGTACTTTAGCCTATGCATACCCAAATGAATACATTATGTGGTAAGTATATTGTTTAAATATCAATAATCCAAGAGATTTACCTGTGATTAACATAATCTTCACATTTATGCAACATGACCTCAAGGGGATGTTAATGCAAGATTCATGATTTTTTAAAATCCGCTGTTGAAGTCAAACTATTTTTCTTCATTATTGCATTAAAAGAAAAAAAATCACAACAACAGAATGTACCCAAACATGATTTGAATAATCGCAAAATATAATTTGCTTGAAAATTAAGTTTCCTAACAATTATTAAAACAGAATTGTTTAATAACAATAGGTTGATCTATCATAATGGCTTAATAACACTGCAAGGACATTTTTTTATGGATAAGGGAACTATTGTACTATATGTATGAAACCAATGAATAAATGCATACTTTAAGATTCAATGACCAACTAATCAATAAATCTAAAATAGCCTCTGGTATGTGGGTAAATCAAAATCAAATTAAATCAAATCAAATAGCCTTTAATTGTCAATTCACTATATGTGCAGAACATAGAGGAGAATCGAAATAATGTTTCTCTCAACTTTGTAGTACAATAAAATATAAAAAGTATAAACATAGAAGATAAATAACATTAGAACTTGTAAAGTAGACCTGTGTACAAGGTGCATTATAGAGTAGCTTATGAGATGTACAAAAAGACAGACAGCAGCAGATGTAATATTGAGTCCTTATATAATACCAGCTGAGTTAGGGTACTTGGTAGATAGTGACTCTTATTACAGTTCAGGGGCAGGGGGCAAGGGGGAAAAGTAGTGGACAGAGTTCAGCATCCTGACAGCTTGGTGGATGAAGCTGTTAGACAGTCTTGTGGAGCGGGCTTAGACGCTCCGGTACCTTTTCCCTGAGGGGAGGAGGCTAAAAAGGGAGTGAAAGGGGTGGGAGGAGTCACCAGCAATGCTGATGGCTCTACAGGTTAGACAGGTGTGGAAAATGTCCTTGAGGGAGGGCAGTGGGGCACCAATGATCTTACTGGCCACATCCACTATGCGTTGCAGGGACTTCCTACAGGAGGCAGTGCAGCTTCCATACCACACAGAGATGCAGTTAGTGAGGATGCTCTCGATTGTGCCCCGGTAAAAAGAGCACATGATGGGGGGTGGACCTTGTGCTCTCCTCAGTTTGCGTAGAAAGTAGAGGCGGGTTTGAGCTTTCTTGGCCAGTAATGTGGTGTTATCTGACCAGGAGAGGTCCTCTGAGATGTACATCCCAAGGAACTTCATGCTACTCACCCTTTCCACAGCTACACCATCAATGGTCAGTGGGGGGTGCTGTGAATGACCTCTCCAGAAATTGATCACAATCTCTTTGGTCTTTCCCACATTCAGGAAGAGACTGTAGTCTTTACACCACTGAACCAGTTGGCTCACCTCATTCCTGTAGTTGGCTTCGTCATTGTTGGTGATGAGGCCGACCACAGTTGTATCGTCTGCAAACTTGACAATGTGATTGGAACTGTAGATTGGTACACAGTCGTGGGTCAGCAGGGTGAAAAGCAACGGGCTGAGCACACACCCTTGTGGGGCCCCTGTGCTCAACTTGTTGGTCTTAGAGGTGCTATTGCTAATACTGACTCTGTCTAGGATTGGTTCAGACTGCCTGTAACCCCTAGGTTGGATTAGGTAATTTCAGTAAATCGATGGATAAAATGTTTTGAAAATATACAAAAGACAGACAATTCTTAAAACATTTAAAATGATATGCTCTCCCTGATATCCTAAACTACTTTCACATCCATGTTGTAAATATATTTAGATTTGGAAGAGACATGAAAAGCAGTATGGAAATACACATAGGGCACATGCAAGACAGGAAATTAAAAAAAAAAAAAAAACAAGATTTGAAAAAATAGACATTCTAACCTGTCTGTCTAAGAAGAATGTAGCAGGTTATATGACCCATGACAGCTGAAGGTGAATATTATAAACCATAAATGCAGCTCCCACAAGATTATAAAATTGACAATGCTTTTACATATATTCAGAAAAGTGACTACTGTGATTGCATGGGAATCAGAAAGATTCTGCATCAAAACTACTTAGATAAGAACAGGAGAAAAGGAAGAAAAATAAGAACTGAAACCCACAATAGCAAATTATGTGGTACCATGGCACCAGTACAGACTGAAAGAGATATTAGAAGTCTAATTTTACACAGTCAGAAGAAGGGCATACTAAGAATAGTATTAATTTAAAAATGTCTCCCTCCCTACCTCTACATCCTAATCTTTAAAATCAAGACTAATATTTACTTCAGTCTTTTTGCATTGACATATTTAAAAATATGATCCAACTACATAGTGCACATGTTTGATTTAGATGCCAATAAAAAATAAAACCATTTTTGCATTGTAATTTCCATAGAAGAAGGACAGGCACCCTGACCAGGATGGACTATGACACCTTGCTTGGCCAGCAGGCCATAATGGAAGGACTCAACTTATATTTAGCATAATCTACATTTTACTTAATAACCAGTCAAATTAAGTTGGGGAGCATGCACTGGTACAGTGCATTGTCGCACCCACTACATGTCGCAACAGCTCGGGATCCATGTTGGTAAACCCCAGGCAGACACGCGGTCCAGTCCCACCCTCCAGAAATGACCTTCTATCTGACGCAGCCAGGTGTTACGTGGGCAACCCCTTGGCCTGGTCCAGCCACTTGGGACCCCAACAATGAGGATCTTATGAGCTGGATCACCCTCGGAGAAAATGTGCCACATGGCCATAGTGCCGTAACTGACACTCCCTCACAATGCAGGTAATGTGCCTCATTCGGGACTCCATGAGCAACTGCTCATTCGACACAAAGTCAAACCAACGGTACCCAAGGATTTTCCGGAGAGACACAGTACCAAAGGAGTCCAGTCTTCATCTCAGGTCACTGGATAGCGTCCATGTCTCACAACCATATAGTAAGACAGGAAGCACCAGGAATCTAAAGACTTGGACCTTTGTCCTTTTGCATGGATATCGGGAGCGCCACATACCCCTTTCCAGCGACCTCATGACCCCCCATGCTCTCCCAATCCGTCTACTGACTTCACAGGAAGAGTCACCAGAGCCATGAATGTCACTGCCAAGGTAAGTAAACCTCTTAACAAGGTCAACAATCTCTCCGCAAACAGACATACTACTGATGGCTGTGCCCAAAAGGTCATTAAAGGCCTGGATCTTGATTTTTATCCTGGACACCCGCAATCCCAGACACTCAGACTCCTCACTCAGTCTCTCGAGCGGCCCAATCAGAGCCTTCATTGACTCCGTGAAGATCACAGCATCGTCAAGATCCGTGAATATTTCTTTACCAACAGATGCCCCACAGCCGCTGGACCCCACGACCTTGCCCAACACCCAGTCCATACAAGCATTAAACAGAGTAGGAGTAAGAACACACCCCTGACGAACCCCAGAATCAACTGGGAAAAACGTAGACATCCTGCCTCCACTCTGCACAGCACTCACAGTACCAGTGTACAGGCCAGCCACGATATCCAGCAACCTCGAGGGGATCCCGCGAACCCTCAGGATGTCCCACAGGGCAGCTCAATCAACTAAGTCGAACACTTTGCGAAAATCGACAAAGGATGCAAAGAAACTCTGCCGATATTCGCGTTTGCCAGCCCTGTCAGTGCCAGTGGTTGCATTGAAGTTGCCCATGACCAGAGGAGTGTCACCCCGTGGGCACCCATCAACCACCGAGCGAAGCTGCGAATAAAATGTCTCCCTCGCCGAGACATCACTCACTGCGGTCGGAGCATATACTGAGACAACATACAAAGCACCCAGGGAGTGCTGTAATCTGAGTCCCATAATACGCTGTTACTTAATAACAACAGAACCTTAATTCTGTGATTGTGCTAACATTCAGCTCTCAAAAATTCTGATCTTTCAGCTCCCTCTGGTGTCTGCCAAAATATTTAACATATGGTATTATGTACTCTACTGATTAAACAAAAATCACAGAAACTGAATACAATTTCAGCATGAAATGTTACCATAATGCATTTTTTGTAAAAATATATCACTACCTAAGTGGTATAAAAGTTTTAAAGGAGTTAAAACTGTGCTCATGCTCCATATTGCTCATTTAAAAACTTAAAACATAAATATGTAAAATTCGATAAAAATGAAAAAGTGGGTAAAATTAAAACAAACATCTGTAAAATAGATCCAACCGTACACAATAAACATTTAATATATTCAAAGCAGATCTACAAAAATTCTAAGTAAATGCAGATAGATTACCTTATGTGCTCCTGGTAAAAGTGGACCTGGAGGCTTCTTCCTTAAGATAAAATGTCTTTGACCATTTTGTAGCACAAATGTTGGGTTAGATTGACCATATCTGAAAAGGAAGAATTGTTTAAAGCATGCTGGAAACGCCAAGCCTATTTGTCCTTGTTCAGCCCCCTTTCTAGAATCAAACCTGTAGCCTCTGCATGCCAAATGCAAAAGCATACTAGTATCCTATCAAAAGATAGGAGCAGTCTTATAATCCACAACATTAGCACTCCCTTTTCTCTGCACATCTTGTGACATCAACTGTCTGTTTAATTGGCCTCACACTGAATCCCTTCAAAATTATTTTATTTTAATTTAAATAAAAAAAGGTCACTGAGAGAGCAATGACATATTTAAAAACACTGTGTACATGATTGACTAAGATACAAATAAAACAACAACTTTTGCGCTGTAAGTTCCATGTAGGAAGGACAGGCAACCTGACCAGGATGGAGGATGATTCCTTGCCCAGCCACCAGGGCATAATGGCCAGAACACCTTTACAGTCTGGGAAAGAAGAATAATGGATGGGCTGAGTGAACATGGATGCCAGGAGCAGTTAATTCCTACATATAACAGGTGACAGTGTTCCTCTGGGCTGAACCTAGTTAGGACACCCACAGGTTGGCATGGGAATTGTAGTCCAGAAACATAGCCCTTTAGGTGTCCTTGGGTGCCACCAGAGTATGGTATGGTGGTGAGGGATGACTGCCATTGTTTGCACACGACACAAAAGTGCTTCAGATGACTTATACCATAATACTAGAAGCAGTCCCGGGTCCAGTTTAAAACAATTCCGCAACCTGACCTCAGAGAGCCAGAGGCAGGAGGCAGCAGGCAACACTCACTTAATGGAAGGGAGGAGGGAAGAAACTGCTTAATATGTTACATTCTTGTGTTGATTTTGGCAGGTGCTTGATTGGGAAAATGTTGGTACTGTATACTGTAAAATAAAAAATTCTTCATTTGAACCCGGAGTTGTGATGGGTGAAGCTGGACAGGTGCATCTCAATAAATTAGAATATCATTGAAAAGTTTGTTTATTTCAGTAATTAAATTCATAAAGTGACTCAAATATTATATAGATTCATTACACACAGAATGATATATTTCAAGCATTTATTTCTTTTCATTTTGCTGATTATGGCTTACAGGTAATGAAAACTTAAAATTCAGTATTTCAGGAAAGTAGAATATTACATAAGACCAATAAAAATTATTAATACAGAAATGTTGGTCTACTGAAATGTATGTCCATGTACGCACTCAATACTTGGTTGGGGCTCCTTTTGCATGAATTACTGCATCAATGCGGCGTGGCATGGAGGCAATCAGCCTGTGGCACTGTTGCGGTGTTATGGAAGCCCAGGATGCTTTGATAGCAGCCTTCAGCTCAACTGCACTTAATACTTGAATAATGTTGTTAACCTGAAATTTAAAATTACCTGTTCTTTCAACCGCACAATTTGGTAACTTGTTTCATGTTGTACTTATAGACCTTTGAATGAAGAGATACTTTTTAAGATTTTCTATGTGTTCTACTGTTCCATGCTCTAGCTGAAGAACTAATCCACTCCCACTATACAAATCCACACCTTTGTCATATCACCTTTTAACCTCTGCTTGCTTAAACTCAAACTCTATAAACATTTCCTTACATATACTACCCTGCAATCCTGGAACAATTCTAGTGCCTCTTCTTAAGATGGGAATGTTATGTTCTTCTTATAATATGGTGACCAAAACTGCCTACATTATTCTAGAAGCAGCGTCATTTGAGGGCCAAATAGCTTCAAAATAATGTCTCTTAACTTGTATTTTATGCAAGACCCCTTATAAGCTAACATCCTTTAAAGTAATATTAATGTACTATATGGTTGCATGCAGGACTCCAAATTGCCCAAACTTATAGCATCTTCTAATTCAGGTAGTTTTAGCGTTTTCCGCAAATGTAATTAAGTTGTTTCTTATATGTTTATCTATATTATTTATATATATATTAAAAAAGCTAATTAAAGGACAGGTTTGGTATTTTTTGGTCAAAGTTATTTCTTTACAATCATTGTATATATTTGTTTGGCACATTAAATTGTGTTCCAAACAGAAGCATATTTTATAAATTTTCAATAATAACTAGCCTTCTCTGGCACTTTATACATCGGTTTTTCAGCTGATGTTATTGAGTATTAATCTGTGTCATAAATTACACACATATTGCAAAACAGCATATCCATGTTGTTTAAAGAAGGTAAAAAAACAAAAAGCAAGTGAGATTGTGAGATCCAGCCATTTTAAAAGGAGACTGGTTGTGCGTTTCACTTCACCAATTAAACCGTTCTCTTCTTCACAGCACCCTTTCCGCCCAAGGACAGTGAATTCACCTCAGAAAGTACTGTTATTGACTTTATTGAATGTTGATTCTCAGATGTAAATTGCTGTCTCAACTCTGTGGACAACAAGATAATAACTGAAAAAGGCACACTTACATAGAATACTAAGTATTCTTGCACTA
>JANRMT010062818.1:56375714-56391167 GCA_026402145.1 Polypterus bichir lapradei | reverse complement strand
AACTGAAAAAGGCACACTTACATAGAATACTAAGTATTCTTGCACTATAGAGATGCTTATTTCTTTATGTCGCATATATATTGCCTGCTGCAAACAGATTGATAATGCATGTGTGTTCTTCAGTGAGAGACAATATTGATCACATGTGTAGCCTCTAATCAAGACACCAGAACCAAACAGATGTTATAGGCATTCATTCATCAATCTTTCTAATCTGCTTATCGAGGTCAAGGTCACAGAGCACCTGCAACCTATCCCAGCAAGCATTGGGGAGGGCAAACACACACAGACACACACAAACACAGGTCACTTTTAACCTATTAATATAACCTTATTTTTCTATACTATAATAATAATTAATCTATTTCCAGCCCATTTCTCCCAGGCAGGGTCACAAAGCAGCTGGAGCCTATCTCAGAAATCATAGGGCAGGAACAAGCAGGACAGAGCACAAGTCCATCACAAGGTGAACGCATTGACACACACATTTGGGCCACTTTAGCAATGCCAAATCACCTAAGTTTAATCAGCCTGAGGTTCAGTAAGTTTTGTACAGATGTTTTAACATAGTCAGAGTGGTAGCACAACTGTCACACCAGCCTTACAGAGCCAGATTCTACATTGAGTTTACATGTTTTCTCCATGTATTTACATGTTGATTGGAATCAATGCCAGTATATTTACTCATTCAAACACATTGCACTAAAAACAAATCGATAATTTGTTTGTGGCAGTTGTATCACATTCTGTGATTTTTTTTTTTTTTAATATAACAAGTTCATTTCAAATGTATTGCTATGTGTACAAAGAACAATTAAACTCACAAATGTTCTTTTCACTTGACATGTATCTTGCTCTGTGCTGATGGGGAATTGTCATAACTGCACCCACAATAACTGCTGCAAGTAGACAAAAAAGCAGGAAACATATCCTTGCCTCTAGAAAACTATTTATTTTCAATTTATTTTTGTTTTCACAAGCACATCTCAGAAACACAGAAGGCACATTTTCCTTAATCAAAACCTTTGCTACTTCAAAGTGGGCATATATGGTAAGACTGTTCTTCACAAAGCTACCTCGGACTCCATTATAAACCAGAAGTGCAGGCAAGTTTTGTTTTTATTTTTTAATTTATAAAATATTCACTTTAGAATGCGGTTTCATGTGACCAACTAATATATACCATGATTATGAAGAAATAACTTTGACTTGAAAATACCAAACCTATCCTGTAACATGGTACATTCTCTCTAGAGTAAAACATCTTTTTAAATAAAAAAAAGAAAATACTTCTAGCATTGGTGTTAGCCAGGGGATCAAAAATGAACATACAGTACAGGCCAAAAGTTTGGACACACCTCCTCATTCAATGTGTTTTCTTTATTTTCATGACCATTTACAGCACTCCACCACTCTCCTTCTTGGTCAAATAGCCCTTACACAGCCTGGAGGTGTGTTTGGGGTCATTGTCCTGTTGAAAAATAAATGATCGCCCAACTAACCTGACTTCTGCACAACACAACTGCTGGTCCCAACCCCATTGATAAAGCAAGAAATTCCACTAAATAACCCTGATAAGGCACACCTGTGAAGTGAAAACCATTTCAGGTGACTTACCTGTTGAAGCTCATCGAGAGAATGCCAAGAGTGTGCAAAGGGTGGCTATTTTGAAGAAACTAGAATATAAAACATGTTTTCAGTTATCTCACCTTTTTTTGTTAAGTACATAACTCCACATGTGTTCATTCATAGTTTGATGCCTTCAGTCATGAAAATAAAGAAAACACATTGAATGAGGAGGTGTGTCCAAACTTTTGGCCTGTACTGTATAACCAGTCTCACTGCAGAGTACTCTTGCACAAAAAGAATAACTCTCACTCTCAAACTCTCAAAGCTGCCAATAAACCTAACCTCCTTGTCTCTAGAATGTAGGATTAAAACCCATAAAGACAGAGAAAGAATGGGTAAAATCCTCAAAGGCAGTGCCTAGCACTAAGTTTTATAACTCGGGACTCTGAAGCTGTATGGCAGTAGCACTACCTAATGTATCACCATGCTTTTAAAGCGTCAATGAACACAAATTACCGTTATCTCAAATATGCAGAGAAAAGAGTAAATAGAATCCTATACTGTACTTCATTTCAAAACGGGTTTACATTAGAGATACTGCTTCAGACGTAGTGCACTATAGGATTTTAAATTATGGATCTGAAATTTGAAGGATTAGCACTTCAGTGATGAATTCTCCATAGGGCTTTCAATGTGTAAAACTACTTAAAAGGACTAAGTACTATAATGAGAGATGACAAAAATTAGCATATATATATTTGGTATTGTTTGCTTTGCTCATATGTGTATTGTTCACCAAAGAAAATGATCATCAGCATTTCACCATTTTTTGTATTGGTATGCATAATATTTGTGTATTTCAGCAGACTCTTTTACTCCTACAGCAAAAAAAAAAACACTCCGTTGCAAAAATTAGTAAGGCCCTAGAATAAATATACAATGAGAAAAAAAGTTAAATGTGTATCTCATAAACTATACCATATAAAGGAATTCAGCTCAACTTTAAAGATACAGCTAGGTCCGTAAGTATTTGTACATTGACACAATTTTCATAATTTTGGCACTATATTCCACCACAATCGATTTGAAATGAGGAAATAATTACATGATTAAAGTATTGGCCATTAAGAATTATTTCAAACGGTTTAACAGAAATATAGTGTGAGCCATTTAAGGGGCTAAAAACTATTTAGACAATTGACTGTCAAGCTGTTCTATAGGTGTGAGCAGGTCCCTCATTATTTCATTAACTGTTAAGCAGGTAGAAAGTCTGGAGTTGATTCCAAATGTGGAATTTCCATTTGAAAGCTGTTGCTGTGAACTCTCAATATGAGGTACAAAGAGCTTTCCATGAAAGTAAAAACAGTCCCTCATTAGGAAGAGAAAACAAAATAAACCCATTCAAGATATAGCAGAAACACCAGGAGTGGTCAAATCATTCATCTGATACATTCTTAAAGAGACGGAATGCACCGGTGAACTCAGCAACACCAGAAGGCCTGGACAACCGTGGATGGCAGCTTTGCTAGATGATCGCAGAATTCTTTTCTTGCTGAAGAAAAAACAATTCACCACAATTCAGGCATATCATTGCCTAAGTCTACAATCAAGAGAAGACTTCACACAACTAAATACTGAGGGTTTACCACAAGGGGCAAAATTTTGATAATCCTCGAAAAAAGGAAGGACACATTAGACTTTGCCAGAAAATATATAAAAAAAAAAAACTGTCCAATTACTGTTCAAGCAATTTTCTTTGGACAAATGAAATTAAGATCATTACAGTATATAACAGAATGATGAATAGAGAATAATATGGAGAAGAGAAGGAACGGCTCATGATCTGTAGCATACCACATCATCTGTGAAACATGGTGGATGCATGCATGACTGCCAATGGAAGTGGGTCAGTAGTGTTTATTGATATGACTACTGACAATAGTTGTAGTATGATTTCTGAAGTGTACAGGGCTATACTGTCTGCTCATATTCAGAGAAATACTGCACAACTGACAGAACGACGCATTACAGTGCAGATGGACAATGAGCCAAAACATACTGTGACAGCAATCCAAAAGCTTTTCAAGGAAAGGTAGTTGAATATTCTTCAATGATCAAGTCAATCAACTGATCTCAACCCAAATAGACATGCATTTCACTTGCTGAAGAAAAAACTGAAGGCAGAAAGTCCAACAAACAAACAGCACCTGAAGACAGCTACAGTAAAGGCCTAGCAAAGCATCAGTAGGATGGAAAAAGCAATGGGTAAGAGACATCAGAAAATAATTGACTGCAAAGGATTTTGAACCAAGTTTTGAAAATGACCATTAGATTCATGATTATGTTAGTTTGTCCAAATAATTTTGAGCCCCAGAAAATTGGGGGGAATCATGTATAAAAATGGCTGCCTTTTCTTAATTGCTCATACAATGTTTTTGTCAGATGCCTTAAAATAAAACTACAAGTCTACACTGCAATCACATCTTGATTACTTCATTTCAAATCCATTGTAGTGGCCCACATAGCCAAAATTATGAAAATTGTATCACTGTCCAAATATGTATGGACCTAACTGTACATTGGGAAAAATGCATATTTTCTAAAATACATTTTATGACTCAGGTGCTGCCGCAAGTGGCAGCCTTTCCAGCAGCTCCATGTACGACTTTATTTTTCTACCTTTTTCTCTATTTTACTGATCCCTCCTATCACTTTCTTTTATGTGGACTCGTTCCCTGGACACTTTTTACTACTTGGACATCAATTTTTACATGCCGAGACTCGTCTATTTAAGTAGTCAACTTCAAGCGCTGAGAACAAATGCCCGCGCCAGTGTGGTTACCTATTTATCTGACAAGGTAAGAAGGCGGTATCGTGGCAACAGAGCCGGAGCTAAGCTAAAGGCGAAGCGACTTGCGAGAAAGTGGCACTACAAGCCTTCGGTGCCATCTGTGATCCTGGGAAATGTGAACTCATTACCAAATAAGATCGACGAACTGGCCGTGCTGGTAAAATATGTCAGGACCTACAGAGAATGCAGTTTGTTGTGTTTTTGTGAAACGTGGCTAACAACTACCATCCCAGATGCTGTCGTGGAGCTACCCGGGATTAGCACAGTTAGAGTGGACAGAGACACAAATACCTGCGGGAAGCGGAAAGGAGGAGGACTCGCTCTCTATGTAAATACAAGGTGGTGCAACTCTGGACATGTAAACATCAAAATCTCCACTTGCTGCAGGGACATCGAACTGTTGGCTGTAAGTCTGCGTTCCTATTACTTGCCCAGAGAGTTTGGACACGTCATTGTTGTTATTGTTTATATCCCTTCTCGGGCGGACGTGGAGATAGCAGGTGACATCATCCATTCTGTTGTTGCTAAATTACAAACACAGCACCCCAAGGCGCTTGTGCTAATTGCTGGAGACTTTAACCATTTGACACTGGACAAAATATTACCTGCCTTCTCCCAGTATGTGGATTGTAACACCCGGGGAAATAGGACTATTGACCTACCGTATGCAAACGTTAAAGACACATATAGCGCCACCCCGCTGCCTGCGCTTGGGAAAGCAGATCATAACCTGGTTCTGCTTCAGTCTCACTACAAACCAAGAGTGAGGGAGCTACCTACAACCACACGCTCATTTAGGAATTGGTCCCCTGAGGCAGAGCAGGCTTTGAGAGACTGCTTTGGAACTACGGACTGGGATATCCTGCAGGGATCATTTAGTGAGAACATTGAGGAGGTTGTTGACTACACTACTGACTACATCAACTTCTGTATGCACATTGTAGTTCCAGAAAGAACAGTACACTGCTATGCTAACAACCAAGCCATGGATTACAAGTGACATCAAGGGTCTTTTGAACCAGAAGAAAAGGGCTTTTAAAGGCGGTGATCAACATGAGCTTGAGCGCGTGCAGAATGAACTCAGAGTCCAGCTCAGGGCGGCGAAGGAGCAGTACAGGAGAAAGCTGGAGCAGAAGTTGCAGAATAACAGCATGAAGGAAGTGTGGGATGGGATGAAGATCATCATTGGCTGCAGCTCGAAGCAGGGTGCCACCATCGAGAGAGCGTGGAGAGAGCAAATCAAATGAACAACTTCTTTAACAGGTTTAGACATAGATAGATAGATAGATAGATACTTTATTAATCCCAAGGGGAAATGTACATACTCCAGCAGCAGCATACTGATAAAAACAATATTAAATTAAAGATTAATAACAATGAAAGTTTAACAGACAGACAATAATTTTGTATAATATTAATGTTTACCCCCCCGGGTGGAACTGAAGAGTTGCATAGTGTGGGGAGGAACGATCTTCTCAGTCTGTCAGTGGAGGAGGACAGTGACAGCAGTCTGTAGCTGAAGCTGCTCCTCTGTCTGGAGATGATCCTGTTCAGTGGATGCAGTGGATTTTCCATTATTGACAGGAGCTTGCTCAGCGCCCATCGCTCTGCCACGGATGTCAAACTGTCCAGCTCTGTGCCTACGATAGAGCCTGCCTCCCTCACCAGTTTGTCCAGGCGTGAGACATTCTTCTTTTTTATGCTGCCTCACCAGAACACCACTGCATAGAAGAGGGCGCTCGCTACAACCGCCTGATAGAACATCTGCAGCATCTTATTGCAGATGTTGAAAGATGCCAGCCTTCTAAGGAAGTATAGTCGGCTCTGTTCTTTCTTACATAGAGCATCAGTATTGGCAGTCCAGTCCAATTTATCATCCAGCTGCACTCCCAGGTATTTATAGGTCTGCACCCTCTGCACACAGTCACCTCTGATGATCACGGGGTCCATGAGGGGCCTGGTCCTCCTAAAATCCACCACCAGCTCCTTGGGTTTGCTGGTGTTTAGTTGTAGGTGGTTTGAGTCGCACCATTTAACAAAGTCTTTGATTCGTTTCCTATACTCCTCCTCTTGCCCACTCCTGATGCATCCCACGATAACAGTGTCGTCTGCAAACATTTGCATGTGGCAGGACTCCGAGTTGTATTGGAAGTCCGATGTATATAAGCTGAACAGGACCGGAGAAAGTACAGTCCCCTGCGGCGCTCCTGTGTTGCTGACCACAATGTCAGACCTGCAGTTCCCTAGACGCACATACAGTGGAACCTCGGTTCACGAACATCTCAGAACACGTACAAATCTGTTTACGACCAAAAAGTTTGCCAAACTTTTGCATCTGTTCACAACCACAGACTCAGCATACGAACAAGCCAGTTTCCCTTTCGGTTTGTGCATGCCGATGATTTGCGTACGTGTTCAGTCTCTCCCTGTGCAGTGAGAGAGACAGAGAGACACACGCGCGCGAGAGAGAGAGACAGACACAGACACACACACGCACACGCACACACAAGAGAAAGAGAGACACAGACAGACACACACATGCACGCGGGCGAGAGAGAGAGAAAGACACACACACACGAGAGAGACGGCTGGACGCATAAGGCTTGTTTTTAAAGAGACAGATCTGAGCATTGTTTTAACCTCGTTGCATTTAATGAAGACTTTTTTCTATTGGATTTTAACCTCCACTTCTGTTTACAGCGATCGGTTCGTAGCGTGCATTGTTGTAATGTTACTTTTCTTGGTGGTTTATTAAATTAAGGATTTTTCAAATGTTCATTTTTTTCCCTGTGCTTAAAACTCGTTTTTAGCGAGCGGTTCATAGCGCTACAGCGCAAACTCTTGCAGTGTTAGTTTTCTCTGTTGTTCAAGGTTTTCTCAGTGTTATTCAATGTTTTTACATTTAGTTTACTATTACGCTGTGCATTCTATGGTATAATTAACTATATTTGTGCTTAAATATCTTTAAAAAAAATATATTTACATACAGTTCATACGGTCTGCAGCGGATTAATTGTATTTACATACAATCCTATGGGGGAAATTACTTAGGTTCACGACCAAATTGGTTTACGACCAGAGTTTTGGAACGAATTATGGTCGTGAACTGAGGTTCAACTGTACTGAGGTCTGTCTTTAAGATAGTCCACGATCCATGCTACCAGGTATGAATCTACTCCCATCTCTGTCAGCTTGTCCCTGAGGAGCAGAGATTGGATGGTGTTGAAGGCGCTAGAGAAGTCCAGAAACATAATTCTTACAGCACCACTGCCTCTGTCCAAGTGGGAAAGGGATAGGTGTAGCATGTAGATGATGGCATCCTCCGCTCCCACCTTCTCCTGGTATGCAAACTGCAGAGGGTCGAGGGCATGGCGGACCTGTGGCCTCAGGTGGTAAAGCATCAGCCTCTCCATGGTCTTCATCACATGTGACGTCAGAGCGACAGGGCGGAAGTCGTTCAGCTCACTAGGACGTGATACCTTTGGGACACACTATGCGACTCTTCAGTTCCACCCGGGGGGGTAAATGTTAACATTATACAAAGTTATTGTCTGTTTTACCTGCATTTTTATCACTCTTTAATTTTTTTTTTTATTGTTTTTTATCAGTATGCTGCTGCTGGAGTATGTGAATTTCCCCTTGGGATTAATAAAGTATCTATCTATCTATCTATCTATCTAAAAGAGTATTTCAGACTGGGTCTGTTGCAGCAGGAGATCCAGTTGCGATGAGAATTGCTGGCAGAGAAAACTGTGACACTGGGCATAGACCTAAAGGCACTTATAGAAAAGGAGGGAAATTGAGAATAGCAATGGTAAGGCAAGTCATCCTGCCAGCGTCAGAGGATGGACAGTGCTAGGGGACATAGTTCCAATTTTTGTGCTGGATACCATAGAACATCATCCAGCAGGGTCACAAAGATTGATGACACAGAAGCTTTAGCTTCCTTGACATCATTCTGCATTGCTATGAAAGCACCAGCTATTATTTAAAGAGCAAAATGGAATAAATAAGCAATGCCTGACAATGTTGAAATGTGCACAATTACAACTAGTACCTCCATCTATTTATCACAGCTGAATAAAAATCATTTCACTTGCCTCAGTTATATGTTTATAGTTCAGTACAACAAAATAGTTGATAGGGACATTTTTCAACAATATGCTGAGAAATGACTTTTTTTCTGAAGATGGCATTTACATATACATTTAACATTTATATGGAGACATCTTACAAGGGCACTACTAGTGTGAGACAAGAACACAGACCACTTTGATCAGTCCTGAGGAATTTCCTACTGAGAACGAGAAGGAAAAAAAAGCAATGACCTCACCAGAGAGAACCATGTTGCAAGAGTATAAAAAAGTAAAAAATGTATACAGAATTGAAGTATATATACTTGTACTCCATTCAGCCACAACATTAAAAACACACAGGTGAATGGTATCTGTCAAGTGGTGGGATACATTAGGCAGCAACTGAACAATCAGTTCTTGAAGGTGATTTGTTGGAAGCAGGAAAAATGAGCAAGTGCAAGGGTCTGACCAACTCTGACAAGGGCCATATATATTGTGATGGCTAGACAGCTGGGTCAGAGCATCTCCAAAATCGCAGGTCTTACAAGGTGTTCCCAATATGCAGTGCTTTGTACCTAACAATAGTGGGGCAAACAGTGAACCCGTGACAGAGTCATAGAACACAAGACTCATTGATGCATATATTTGTCTCTTTCTTTTTTTTCTCCGTGCTGCGTTGACATCGTGCACCAGAAGGCTGCACTGAATAAGCTCCAGTTTTATTCTCTCAATCAGGATCACGCTCTAACACCCCCCCCCCCCCCGCCCGATCTGACTCTAAGTAACAGCACCAGTGTAAATTCACACCTGATCTGACGCTGTTTGTTTTCAAATAATATTGCATTAGTGTGATGATGTTTTCTGATTCATTTTATACCCAATGTCCCATATTTTTGTCTCTTTTTTTCTCCGTGCTGCGTCGACATTGTGCACCAGAAGGCGTGAGCTTATTCAGTGCAGCAGGAACACTTAATAAAACTGAATTAAAAAAATAAATTGACGGTGAGATACAAAAAAGGCAGATTCAACAGCATTTGTGTGTCAGCTTTTATCCCTCCAGATCAGAGAATGTCCAGTTCCATTGCCGTAAAACACCACTCACATCCACAGTTATTCCCAGTTTTAAATAAAACCTAACAGTGTCAGATCCCTAGGGCGGTGTATGTATGGTGATCGTGACTGTGAGAATAAAAGTGAAAAAAAAAGGTAACTTTTACAAGTACAGTACTATAAATGTACACGGTCTGTTACAGATGCAAACCAAATGTATGTGTGTACTGTATAATATTAACAATAAGAGCAGCTCACTACTGAAAACAGAAAATACAGGAGACAGTCAGGTTTGAACCGGTGGCCCCTTGATTACAAGTCAGCAATTCTTACCACTACGCCACAGAAGCTGTTGTATTGTCCTTGACCTTTTTGTGAAAGTGTTTATTTGATCTTTGGATTTCAGGCTTCACACATTCTATAGTTTATGCCTACATTTTGTAGCATTTATTACTAAAATATGAAAAAGTTTCTGTTTTAACAATGTGTTTACGCAGATTACTGTAGAAACAGAACACGCATGAAATACATGTGTTCCAAATAACAATCTATTATTTCCACTCTAAAACTCCAGCAGTTCACTCACTCCCAGATAATCAAACAAGGCATGAGCTGGGAGAATGTTGTGAATGTTCTGCGACTGTGGGGGGATGGAATAGCCGGCTGCTTGCTGCTCGTCTTAATCGGCACATTTATAGAACAAAAGACTCTGAAGGAGAGGTGCGAACGGATTTAAGGTGGGACGAATTTACGAGTTTTCTCGTAGGCTCTGGTAATTCTAGTGTTAAGTGAGAGCACTATAAAGTGGCAAATGTATATCTATTAACACTAGAATTACCAGAGTCTACGAAAAAACTCATAGATCCGGCCCACCTTAAAACCGTTCTCACTTCTCCGCCACCGTCTTTTGTCTTCTAAATGTGCCGATTAAGACGAGCAGCAAGCAGCCGGCTACACCATCCCCCACCATCGCAGAATGTTCACTAAGTTTTCCCAGCTCATGCCTTGTTTGATTATCTGGGAGTGAGTTAACTTCTGGAGTTTTAGAGTGGAAATAATAGATCGTTATTTGGAACACACGCATTTCATGTTGGTTTCGTTTCTACAGTAATCTGTGTAAACACATTGTTAAAACAGAAACTTTGTCATATTTTAGTAATAAATGTTACAAAATGTAGGCATAAACTATAGAATGTGTGAAGCCTGATTTCCAAAGATCAATTAAACACTTTCACAAAAGGTTCTAGAATAACACAACAGCTTCTGGTTCGTAGCGCTAAGATTTGTTTCTCACAGTGCAGCAGGCTTACCGTGCCTCAGAGTCTCAAGTTCGATTCCCCGCTGGGGAGAAAGTGTTACTTTTTTTTCTTTTTAACCTTCGTCACTCTGCCTGCCTGCCTGCAAGCACCTGATTTCTGCATGCTGGGGTGTTTTTCTTTTCTTTTTTCTTAAGTAAATCGTTAAGTTTAAAATGTCGATCGCGGTTATTTCTGTTGATTAATTCATGCTTTCATTCATTATAGCTAATACTGTTATCAAGTGGTCACTATTTTTGCCAGTTGTATACAATCTATCTAGCGTCTTTATCTCCACTCTTACTGCCCGCTTGCTTGAGTGCAGCGTGTGTCGATTTACATATGATTTAATGTATTTTCTTTTTAACCTCAAACGGACACAAAATCAATCAACAATCTCATTAACTGACAGTGCATACCAGTCTCAATTGTTAAAAAAATATTTTAAATGGAACATCCCACATGAAAATATAACAATCGCATTAACTGACAGTGCATACCAGTTTATAAATTTTATGTCCGTTTGAGGTTAAAAAGAAAAAAAAATAACACTTTCTACTCAGGAGAGGAATCGAATTCAGAATGCCCACTTCGCTCAGATTTAGCGACTCTTACCGCTACAATACAGGAACTTTCTTGTTGTCCTGAGCCTTTTGTGAAAGTGTTTATTTGATGTTTGGACATCATGCTTTTACACATTCTATAGTTTATGCCTACATTTTTTAACATTTATTACTAAAATATTTTCTATTTTAACAATGTGTTTACACAGATTACTGTAGAAATGGAACCAACATGAAATGCGTGTGTTCCAAATAACGATCTATTATTTCCACTCTAAAACTCCAATTCACTCCCAGATAATCAATCAAGGCATGAGCTGGGAGAACTTAGTGAACGTTCTGCGACGGTGGGGGATGGAATAGCTGGCTGCTTGCTGCTTGTCTTAATTGGCATATTTACAGGACAAAAGAAGCTGGCGGAGAAGTGTGAACGGTTTTAAGGTGTGCCGGATCTACGGGTTTTTTCGCAGACTCTGGTAATTCTAGTGTTAAGAATCCATGTGTGGGTTCGACAAAACGCTTGAGAATTAAAATGCTGTACCTGGCTTCAGTACTTGTGTGTGACATGATAATCAAACCAGGGTCCATGGTTCATGAATGGCCATATTGCCTCCCAGAGTGGTTGAAATAAAAAGTATGCTTGAACTGGGGGCGATACAGGAAAGCTATAGTCCCTGGTCAAAACCTATTGTACTTGTGCCAAAACCTAATGGTAATTGCCATTTCTGTAATGATTTTCAACAACTCAGCCTAGTCACCTGGTTTGATGTTTAACCCATGACACATGTGGACGATAACCTTTAACAGCTAGGGAAAGCACAGTATTTGTGTACTGCCTATTTGGATGAAGTGGTCATCTATTACAGAAGATGGGAGGGACACCAAGTGCACATTTTGGTGGTGCACCGAACCATTCACCAAGTGGGCCTACATATTAGTCCAAAAAAGTTATTTTAGATTGATCAAGGCTAAATATTTGGTTGGCAGGGGCATCATCTGACAGGCAGGGTGGTATAGTGGTTAAGGCTTTGGATTTCAAACACTAAGGTTGTGGTTCAAATCTTGTCATTGACACTATGTGTCCAGAGCAAGTCACTTCACCTGTCTGTGCTCCAATTGGAAAATCATATGTAATCAATTGTATTTCAAATGTTGTAAGTCATTTTGGATAAAAACGTCAGCCAAATAAATTAATGTAAATGTAATATGAATTGTCAATCTGCAATGTTCCAAATTTGCAGCCATACAAGACCTTTCCTGGCCAAAAGGCAAGAGATAGGTGAAAGCTTTTCTGGGTCGTGCAGGATACTGCCACAGTTTTGTGCCCTAAATCTCAGAGAGAGCTATAACCTTCACGGAACTGACTTGGAAACGGGCTTTAATGTCAGTGGCTACACTTGTTTCTCCTAACTTTTCTTATCCCATCTAACATTAACTTAGGGCCAGTGCTAAACCAAATGGTTGATAGCACTGAACATCCAATAATGTATCTAAACTGGAAACTGTTGGACCGGGAGAGGAAGTATACAGCCTTGGAGAGGGAGATGCTTGCCATAAAGTGAGCTATTACCCAGTCATGGTATTACCTCCTTAGAAGGTAATTTACTTTGGTTACAGATCATGCTCCTTTGCAATGGCTGAGATTCCACAAAGAGACCAATCCATGAGCTACAAGGTGATTCATGTATTTGCATCTTTACAAGTTCAAGGTTCTTCATGTTAAAAGTCTTTTTTATGTGAGCAATGATGCCCTCTCCTGGGTTCAAGATATCTCTGCTAGATTTGCCCAGCCAAATGGGAATGCACTAAGGAGGGAACAAAATCTTGTACTTATAAGAAAGCATCTTCAAGACTCTAGTCAAGTAAGTAATACCACCCTAGAACAAGAGGGGGCACAGTTGCTAATGCAACTTTCTTTTCATGATTTCAGAGAGACTTCAACCAGACGATGACCGATGTCACTTTGAGCCCCTTCTGGGAACCATCAGTCAAAATCCTCCTGGCACCTGAATGAGTCAGTTTGACTCGATCATAGTGACTGAGTTGAACTGTCAGAAGCCCTACTTTATTTTTAATAAGTTGGCACCCTCTTGTACTTGCTCTTTATCTCATCCTCACAATTATATGTAGGTTTGCTGGTTCCCCAGATCTTGCTCTGGCAAGACTTATCTTACAACAGATATGCAAAAAACTTTAGGAAAGAAAGGCTTTACTCATGGGAGGTTATGTTTGGGTAGTTTAAAGCAAAAATGAGCTCATGTACTATGCCAAATATATCTCACTTTCCTCCATCCCAAAAAATGAACACCTTTACTACTATTGTAGTTTGTTTACTAATACTTTCACAGATTTGGAGTTTTCTAATCTATTACGGACCCATCTTAGAATGAGGCCCATGACATGGATGTTGTGAAGTATAGTACAAATAATGGAGAACAAATTGATTATGGGAGTTTGAAAATGTTTTGTGTTATGTCATAAACAATGTGAAACTTTACTATTTTAATTCAGATATTGTTATATTACAATGAATGCACAATTTCAGTGTATTACCACTGGGATGTTGCTCGAGTGGTCTACCTGCTTAACATTGGGCTGCATCACACTGGTAAAAATGTTAATTCAATGCAATTAAAAGCTACATTTGTGTTGTTTATTGTGTGTAATTCCAAATTTAAAAAAAAAAAACACTTGTTGGCTTTAAGCCCATTAATAATGGTGATTAAAGAGCACCTTAGTAATGAAAACGGCAGTCCCAATAAGTGAGCAAAATTTAGGATGATCGTTCAGTCAGGTTCTTGATTTGCTGTATTGTGAAAGGTCCGATATGCTGTTTTATGCCATCGGTATATTTATTCATCGTACATTTATACTTTTGGTTTAATACAGTTAAAAAGATGCCCAAATTTCCCATTAACACTGAACTGGAAAATCCCGACAAAGAACACTATCTACCAGCTTCTGCAGGATTATAAGACACGCACTTTTTAAATGGCACCGTTAATTGCTTAGTACATTCAAATTACTGTACATGTAATCAATTTGTATGCTTACCTATGATGTCAAACGCATACTATGTACTATACTGATTTACTATAGTACCAGGAGCTTTAAATGATTAAAAGAACTTTTCATGTTCCTACTTCAGCATAGCACAGGATCAGACCATTCTCCCAATTTTGCTTCACATCAACTGAGTTTGGAGCCTAAACGTGTCATAATCCCAAAATGATAAAACTTCACTAATTGTCAGAGTTGTCTGCAGCTGACAGCCCCTCTTACTGAAGGTGTGTTTACTCCTATAGTCTGGCAAAATGAAAAAAAAAATACGATTGCACAGTTACCTGTACTGCCTAACAGTAAACACGCAGTCTTCGGAGAAATCTGGCAATCTGGTGCACAAGTATTTGCGCAAGGGCTCCTGTGGAAACCTGTGCTGCTCACGAACGGCAGTCGTATCGTCCGTCATATTTAAATTACTTTTTCACCGCAAGTAACAACAGACGACGTTTAAAGTCCACTCTGCCTGTGTGCGCTTGCTAAAACTACCGTACGTCATTACATCGCGTGAATGAATGAGTTCCGAAGGAATAATATTACTAATAAAAATATTAGGTCATTTTAGTATTTACTGCAGTTAGGTCAGCACCCCATCACAATCCAAATACAAACAATAGCCATTAGTAATTTTATTCCATCTTTGCTTTTATTAAAGACTATGTCCATTGAAATACAAACAAGCCCTAACCGAGTTGCTAATATATGCTAAAAGCACACAGCTGAGACGGGTCACTAAGTAAGGGGCGTTGTTTAGGCCGAAATAGTCTGCGGTGCACGAATGTCTGTGAAATATTTTGGCTGAACGAGTGCATTAAATAAGACAACGAGGTGTTTTACGTTAGCGTTAATTTGTACAACTTCACAACTGAGTTCATGTGTATTAGGCTAGCACAACGTATTTTTACATCGAGCCTTCTGACTACAAAGGAAGCTTGATAAAAGTAAAAGGGTAAGAAAAATCGGTGTTACTAAGAGGCACCTTCGCAGAT
>JANRMT010062818.1:56351227-56375314 GCA_026402145.1 Polypterus bichir lapradei | reverse complement strand
CAAAAAGGCTGTAGTTATCAGTAGGGAGACGTGAATCCCGTGGCGAAGCAAGGAAGGGAATGTAGAGACCGGAGCGACGGACGGTCTTATATAGGCAGGCAGCCAACAACGTGGGAGGCGTTGGGATGGGGGACCCAACGCCGTCTCACACGGTGACCGAGCTGCAGGCTATGGACGTATATATGTGCGTAAGTAGGATTCAGTTAGCGTTGGGAACCCATGTACCAAATTTCTTGAAGATGGACCCATAAGTAACAAAGACTGTTGAAAAGTTCAATATGGTGGCCAACAGTGGCATCATACCACCGAAATAAGTACGTACATTGGTTTCGTTTAGTGCAGGGAAGCCGCCTATAAAATTTCAAGAAGATCGGGCCATAAATAAGAAAGTTCAACATGGCGGACGTTGTTGACCATTATGACCATTACGCGTAGAATTTCGAAATGAAACCTGCTTAACTTTTGTAAGTAAGCTGTAAGGAATGAGCCTGCCAAATTTCAGCCTTCTACCTACACGGGAAGTTGGAGAATTAGTGACGTTGGAAAGTTCAATATGGCGGCCGACAGTGGCGTCATACCACCGAAATAAGTAAGTACATCGGTTTCGGTTAGCACAGGGAAGCCGCCTACCAAATTTCGTGAAGATGGGGCCATAAATAAGAAAGTTCAACATGGCAGACGTTGTCGACCTTTATCGACCGTTATGACCGTTACGTGTAGAATTTCGAAATGAAACGTGGTTAACTTTTGTAAGTAAGCTGTAAGGAATGAGCCTGCCAAATTTCAGCCTTCTACCTACACGGGAAGTTGGAGAATTAGTGATGAGTCAGTCAGTCAGTCAGTCAGTCAGTGAGTGAGTGAGTGAGTGAGTCAGTGAGGGCTTTGCCTTTTATTAGTATAGATTAAAGCTACATTATCGAAGAAGAGTACTGATCTTGTCACTCGATATTCCTGGAAATTACTATTTATTTTTAGTATTAAATAGGAATTCGAAGATTTCAGTCTGAGAAGACGGCTTCTGGATCTAGCAGCACTGGATTATATCATTTTTGTTGTGACAGTCGTCTTGGTGAACTAGCATTAATGACTGAACAGAAATTTTTAGGATTGATTTATAAACTTAGTTACCACCCCAAACTCTGGAATATTCTCCCTGCAATTTTGATAAAGCATTCGGATCAAGCCTATTTTAGCCTTTTCTGCACTAGTTAGATCTGCGGCATGGGCACTTCATGTTGCTTTTTAATATGAGTGGCAATCTATTAGATTTGTCAAGTATTTTTGTAGTTATATCAAGTTTTATTTTTAAATAGAATGTAACTTTTAAGTACATTAGGTCCAAATATTATTTATCCAATGTCACAAGAATGTCATCCCTCACGCTAACTTCTGACAATCCATTTGTTTTCCATTTCCGCGCCCGGAAGGATTTTTCAATCTAGGAACTGTAGTTCGTTTGTTTTTGATTTCCGGGGGAATTATATTGCTGCCGGTAGAGCTACGCCTAGCCGGTAACACGGCCGAAGACGACGTGTCTTTAGGTTTAGTCGTTTAATTGCCGCGTATCGGAACAGCATGTCTACCATCGAGGAGCTGAAAGACAGAATCAAAGAGCTGGAAAATGAGCTCTTGCGGTGTAAAGAGAGCCATCACACCTGTGGCGGTGGGGAGTTACTTCACAGACCACGAATTGAAAAGATGAGTGCAGAGGTGGTGGATTCAAATCCTTATAGGTAAGCAAATGACAGCTGCTTTTTTCCCCTCCTTTTAATTTACTTATGTTGTAATGTTACCTTTTCCGATGTTTAAATTATGATTATATAGTGTTTTATAATTGAGAAACCGAATTTAGTTCAACGAATTATATCACTTTATTAAACTAGTTTATTTGGAAGTTCCTGTTCCAAACATTCGTTCTATTTTTGTAGGCATCTGTAATATTAATATGATACAGTGTAATCCAAATTATATTTTTATGTAGCTTGTCATTGGTTAGACTCTCCAGAATCGAATCCATGTTCCCAGTTGTATTCCGACTATTAAAATTACATAATTTCATCCAAACAAGACAAAAGAGTGAAAGTTGAAACGTATGATTTAAACAGTGTGTTCACAGCGGCTCACTGTTTAGAGCTGGTGTTTCAGGAATCCAGCATCCTGAGTTCGATAACTCTTACTTGAGCATTATCCGTATGGAGTTTGCATTGCCTCCCTGAGTGTGAATTAGCTTTTCTCCTGAGAGTTCTGTTTTTCTTATGCATTCTCAAAAACGTGCTGGTAGGTTTAATTGTCGATTCCAAGATGGTATAGTGGGCTAGTGTGCCTTACGATCGACTAGTACCTGGCGCCCCATACTGTGGGCTTTTGTCACTCTATCCATGCATCTATTTACCCAACTAATCTATCCAAAGTAGTGTCCAAACTGGAGCCTATCATAGGAGTCATCGTGCGCAAGGTAGGAACAACTCCCGGACAGGGCGCCAAGCTGCCGGTGACCTTTAGTTGTATTAAGCAGGCCTTAGAATGTTATACAAGTTGTACTTCATTCAGATATAAAATTGTCGGAGGATTACTGAAGGCGCAGATTCACGGATTCGTAAATTACGTCAAGGAATATAATTAAATCACAAGTCCGTGCCAATAACTACGTATAATAGCTAATATGTTGATGGTGAAGTCATGTTAAATTATGACGACTTCAGTTAATACTACATATGATTAAATTATTGTGCTTATAGTCGTAATTTGTTTAGAAGCAAGACAGTTTCTTCCATTAATCAGACCAGTCTGTCAGACAGCTGGAGTAAGCAGTTCATACCCTTTTAAATCACTATGATTATATAATTATTTTGTTTACTAATTGTTTTCTTTGAAGAGGAATTTTTACAGAGATTTTCTCATTCTCCCCGGATCTTGTGTAGAAAGCCTTAAAACCTTTTTTTTTTTTTTATCATTTTTTACAATAATAAATTAAACTTTTTTTTTTTTCTTCCAGTCGTCTAATGGCTTTGAAAAGAATGGGAATTGTTGACAATTATGAGGTAAATTCAAGACTGTTCTGCATGCGTTTTGAAGCATTTTTAGTTAATTTGTATCTTCTATAATGTATTTTAAATTACCTGTGAATTATGGTGTTTTAACAGAAAATACGCACATTTTCTGTGGCTGTCATTGGTGTTGGAGGAGTTGGTAGTGTCACCGCAGAAATGTTGACAAGGTGTGGCATTGGTAAGGTAATATCCTATTTTCATATTCATACTTTTACACTGATTTAAATTTTTACATATGCCATGCATGATAAAAACTATTGGTTATAGTAGACGTTTAAGCAAATACTGTAGCTGAAGACGGGTTCAATTTTTAAGTTAGAATTTTGTTCAAATGTGTTGCATGTCACCATTTCCCCTGTTACCCCTCTGCCTTTGTAATAAGATGTTCTCTGTAAATCTTAATTAATATTTATAATACATTATAGTTGAATTAAGTCTTTGATTTCTTTTTTCTACTAAATGAATATTAACCATTGCAAAAAAATTACATTTAAAAACCCCTGTAACCTGAGGTTAGAATAAGGTCACAGGTGTACTGTATTGTGAAAAGGTGCCTAAAAAAGGTTGGGCATCTAGCTGTTAAACGTTTACTTCCAATGTCCACAAAATTTTGGTGGGGAGGGGAAACTGGCCAACTTGATTGGGCTGACCAAATGGCCGTTAAAGTAGCCAACAGAGAAAAGAAAATTACATTTAAAACTGAGCATTGATATGATTAGTTATAGACTATTTATCAATTTATTTGTTTCAGTTATTACTTTTTGACTATGATAAGGTTGAGCTGGCAAATATGAACCGGTTATTTTTCCAGCCACACCAAGCTGGACTGAGTAAAGTTGAAGCTGCAGAACATACTCTCAGGTAAACCTTCAGGTTTTTTTTTTGTTTTTTTTAATATTCTTGTGATTGCACATAATCTTGCTTTGCTTTGAATTTTTTTTTTTGAATTGATATGAGTGAAAGGCCTTGTGTAAAATAACATTGATTCATTTACTTAAGTTACATATTATAATGAAGTGAGTCTACTGCTACTGGTTTTTATGTTCTTAAGTTAATTTTACCTGGTTAACTAAACCATATTTTACAAAATTTGTTGCCATGTTTAAATGTTACAATAAATTATAAAAATCAAACCAGTAATCATTCTTAGTAAAATAATGGGATATTTTCATACACCTTCTTTTATCGATATCTGTCCAGCATGACCAACTTTTTTTTGTGATGTTCACTGACTCTTATTCCAAAAACCAGTAGTAATCCATATGTTTTTTAGATTCCAACCATAATAATATTTCAGATGCTGTTGTGCAAAGTGTTAAAAAGGAAAGTAATCAGTGATTGTGTCTAGTCTGTAATCAAGAAGATTATCTCCACTTTAATGAACTCTTGTTTTGTAAAAATCAGAGGAACTTTTTAACAGAGTCTTACAGAAAAAACAATCCTTAGTATGGTAATGTTTGTAATACATTTTGTTCACAGGCTGTTGATTTAGAAATAAAGTAGATGGAAATAAAGTAAATGGAGGAAGTAAAGAGACATATGTCAAATGACTGAAGTATATTTTAAGCTAAGAGGTTGCTGAATCATGGTGTTAATAGCCTTGGGCTCTAAAGTGTGCATTGTCTAGTTGTACAAATTACATAATATTTCAAGCAGAAAGTCTAATTATTTTTACAATATATAGTAAAACAAAAAAAAAAATCTCTAGGCTGCCCAGAGTTCTTTGGCCTTACAAAAGTATGCTAAATTTTAAATACTGATTTAAATGGTAATTCCAATGTACTTTGTTTAATATTGTCCGTTAGATCATTCTAGAGTTAATACTCTGTCTTAAAATGTATTTTGAATTTGATTCAAACCTAGTATCTCATGTGCTGTACAAAAATGTTCAAACTTCCACATTGGGCTTTGTCAGATTTTTGTAATAATGTTTGAACTTTATTTTTACCATAAGTTCATGAAATTAAAGAGCTTAGAAGGTTTCAGTATTAGACAGTGACATTTCAGTGAAATACATGGAAAAAGCAAAGGGAAATATGGATAAAAGTCCTAAATCTAAGAAATTACCGAAGTGGGAATATCAATCCTTTTTTAATATAGTTTTTAAGTATTTAACCACAAAGAGGAACTGTCCAGGCAGAGCCAATTCTAAAGCTTCCTGAAAACACCAAAGCATCTAGATGGCTTTACATGTTGTAAATTACTGTGTATGATGTGTAAGGATGCAGAAAAAGGCCTAAAAAAATATCTACAAGAAGTTAATGTATACTAATCTTTATTTTCTTTCAACAGGAATATTAATCCTGATGTTCAGTTTGAGACACACAATTATAACATTACAACAGTGGATAATTTTTCACATTTCATGGATCGGATAAGGTGAAATCAATTTCCTTTTTCTAGCACCTTTATCACAAAAAGTTTACAGTGCTGCTAGAAAGCATGGGAACATGTAATTTTTAACATAGATAAAATTAATTTATCTGAAATTCTATTTTTTTATTGAAAAGAATGAAGAACATATGCAAATCTAAATTGACTGATTAGTTATTAAATGAATTTAACAATCTCAATGTGTACAAAATTATATGAATCTCTTATTTAGAGTGGTGACACATTCTTTAGCAGCTGTGAAAGTATTCAGACATTACTGTTACTTAACAAATTCTTGCATCTGGTTAAAGTTTTCCTCATATTTATGGTGTTGGGTGTTCTTCCATGAAAAGCTTACTTTAGACCTTGTAGAATCATATTTTAGATTCAAATCTACTGTAGATTTTGGCTAGGCTGTTCCAGTTTATTCCTAACGAATATTTTGGAACATGGGTGTGCTGTTGGAATTCTTCTCATCCAAATGTTGGTTCACAGACAGAAAATATAATGTTCCTCTCCAGATTACAGGTTAAATCCCTTTATAGCAAATACCGAAGTAACAAAATTTTCAGAATAATAAATACTTTTTGTGTGCCCAGACAAACATTCATAGAACATTGTTAAATGAGTCTTGTTTTAACAAAATGTATATCTCCTTGTAACAAATGTTTATTCGACCAAAAATGGCCACCAAAGATAATGTGATGCTTAAAATACTTAATGCCGCTCCTACACTTTCCGCGCTGACTTTCAGGAACAATGCAACAGGTTGTCTCAAAGTGAGAGACAGTCTGTTGTGAAATTTCAGGTCTCGGGCAGGTTCGTCGAGCGTTTACACATGACATAACATAGGTATAGCCAAATTCAGAGTTGGCATAACCACCGAGTGTCTGCGTGGGTAGTTGTGCCGTGTGCAGATACTGTACTGTTCAAAGTTTCGTAGCACTTCTCAAAGTTTTTTTTCAAAAAAGTGAGAAACTGCATCAGTTTACGCTGAAAGATAAATTAATCCTGGAAAACATTGATTCCAGAATGAAGAAAAATGACATGGAAAAATCATTTTGGAATTGTGCCTTCATCTTCATCTAACATCTCGGTTTCATCCTGTATTTTCTTACCTGTATTTCTATTTAAAAAAAAAAAAAAAGTTACATCTAACATCTCGTTTTCAAATTAAATATTTTTGGCAGTTTACTGTGTAGAGAAGGCAGGTTCTTCCAAGACTTCATTCAGAATAGGAGCTGTCAGGAGCCTCAGACAAGCAATCATCCCGTTTTTAGCTCCCATGTTCAGGTTAGAAGAACACAAGCAGCTCACAATCCCCGCTGTGAAAGACACAGTCTGGAGAAGACTGTAAACACAGCCCCATATTACAATCTTTGTAAAATAGTACTTAACAGTGGCAATTAACTTATTTTGGTAGTAAGCCGTCTTGATTTTTTTTTTTTTTTTTTTCCTTTTTTGTTGTAAAAAATTTAGATTGATTATTCCTGTTCATTAAGTAAGAAGCAGGGTTCTACATTGAAGTTCAAAAACTTTCTCCTCACTACACCCCCCTTAATGCTTTTACATTGCAGTTTGTATTGTTGATGTTTACAGTAAATGTGGATATTGGCTGCAGCAAGAGAGAACTCTGAATTATAACGTGGATCTAGAACAAGAATGGGCAAATTTATTTGGTAGAGGTCTGTATTGTCAAAAAAGGGCTATATGACAGACATTAAATTTAAAAAACAGTTGTTCCAAGAAATACTTCAACTATAACATTTTTTTAAAAGGTAATAAAAACAATGCCAAAACACCAATACGACAAGTTTTAAAGTACAGTGACTTCACTATGATATTTATTGTAGTGATGAATATGAAACCTGTTTTCTTTTGCACACAACTGAGATACTGAAAATCAGATTTCTGACTGTTTAGGACACTTCTGTATTTGCTTCAAGTAATTTTCATATGTGAAAACTATTGCTTCTAGCTGTATGTTCTACCAAATAATAATGCTGTGTGCACAGGAGACTTGGAAAGCCTTGTAAACAAATCCTGAGTAATCTACAGTCTGTTGAAATCAAGCAAAGAAACATTGATAAACTTATTCTTAAGTTCACTCTTGCAGCTGGTTAGTTCCAACTGCAAGATTTCTGAAACATTGTCCATAGATAAATTAGATCTAAAATTGCAAAATCTGTTCTGTGGCACCTAAAGTCTTCAAAGCAAGATTCAAATTCATGATGAAATATGTCGATCTCAGTTGCATATCTGACAAAGTCCACTCTTTTGTCTGATCGCTGTTCCTTTAATTTTGAATAATGAACCGGTTTTGCCTATAACAATTGACTCGGGTCATTAATAATGTTTGAAGAATTAAAGAGGATAAACTAACAACTCTGATCCAAAATTGAAATAAACTCACCAGGTGAGCCATATCTATCCTCCTGTTCTGACTCGACGATAAAGTTTTGTTTTGTTTTTTTTTGTTTTTTTAAATAATTATTAAAATGTACATATTACCTGAAGGCACAGTCAGGATGCTGCTGCAGGCAAGTGCATTTTAGTCCTTGCTTCACCAAAAACACAGGTTAACGTACAGGAATAATCTTGTGTTGTTCAGTTTGCAATAGAAAAACTTTCTCCATCTAACCTCTTTCTTTCACATTTGTAAACTGCACTCTTTTATATTAATTTATGCACAGACCAAGGGTCACACCTGAAGTTTACTCTTCAGGGGAGCAAATGCCAATTAACCCGATTGCTAATAAAGTCATCGATGCACATGCTGGATAAATGCATGCAACCAGTGAAAAACAAAAAAATACTCATCCCTATAAGTAGCATTATTGCAGGCTATCTCCAATCATCTGATAAAAGTCTGGTTTATTTAATTCTTCTTTGAATGACATGGAAATGTATTACATTTACAACATCAAACTTAAAACATTTTCATCTTAAGAATGCCGTACAAAAACCAGAATAGTATAGATTTGTACAAGTAGCCCACAGGCTAATTGCACCCATACTAAAGGTTATAGTTTGCTCATCCCGATCTAGAGAGTATTTTAGGCTTCTTTGACTTGTTCTCTTACTGATTAGGGTGGTAACTCATTCTCTATTATCTTATTGACTGATTTAGTAAACCTCGTGATTCCCTTACTTTTACATGCACTCGGTTTCAGTTAAGGTTTTTACTTTATCTAATTACAGTGATTTGTGAATTATAAATTCAGTATAAATCAGCCTTCTACTGCTTCTGTCTGCTGGATGTGAAGAAAGCCACACTAGTTTGTAGTAAACCATTGTATTTGATTTAAATATGACTTCTTACAAATTGTATATTTTACATTGAGTTCTTTCTCTGTGGTGATGCTGTGAAACCAAAATGAACTGAAATGATCATCTTAAATGTGGACCAGGGCACTAGGTATAACAGTCTCTGTAGCACTGCTGGTGTTTAAGGTACACAATCTGCCGGAATGTAGAAGGAATGCATTTCATTATGCAAATACCAATAAAATATATTGTCTCCTGTATTTTTACAGGTGGCATATTGAAATGTCAGTTCTGTTGCGTAAATGGTTCAACAGCAAATAAATACTTACCCTCAACATTTCTGAAAAAGTTTTAAAAAATAAAATCACAATAATTTTGACATATAGTTAAATGTTTTATATAAAATAATCACTGTAATTATAAAGAGTTTAATGACAATGATACAGGTGTTTGTGTATGCATCAGAAATCGCCTCACACAGCCAGCTCCCTGTCCATACCAGTATATAAACTTGTGTTCTTACCTCCACATTGGACAGTGAATATTAACTGAATTACACCATTCAGGCTTTTTACTGACAGTGCTAATCTTGCAACAGACATACTTCACTTGAGCAGCTTTACATGTGACTTCAGTTTAAACTTTTCTATTTGAACAAAACAGCATCATACTTTGGTGTTGCAGTTGTGTTGCCACTTTGTTAACATAACCTCTTTTATGTTTCTGCCATAACAGCACAAAGTCAATTTTTATTATTAGGGTTGGATTATACATTGGAATGGATGTTGGACAATTCCTTTATGCATAACAATTCCAGATCATTCATTTCAATTTCTGTTTCTTCTTCTTGCATAACGTTCTTTACCAAGTATAGCCTAGAGTAATTAAACAAATTTACTAAATAAATTTCACAATAGTTAAGCACATTACCATTAAGCATTTACTCACACAAACACACAACTGGTTAAATAAACATCAATACTGAATTTAATTCATCATTACAAGTTAAAAAGAACAAAAGATATGGCCGATTGATATCAAAGGAGAGGAAAACAAACTCTAATCTACAGCATTCCTGGAGCAAAACAACTTATATTAGGTACAAGTTAATGGTCTTTTATAATAAGCAAAGTGCCACCCACCTGTATCAGCTGACTGTCCTTATTTATCCCAGCATTGCTCCATCTTCTGCAACAAATGCTGAATAAATTGTGCAGGTGTATTAAAATGTTGCTTCGGTGCTGTAACAGTAGTCGTCATTTGAGATAAGTTACTTAACAGGAGAGTGGTTGATTAGCATATGCATGTAAGAATTTCACTGTACTCTGTACACATGGCAGTAATAAGACACGTTTTTTGCTAAAATATTATTAAAATGAAAATCGGAGTATATTGCACAAAAGTGAAACACATTCAAACAATATTTGATTTTTTTTTTTTTTTTTTTTTTTTTTTTTTTAATTTTTACAAGATTCTTGACAAATGAATGAGAAGAGAGACAGGGTTTTCAAAGCAAAATCTCAATCCAGTTTGAAAGCCTTTCACTTTTTATGATTCTCTGATTGAACTGGAATTATGTACCGCTCAACCATCCCTTTAATAAAAGAAAAAGAAAACAAATATTTTACAGCTTTCTGCAGTGGTACATTGCTTAAATTTTATAACTCCAAAAACTAGATTCTATTACATTCTTGGTGTGATTTTAAGTAAAAAAACTAATGATCTTCAAAGCTTGTTTCAATAATACCTTGAGAGTGTGACTCCCATGAACTGTTAGAAATTTAACTTACACACTCTCGGAGAGAAGTAATATTAAATAACTAAATTTGCAGCCACATAATCTAGTTATTACATTAATAATAGCAGTGTGCTACAATGTTGTAGCATTGCCTCCAAATAGATTTAGGAATGTTATTCTCATGTTCTTGGGTGTTTCCTTTCTGAGCTTTGGCCTGACATCAGTATGAGTTGAGTGTTTAGCTGTGTCCTGTTTATATTGCTTTCAGGTCTTATTCATTTTAGCAGCTTGACACTCTATGTAACCAGGTAATGAAAAATACTAGAGAGAAATTAAATTTCATCTGAAGAGAACTTTAAATGTTCTTGGCAGTATACCAGAAACCTGGCAGGTCTTTTGTGGTGGTACTATATAAAATAAAGATACCGAAAATTGAGTAAACATATAAATTTAAGTTTTGAAGAAAAAATATTTGTGAAAATATGTAAGGCAAATTCATCTTCTATATTTAATATAAAATAATTTGAACGAATCTCTTCAGATGATCCTAAAATTAATATTGCACATTTTATTTCCTCAGTAATGGGGCACTGGAAGAGGGGAAGCCAGTTGATCTTGTTTTGAGCTGTGTTGACAACTTTGAAGCTCGTATGGCAATCAACACTGTAAGCATTACATTGTAAATCCAGTCTAATACTTTCTTGTTTAGATAACTTAATGTATTTATAACTTAAAAGGCAGCACATAAATTACACCACCTTACTTAATATGGTTATTAAAGTTATGAAACTGAATTTTATAATCACGGGTGATTGCGGTTTAGAAAGCTAAGAACAGGATGAATTTTGAAATGGTACCTTAGGATACGTATCTTAAAGTTACTTAATACTTAGAACTATGCTTTAGCATACAATAAGAGTTTAAAACAAAATGTTTTAAAAAATTCTAACATACCAGACAATTGCATGCAATTGAATGCTATGTTGAGTTTTAAAATGTCTGACTCTTAGATCCAATATAGGAGTACATAGAATATTAAAATTAGATTATTTTCATGCATATTATCACGAAAATACAAACCGAAAATGACAAAACAGAATAGATTAGTTTTTTTTTAAATACTATACATACATACATACATACATACATACATACATACTACAGTTGAAGTTAGAAGTTTACATACAGTTAAGGTGAATTCTTTAAAACTCACTTTGTAACCCTTCCACATATTTTATACATACAAACTATCCATTTGGCATATAATTTAAGACATCTACTTTGTGCCGGGCAAAAATAATTTTTTTCAACAATGTTCACAGACAGATTATTTCATTTTTAATTGACTATATCACAGTTTCAGTGGGTCACAAGTTTTACATACAGTCATGGCCGAAATTATCGGCACCCCTGGAATTTTCCCAGAAAATGCACCATATCTCCCAGAAAATTGTTGCAATTACAAATGTTTTGGTATACATGTTTATTTCCTTTATGCGCATTGGAACAACACAAAAAACAGAGAAAAATAGCCAAATCTGACATCATGTCACACAGAATTCCAAAAATGGGCCGGACAAAATTATTGGCACCCTTTCAAAATTTATGGGTAAATCCATTTTATTTCAAGCATATGACGCTCGTTTGAACTGACCTGTTGCAAGAAACAGGTGCTGGCAATATAGCAATCACACCTGAAGCCAGTTAAAATGGAGAAGAGTTGACTCAACCTTTCTGTTGTGTGTCTGAGTGTGCCACACTAAGCATGGAGAACAGAGAATTGTCTGAGGACTTGAGAACAAAAATTTTGGAAAAATATCAACCGAGATCTTCATGTTTCTTTGTCCACTGTGCGCAACATAATCAAGAAGTTCACAACACATGGCACTGTAGCTAATATCCCTGGACGTGGACGGAAGAGAAAAATTGATAAAAGACTGCAACGAAGGATAGTCCGAATGGTGGATAAACAGCCCCAATCAACTTCAAATCATATTCAAGCTGTTCTGCAGACTCAGGGTGCAGCTCGAACTATCCGTCGTCATCTGAACAAAATGAAACGCTATGGCAGGAGAGCCAGTAGGACCCCACTGCTGACACAGAAACATAAAGCCAGACTGGAGTTTGCCAAAATCCTTCTGGGCGAACTTCTTGTGGACAGATGAGACCAAGGTAGAGCTTTTTGGTAAAGCTCATCATTCTACTGTTTACAGAAAACGGAATGACGCCTACGAAGAAAAGAACACAGTACCTACAGTCAAACATGGTGGAGGTTCTAAGATGTTTTGGAGATGTTTTGCTGTCTCTGGCACTGGATTCCTTGACTGTGTGCAAGGCATCATGAAATCTGAAGACTACCAAAAGATATTGGGGTGCAATGTAGGGCCCAGTGTCAGAAAGCTGGGTCTGCATCAGAGGTCATGGGTGTTCCAGCAGGACAATGACCCCAAACATACCTCTAAACGCACCCAGAAATGGTTGAAGACAAAGTGCTGGAGAGTTCTGAAGTGGTCAGCAATGAGTCCGGATCTAAATCCAGTTGAACACTTATGGAGAGATCTCAAAAATGTCTGTTGGGAGAAGGCATCCTTCAAATCCGAGAGACCTTGAGCAGTTTGCAAAAGAAGAGTGGTCGGAAATTTCCGTTGAGAGGTGTAACAAGCTTGTTGATGGTTACAGGAAGTGCTTGATCTCAGTTATTTTTTTCCAAAGGGCGTGCAACCAAATATTAAGTTGAGGGTGCCATTAGTATTTGTCCGGCCAATTTTTGAAGCTCTGTGTGACATGATGTCAGATTTGGCTTTTTTTTTCTCTGTGTTTTTGTGTTGTTTTGGTATACACTTGTTTATTTCCTTTATGTGCATTGGAACATTTGTAATTGCAACAATTTTCTGGGAAAATTCCAGGGCTGCCGATTAATTTCGGCCATGACTGTACACTTTAATTTGTATAACGTAAGCCACATATTTTGGGTAGCCTTCCACTAGCTTCTTACAATAAGTTGCTGGAGTTATGTACCATTCCTCCAGACAGAACTGGTGTAACTGGGACAGGTTCATAGGCCTCCTTGCTTGCACACCCTTTTTCAGTTCTGCCCAGATATTTTCAATCGGATCGAGGTCGGGGCTTTGTGATGACCACTCTTATACTTTGACCTTGTTCTGCTTTAGCCGTTTTGCCACAAATTTGGAGGTATGCTTGGGGTGATTTGTCCATTTGGAAGGCCCATTTGCGACTAAGTTTCAACTTACTTGCTGAGCTCTTGAGATGTTGCTGCATAATTTTCCTTCCTCATGATGCTATCCATTTTGTGAAGTGTGCCTGTGTCCCACCCCCATGCTTCCTGGTTGGGATGGTGTTCTTTGACTTGCAAGCCTCATTCTTTTTCCTCCAAACAGAATGATCATTTATGGCCAAACAGTTTGACCTTGGATTCATCAGACCAGATGATATTTCTTCAGAATGTAAGATCTTTGTTCCCATGTACCATTGCAAACTGCAGTCTGGCTTTTTTATGGTAGCTTTGGAACAGTGGCTCCTTCCTTGCTGAGTAGCCCTTCAGGTTATGTCGATATAAGACTCGTTTTACTGTGGATATAGATACTTGTCTACCTGTTTCCCCCAGCATCTTCACAAGATACTTTGGCAGTGTTCTGGGATTAATTTACACTTTTCGTGCAAAAATACGTCCTTTCTTTAGGAGACAGAATGAGTCTCTTTCCTGAGTGGTATGACTGCTGTGTGGTCCCATGGTATTTATACTTGTGCATTATTGTTTGTACAGATGAACATGGAACCTTTTAGACATTGTTCCCAAGGATGAACCAGATTTGTGGAGGGTCCACAATTTTTTTTTTTTTGAGATTTTTGCTAATTTCTTTTGAATTTCCCATTATGTCAAGCAAAGAAACAGTGAGTTTGATGGTAGGCCTTAACATACTTTCACATGTTGACTTCACTTAGGCTAATTGGCAATCAGAAGCCAATTGTCTAAAGACATGACATTTTCTGGAATTTTCCAAGCTGTTTAAAGACACAGTTAACAAAGTGTTTGTAAACTTGTGACCCAGGGGAATTGTGATATAGTCAGTAAAAAGTGAAATACTCTGTGAACATTGTGGGTAAAAAGTTACTTTTGCCCTGCACAAAGCAGATGTTTCAAACAATGTGCTAAATTTATAGTATGTTAGTATAAAATCTGTGGAGGGGTTATAAAGTGAGTTTAAAGTATTCACGCTAAGTGTATGTAAATGTCTGACTTCAACTGTACACTACAAGTCAAAAGTCTGGACTCACCATGACATTTTCACGTTTTTGATAGAAACTTGTACCTTTTTTTTTAATCGTGATACCATTATATTGATTTAAAAATACAGCCAAGGCATTACATGTATTAGTGTTTACTGTTTTAAAGGCTGCTTTTTAATTTATTATTCCCACATGACTGCATAGTCCCTTTTTTCAGCAACCAGTGTCCTAATAGGCAGTTCCCATAGCTTATCTTTAATTAGTCATTTTAAATATTAATTGGTTATTGGATGAACCTTTTTTAATTGCATTAGCACTGCTAAAACCTGTTATGTTCACTAGGAATGCTGGAACTGTACCTTGCATCCCAAAAGTTCAGTTTGGGGTTCAAAAATGCCCAAAGTGAACTTGTCTGTCTATTGTTTTCTTTTTGCAGAATGAAGTACTAGGGTGTTGTACCGTGTTAGCCGTTATGAATGTAGTGAGAAATCAAGCAAAGTGACACCTTTTATTGTCTAACTAAAAAGATTACAATATGCAAGCTTTCGAGGCAACTCGGGGGCCGGGGGCCCCCCCCCCCGCCCCGGGGGGGCCGGGCCCTCCTTCAGGCACGATATAATCAGGTCATTCCATGTGACACATTGCCAAGAAACTGAACATTTCATACAACGATGTCTATTGCTGTCTTCAGAAAACGGGGCAAACTAAATAATAAATTAAAAATTATTTCAAGTAGTAAGTCATTAGCAACAGTAATGTCTTGGTTATATTTTTAAATCAATTTAATGATGCCTTGATTTAAAAAAAAAAAAAAAAAAAAGTGTCAATTTCTAGCAAAATATGAATGTCCTGGTGTGTTCAGACTTTTGACTGGTAGTGTACATGAATTTATGCAGCAATTTTTTTCTTTTTTTAATAAAGGCATGCAATGAACTTGGACAAATATGGATAGAGTCTGGCGTCAGTGAAAATGCTGTTTCTGGACATATTCAGCTCATCATTCCCGGAGAAACGGCTTGCTTTGCTGTAAGTGTTAATCTTATTTTTGCATTAAATATTAATCGCCAATTTTGTAATGAGTCTCAGAAGTGACTTAATATTTGCATTGTGTGTAAGAACATTTTTCCAGTATTTTGCTGTAGTTCTGTGTTGGTAATTTGTATCATGTACAATTCTTTGTGAAAGTGTTCAAACTCTTGGTACATTTTTCATGTTACAGTATCTAAAATACAATTCACAATGCATTAAGTTAGAAATTTGGGCCACTATTATATGCTCCATACACATTGCTTTAAGAACCTCAATGTTAAAAAATCGTTCAGCCAGGTACACAATGATTGGATGTTATAAATGTGGTTCCATTTTTGTTGGCAAAGTATTTATTTGTTGTTTAAAGCTGCCTGGAACTTAACTTTGGACTGCAGCTTTCAAACAAACTTTCTTTCAAATTTAAGTCTGCACTGCTCAGGGTCTTTCAGATTCATTTGCTTAGCCACTTCATTCTTGCAGTTTATCTTAGGCTTATTTAATATCTTGCAGATTTATTTTATTCTCCCAGATTTATGGGGTATGGGGAAACAATTTTTTGCATTTGATGGGGCTTGACGCCATATTAGCACAAAAGCTTCACGAAATAAAATGGTTCCAACAATAGACTTCATTGTAGAGATGTTTTTTAGCAGGATTATATACTTACCTCTTTGTTTTCAACAATAGACTTCATTGTAGAGATGTTTTTTAGCAGGATTACATACTTAATTGATTTACAATACACATACCTCTTTGTTTTGGCACCAGTAATTTGCTGTTTGGTAAAATCTAACAACATAACTTCACACATCCATGCTTTGTTGTTGTCTATATATTTCTGTAAATTTTAACGAAACAATGTTTTACAGCAGAGAGCTATTAAGCAAGAAAATAGTATTGTATTCATATTTCTCTTATTTTCAGAAACACTTTAGAAATCAAAGGAGCAAACTAATTTGAATGCATTTGAACTGTGTTTTCTGGTAGCAGAATATTAAAAATTTGCATACAAAGACTGCATTGTATTACAGTATATTAACTGTCTGCAATTTATTATTTTGACATTTTATTACTAATTTTAGTGTT
Organism: Polypterus bichir lapradei; assembly: GCA_026402145.1. NCBI lineage: Eukaryota > Metazoa > Chordata > Cladistia > Polypteriformes > Polypteridae > Polypterus > Polypterus bichir. The sequence continues at coordinate 56,358,523 of JANRMT010062818.1, read as the reverse complement.
TTAGAACTTTGAAAATTAATTATGATATGATTCCCACAGTGCGCACCCCCCCTCGTAGTAGCTGCCAACATAGATGAAAAGACACTCAAACGAGAAGGGGTGTGTGCAGCAAGCTTGCCCACAACTATGGGGGTCGTTGCAGGACTTTTAGTGCAGAATGTTCTCAAGTAAGTAATACTGAATTAAACCTTTGTTTTTTTCCCCAACATAATTACATTTGTATGTGAAAAAGAGTAAAAATCTTTTTATAAATTTTTTTTTCATTTTTTTTTTAAAGATATCTGTTGGGATTTGGGTCGGTCAGTTATTATTTGGGGTACAATGCAATGCAAGATTTCTTTCCCACAATGACTATGAAACCAAACACACAGTGTAATGATGTGCACTGCAGAAAGCAACAAGAAGAGTACAAAGTAAGTAATAATAGTCCTATTAGTTACTTTCAAGTGTCCTACTGAGAATACCTGTTTAAATTAATGACTATTTTAAAGCCTATAAATCTTTGTAGATAACATTCTAGGTACTGGACTAGGTACATATTGGAAACACTCTAATGTAACCTGCACATGACTTTTTGTATTTACAGCATGAGTGCAGTGTTGATGTGAATTTGCTAATGTATATGCAACTTTAAAAGCTAGTACCTAAAGCTTTGGATTGAACTTCAAATTCTCAAAAGTTTTTCTTTCAAAGGTTCTTTCAGACATCTATGCTAAATTGTGTTAACTTCAGAGCAGTGGATTATCTGTTGTTGGTATTAGTTTTAAGAGCATGAAGGTGCCCAGCTAAAGCTTGTCTTGAGCTTGTATTTGCCATGGAGATTGATATGAGATTTTTTGATAAGTTACTTGAGTCAATTTATTTAAACAATATAGTCCAAAATGAAAGGTTTGTACTTTAGTCTTGATTCAGCCCTATCTGTTAAATCCTATACTTGGTTCTTCTTCTCAGTGTTTAAGTCCCTCTGACCAGAATCAAATACAAAAATTTTTGGTACTATAATACTATTGTTGTATTAGAAATGACAAATCCTTCATTCAGTTAGCTTAACTTGCACTTCAGTGCTCTTTCACAGCATATCCAGACACCAATAAAGATACTGATACTTGTTCTTCAAATTCTCACCCATCATCATGTAAACATTTGGGATCATTAGTATAGAGACAATTAGTGATAAGTTGCCTGCTTAGTACATCCTGGCCTTGAATTTCCCAAGCAATTTTGACTTGTGTGCCATTGCTAACCAAACCTCCATCTCATAGGTGGTTGCCAGAATGGCTTTAGCATGACTCAATATGAATTGAAACCTTGGTAATGTTCTTGATTAGCTTCTCAACAATGAGAAGCATTGGATGACTGTCCATGGTAAAGCTAAGTTGTCAACTGTGCTGTGCTTTGGGCTAGTATTGGCAATCGGAAGGTTGTCGGTTCAAATCCCGTAAATGCCAATAGGGACTCTGCTCTGTTGGGCCCTTGAGCAAGGCCCTTAACCTGCAATTGCTGAGCGCTTTAAGTAGTGAGAAAAGCGCCATATAAATGCAAAGAATTATTATTATGTACTGCATGAATGTAGGAGTAAGTAAGATCATATTCAGTGTATTTTAAGGTGACTGTTGGTGTTAACTACAGCAATTCTCAAATGCATAAAGAACACATCCTAAAACAAATATATTTTTTTGTATATATGTGTGTGTGTATATGTATGTTAAACTATTTACTGTTCCTTGCTTGAAGAAAAAAGAGGCTGCTAAACCAAAACAGGAGCAATTGACAGAAGAAGAAGAAAAAGTGATTCATGAAGATAATGAATGGGGTAAGAACTCAAGACAGATTTGTATGTACTAAGAGAAATTAATAAATATTGTGGGCTTTTATTGCCAGTGTGACCACTTGTGTTCTATATGTGTCACTGACACAAACAGCCACTAGTGAATTTACTAATATTTGTGCAATTTTAAAAGCTAGTACCTAAATTATTTAAGTCTTCCATCTTGTGTACTTGTTAAAAAGTGCTATAAAACAGGAATGCATTCAACAATAATGTCATTAAAACATTTTTAAACCAGTAAACCTCCTAGAAAGTACAGTAAACAGGAAAAACTAATGAAATCAATATTTTGTGTGACCACTTTTTGCCTTCTCTTAGATCCCTTTGCATGTGTGATAAGTTGTTCTAAGCCTCTTGCAGAACTTGCTACATTTCCATTACAGACTTTGGCAGTCTTACTTGCTTCGGCCTCTGCAAGCAATTCCAGAGTAGCTCAATGATGTTGAGATGGTATGTCCCCTTAGTGATGCCTCACTACCACCTTGCTCCCTTTTGTCATGGTGTAAAATTTATAGGTTAAACTCCAATTACTGCAAAGTCACCTTTTATTATGGCTGTACCTTGCATAGTTTCATTCCCACTACAGAGCTGTTAACTTTTCAACTAATCGCTTTGGTTTCTTCCTTCACATTATACCATTGATTATTAGCACCTGTTTGTTATATATTATATTTGTTATATATTGTTATAAAGACCACATGATTTTAACTGGAAAGTGGTCTATTACTATATTAGCTTCTACAGCAAAAGACAATTGAAAAGGAGGCACCAGTGCAACACATATTGTAAGCAGTGCAACATGGCAATGCATGTGTTTGGCTGCTTTGAGCGATATCATACTTTGCAGGACTTTGCTGTGCAATTTGTATGTGAAATCATATAGTATGCAGGCTCCTACAACATGCAAGACAGTAACATTTGTCAAAAATAAATATTTTTGTTGATTTGATATGTTAAACCATTGCTTTGTGTTCTTTTTTTTAAAAAAGTTCGTTTTTGGAAAAAATATTCAGCCCTGGGAGAAAAGAAACAAAAAATTTATCCTAAAAGAGACATTCAGATATCTTACTGTACTGCAAAAAGAATGTTTAGAGCTCTACCCTCTTTTCTATTGACACATTCATTCAGTGTCTAAGATTTTTGCACAATACTTATATATATAATTCTTAATTACAAATTGAAAAATTATTAATTTGTTTATACAGTCTTCCAAAAAATGTTCTCATTTTTCCAGATACTAGCTACAATATTTCGTTGGCAGTACTGCTCCCCAGCTACAACATCTGGATCTTATAACAGATGACCGCTTTATGTTCAGTGTTAGTGATTAAGCAAAGGTTGGGCTGATTCCAAGGAACAGTGCAACCTTGGTGCAATACAACCAATATTTTTACAGATTTTAATTAAGGGTTGGAGGGTCATACACAAGGCAGTATTAAGGAGTGTTTGCAATCTGTACTATTACTTCACATTTCACTATGCTTAACACCTTTCACTGACTCAGGGCTATGTCTGGTATCTAACATGGGGATTGTGTTCACACAGATTAAACTTATATTTCAGTTAATTTTATGTTGATTAACACACAGGCTAAATATATTCAGGTTCCTGTAGCAAAGGTATCTAGGTTGCCAGTTTATTATCTGGTGAGAGCATGTCTCTCCCTTCTGAATACAGATTTTTTTCTGTGATTTTCCAGTTACATTAGCTTTACATACTACACAAATTAAGTATTAAAAATTCAAACACCTGGTTCTCTGTGTATACTTTTTCCAAATGTAGATCCCTACATCTAGATGCCATTCTTCTTGATACTTTACATTTGCACTAAACAGACAAAAAGTCTATGATAGGATCGCTGACTGTACACATAGACATCTTGAAAAAACAAAGTGCAAAACAAAAGATCTGTAGTTTCACTTTTCTTCTAAAACAGGCTTGGAAGATGGATGGACTTTAAAATTTTACATTTTTTTTTTTATTCATTAGGCATAGAACTTGTTTCAGAAATTACTGAAGAAGAACTGAAGGCAGCTTCCGGCCCTGTTCCCAACTTACCTGAAGGAATCACTGTGGCTTATACTATACCAAACAAGGTTTGTTACATGCTATAATGCTTTAAATTAGTATTTTTTTCATCGCCTTATTGGCTTTATAGTGTGTATCAACATGCATAAAAATAGTTTATACGCTTTTATACCAGAACACACTGTAAATATTTCTTAGCATATAAATTTTATTGAGAACCAGTTCCAACATACAGAAGCTCTATTCAGCCTTCTCTGCTTCTCCCAGACTAGAAAGTATTATTTTTCTTGCTCACCAGCCTTTTATGGTTTGTGTGTAATGCTGCTCTGATAGATTCTGCTTACTTATAATTCTGGAATTTTTTTATCATAAGATTTTTATTTATTTTTTTTTTAATAAAAATTTTCCAGAAGGATAATTATACAGCACTGTATATTCATAACACACAATTGATACCAACTACATTGCAGTTTCTCATAACACTGCACAACAAAGTTTTTGCTTCTTGAACACTGTTGGGTGTTTCTTTATAGATTTTTGGGTGCTGATCACGAATATCACAATCTAGTTTTGTCATGATTTTTTCTTATATTTGTATCCAAACATTTTCGCTCCCGTAAGTGACTCAACAGTTTGTACAGCCTGGGCGTGTCCAGGCATGAAATCAGGCCAGGTTGAAAGCTGTTCTGTGGAAGCTGACATCCTGCGCATGGCTGGGCAGGTCTGAACGAGCTTGACGCTGTCTCAGCATGCTATAAAGGTGGCTTGCATACGCCGATCCTGCTCATTTGGTGTATATAGATAGTCAGTTTGTATGTATAGTCTCAGTAAAGTATATTATCTGTAGCAATAGAACAGTAAGTAAGCTTGATGCTATAGACGTTTTGGTGTTGGGCGATATGTCTCGTCAATGTCATAACAGCCATGATACATTCTGCTATACCTGTGGCAAATATCCACTTGCGCCACAGAGACGTTGGATGACTGCTCTTGTAAAGAAAGCTTATCACCTGCATTTTGGCTGCAAAATTGGTGATCAAGACAAGGAATGGGCACCTCACATTTGCTGTGCAGTAAGTGCTGTCAGTCTGAGAGTCTGGCTCGGCGGTACTCGAAAGACGATGCCGTTTGCTGTTTCAGTGATATGGCAAGAACAGAAAGACCATGTGACGGACTGTTACTTCTATTTGACTAATGTGTCTGGTTTCTCTGCCAAAAACAATAAGTCAAACGAATATCCTAATCTGCCTTCAGCAATGAGACCCGTGCCACATGACAACAGTCTTCCAGGTTCAAACCCACCAGAGGATTGGACTTTAGACGAACCAGATGAAGAAACTGCAATGCAGGGTACTGACAGTGACATTGACCCAGATTTTTGAACCGTGCTCACCAGGCGATCCACATCTCATAACACAATCTGAACTGAATGATTTTGGTGAGAGATTTGGGTCTGTCAAAAGCAAAAGCCGAGCTGCTGGGTTCAAGACTGCAGGATTGGTGTTTGCTGTCACCAGGTACAAAAAATTTCTGTGTTTCGAGGCCGACATCATGATATTCAATTTTTTTGTACAAGTCGACAGTCTCTGTTTTTGTTGTGACATTGAAGGATTGTTCTCAGGCTTGGCTTGTGATCACAACCCGGAAGAGTGGTGCTTCTTCATTGATTCGTCAATGTTAAGCCTGAAAGCTGTTCTGCTACACAATGGCAACGTTTATCCTTCAGTACCTGTTGGCTGTGCAACACACATGAAAGAAACGTACAGTACAGGCCAAAAGTTTGGACACACCTCCTCATTCAATGTGTTTTCTTTATTTTCATGACCATTTACATTGGTAGATTCTCACTGAAGGCATCAAAACTATGAATGAACACATGTGGAGTTATGTACTTAACAAAAAAAGGTGAAATAACTGAAAACATGTTTTATATTCTAGTTTCTTCAAAATAGCCACCCTTTGCTCTGATTACTGCTTTGCACACTCTTGGCATTCTCTCGATGAGTTTCAACAGGTAGTCACCTGAAATGGTTTTCCAACAGTCTTGAAGGACTTCCCAGAGGTGTTTAGCACTTGTTGGCCCCTTTGCCTTCACTCTGCGGTCCAACTCACCCCAAACCATCTCGATTGGGTTCAGGTCCGGTGACTGTGGAGGCCAGGTCATCTGCCGCAGCACTCCATCACTCTCCTTCTTGGTCAAATAGCCCTTACACAGCCTGGAGGTGTGTTTGGGGTCATTGTCCTGTTGAAAAATAAATGATCGTCCAACTAAACGCAAACTGGATGGGATGGCATGTCGCTGCAGGATGCTGTGGTAGCCATGCTGGTTCAGTGTGCCTTCAATCTATACTAATAAAAGGCAAAGCCCTCACTGACTCATTCACTCACTCACTCACTGACTGACTCCTCACTAATTCTCCAACTTCCCGTGTGGATAGAAGGCTGAAATTTGGCAGGCTCATTCCTTACAGCTTACTTACAAAAGTTAAGCAGGTTTCATTTCGAAATTCTACACGTAACGGTCATAACGGTCGATAACGGTTCACAACGTCCGCCATGTTGAACTTTCTTATTTATGGCCCCTTCTTCACGAAATTTGGTAAGCGGATTCCCTGCGCTAACCGAAACCGATGTATGTACTTATTTCGATGGTATGATGCCACTGTCGGCCGCCATATTTAACTTTCCAACATCACTAATATATATACATATATACGTCCATTGCCTGCAGCTCGGTCACCGTGTGAGGCGGCGTTGGGTTCCCCCATCCCAACGCCTCCCACGTTGTTGGCTGCCTGCCTATATAAGGCCGTCTGTCGCTCCAGTCTCTACATTCCCTTCCTTGCTTCGCCACGGTATTCACGTCTCCCTGCTGATAACTACAGCCTTTTTATTTAATCCACGGCTTCTCCGCTGTTTTATTGTTCATTTATTACGATTATAGTTATTGTGTAGGTATTTTAGACTTACTTTACATTGTTCAGGTACCCATTTCCTTTATCATTCCAACCGTACCCCCATTAACATGTCTATCGAGGTGATCACCATCGATCAAAGAACTGTCACTTACCAAGTGGTTTCTATGCCCGGAGATGGCACCTGCCTTTTCCATTCTCTTTGTTACATATTGCACGGCCATATCAGGCTCATTCTTGATATCCGGAGGAACATTGTGTCTTATGTATTGAATGACTGGGACAGTTTCAAGGTGTGGACTGATGACGGTACAGGAGATAATTATACTACACAGGAGCACTAGAAGAGTGAAATGCTTAAGTGTACCGAAATGGCCAAATATTTTACACCTTTGGACAACCGCCAATGCCTCTTAAACATCTTAGATTCACAGGTGACGATTTCAGTAGTGGACACTTTGATGTTTAGAAATGTTTAAACTCTCAAAAGCTGGATGTGAAGTTATCAATGAAACTGGTTGTATA
>JANRMT010062818.1:56286371-56346227 GCA_026402145.1 Polypterus bichir lapradei | reverse complement strand
AACCCTGATAAGGCACACCTGTGAAGTGAAAACCATTTCAGGTGACTACCTGTTGAAGCTCAGAGAGAATGCCAAGAGTGTGCAAAGCAGTAATCGGAGCAAAGGGTGGCTATTTTGAAGAAACTAGAATATAAAACATGTTTTCAGTTATTTCACCTTTTTTTGTTAAGTACATAACTCCACATGTGTTCATTCATAGTTTTGATGCCTTCAGTCATGAAAATAAAGAGAACGCATTGAATGAGGAGGTGTGTCCAAACTTTTGGCCTGTACTGTATGAGAATATGGAACTGTTGCTGAAGCACGTCCAGTATAGCAGGTACAACTGGAATATCTGTGAAGATCTTAAAGTCGCTGTTCTGTTACTAGGACTGCAGCTTGGCTATACAAAGTACTGTTGTTTTATCTGTGAATGGGACAGCCGTGCCAAAGAGTCACACTATTCTCGACAGAACTAGCCACTCCGTAAAAAGTTAGTTCCAGGACAGAAAAATGTGACACATGAATCGCTTGTCGACCCGGCAAAGATATTTTTGCCTCCTCCTCACATAAAACTGGAACTCCTGAAGAATTTCTTGAAAGCACTGAACAAGGAAGGCAAAGGTTTTTGTTATTTAAGACGGATGTTCCCAAGAATAACTGACGCCAAGATCAAAGAGGGCATTGTTGACCATTTTCTGGGCAATTACACAGCCACAAACTTCTCAAAGCGTACAAGACAATGAAGTGCAACATGTCACTCAAGATTCATTTCCTCCACTCACGCTTGGACATCTTCCCCACAAATCCCGGTGCTGTAAGTGATGAAACGATACCAGGGCAACTGGAATCCGTCAATGCTTGCTGACTACTGTTGGACACTGCAACGTGATGCACCAGACATTGAATACAAAAAAAATCAGGAGCAAAACACTTTTAATTTTGTTGAATTTAATAGCTTATGTGAAACATAAACGTGACTAAATACGTTATTGTCAGTAAACATATAAATGTCTATTTCTCAGAGTTCCTACATGATGCACACATGACTAATGTCTACTATTCATATTTAAGTCATTTTTAACTTAGGGATTTCTAGCATGATCCATTTGTTAAAGCATGCTCTGTATACATTATGCTTTTCAGTGATACATGCAATTGACATTTAATTTTGTTCCACTACATTCATCCAAGATGAACTCCCAATTGTCCTTTTTCTATTAAAAGGGGTTTGTAGTACATTACAAAAGAAAATAAGACAAGACAGGTTATGTAATTCTGGCAACAGCAGATTTTTTTGCTAGATATACAGTGGATTTAGTTTAGTGCAACTTTAATTGTTGCCTGTTTAACTTGAGTTTTCGGTTGACCATTGTGCATAGCTAAATAAACTTTACTTCTCTATAGAATTCCTATATTTTCTTTTACTACTGTCAAAGTGAGGTACTCCATAACTTCTCCTGTTTGTCAGAATGTGGGGTATTAATGAGGCTATGCAGGAAAAAGGAAGGTGTGGAGGATCACATTATTTGGTTGCTGTCAGAGATGGGAGCAGGTAGGGGACACAATGTGCCACACTAGCCTACTGTACATTGGCAGTTCTCTCTTTAACAACTGTGAAAGTATAGAGGGAAGTTTATTTGGGTTCCCGTTGTGCACTAATGACCGCATCTTAACTCTGGCATAACAATTACAAGCCCAGGAATTATGCAGCTGGAACACAGTGTCGGAGATGGCTGGGGTGGTGACCCGGCCGGGACACCCAGTAGGACCGGAGGAAGGTTTGCACCTTCCCCAGACCATGTGGGGGTGACCGCCCTGGTACCTTTTGGGGGCCACGGGTACAGAGCTTTGAAGCTCAACCCTGTGGGGGCCCGTGGTCACCGCCAGGGGGCGCCCCTATGCCTTTGGAGCCCAGGACCTCAGCACTTCCGCCACACCCGGAAGTGCTGGAGGGAAGATGAGCAGGGACACCCGGAGTGCTTCCGGGGATGCAGCCGGCACTTCCGCCACACTAGGGGTGTCGGTGGGAGATTGGCGGAACACACCTGGAGCACATCCGGGTGCTTATAAAAGGGGCCACCTCCCTTCGTGTGATGGCTAGAGTCGGGAGAGGAGAGAGCTTGGTGGAGAGGAGTGGAGGCAGCCTAAAGAAATGGGGCATTTTGTTGTGGCCAGGACTTTGGGGGCGTGTGCACTTTATTATTGACGGTAAATATGTATAGTAAACGTGTGTTGGGTGACATGAATGTGTCCGGGCCGGCTACCACAACAGGTATGTAGCAAACAATAAGCCAGCCTGCAGTCTGCAATTTTAAGGTAGTCACTCATTGTATTGACTGATGGGACATCAACTTTAGGCTTAAAATAAACAGTTGCTTAAATTATTGAATGATGTGATTTTAGATTTTGTTTTTTTTTTTTGAGCTCTGTTCACAATCTACTAATTGGTTTTTGACACGTGTGATTACCCTATAAATCAGTTGATATGCCATGTTACTGTTAATATGGATTATCAAGAAATCTTGTAATGTTCTGTCATTGAGAACAGAAAGGAGCATGTACAATTAAAAAAAAAAAAAAAATCTAATTTATTAGTATCTATACTAATATAGGAGTGTATGATATGTATTGTCTACAATAATATCTTGTTGTTTTAATGATGTGCGGGCTGAAATTGTAGAGTATGTTACTCACTTTACAAAAAAACAATCCAAAACGCGCCTCTTTGAGTTATGTTACATCATCAGTGTGAGCCTCTTCCAGTGTTCATTGTGTTAACAAGGAATTGAGCATTCTGTTTTCTGTTTTAAAATTTCAGTGTGTTAATAATAAACACTAACATATGAAGTAGTTCAAGGTGGTTTCATTACCCCTTCGTGGCAGTTTGCATAAGCAAACATCTTGAGTCACAACACAGAAGCTTCAGAGGTTAACCTGATTCAAAGCCAGAGTGCAGCAGTACAAATAAATTGAGATGAATGAGCCATGGAATATGGAGCTGGTGTGGTGAAAATTTGTCATTTCTCTATAAAATGCAATTTAAGTGAAATTGGTCCAGTACGGAGCCCCGTATGCGTCAGGCAAAAAAAAAAATCTGTATGAATTATTAATCTGTTCGAGCAAATTACATAATCTGTTCAAACTGATCATTTTTATTTCTTTAAGAAGCATATCCCTATCGGGTGCGTTTTACTTCTGAAGCCATAGGGGGGTGGGGGGGGTCCTAAGATTCCAAAGCACATTTCTTTCATTATTTAAAACACTCGCACAGATCTCCACCTTCTTACCCTGCGCCTATGGCTGCAGAAATTGGAGCAGGTGATGACACCAGGGAGGGAGCAAAAAAAGGCAGCAGCTATTTAAAAATAACACAGGAATTCAGCAGTGGGTAGCGTTGCTGTCTCGCAGTTAGCAGACCCGGGTTCGCTTCCTGAGCCCTCCCTGCGTGGAGTTTGCATGTTCTCCCCATGTCTACGTGGGTTTCCTCCAGGTACTCCAGTTTCCTCCCACAGTCCAAAGACATGCAGGTCAGGTGCACTGGCGATTCTAAATTGTCCCTAGTGTGTGCTTGGTGTGTGTGTGCACCCTGCCCGGGGTTTGTTTCCTGCCTTGCACCCTGTGTTGGCTGGGATTGGCTCCAGCAGACCCCCGTGACCCTGTAGTTAGGATATAGCGGGTTGGATGATGGATGGATGAATCTCTGCACACTGCCATTTAGAGGTGGACAGTAATGTAAATCCACTTATGTGGTGGAAAACACAATAAGTACATTTCCCCAAATTGGGGAAACAAACTGCAATAAAGTGCCTGCGCATCACTGCCTCAAGAAGCCCTTCTGAGAGGGCTTTCAACAGCAGAGGAAATGTTGTAACATGTTACCGTGTTGCTTTGAAGCCAGATGCTGTGGACAGACTGTTTATTTTTTCTGATATATTTGTGCAATATTGAGCATTACTTGATGTTAGTAATTTGTTTAAAAATGTTATAGGTTTGGGGTTTTCTGTATCTTTGTGCAGTATATGACAAAGCTTGTTTAAATTGCTGTAGTTTTTTTCCCTATGCAGTTTTTGGCAGAATTTTGGATTTTTACACAATAGTATAATACAGTATGTTAGATTTTTGTTCTTGCTTGTATGCTGCAAAATTCACCTTACAGCAGAGCATTTTAAGTTCATGCTCTATAGTTCAATTATGATTAGTATTTTATTCCTTTTTGAGTTGTATCTTGCATATTAAGGGTTAAGTGTCATGTACAATGCTGTCATTGTAATAGTTTTGTTGGTCTTTTGTGTAAATCCTGTAGGCTTTACTCCTATTTGCACTGCTTGATCTCAGCAATACTTTAAATGGTGATTTTAACGTTTTTGTGTTATTTTACTTCAGTATTAAGTAAATAAGACCTGTTTTCCTTAAGTGTTGCTTCCTTTAATCTCCTTAGTAGGTTAGTTAATACCCTATTAACAAGACTAAGCTAGATCAATTAGACTTTTACAGAAACATTACTAAAGGATACAGAATATAATTATAGTTATTGTCAAAGTCCCAGAAAATATCAAGATATAATTTTTTGCCAATATCACACACCTCTACTTTTACGTATGTTCTATAGATAACTTTGTTGTAATTGATTGTGAAATACCCAGTTATTTATTTATTTTTAAAATCATTGAAATTTATTTTCAGGCACAGTCATTGCTGATAGCAAAATTTCCCACTTAACAGATTTTAATGAAAATAAAAGTATTATTTTAAAATGTGATCTTTCTATAGTCGCAGTTCTAAAGAGAATACTTGCTTCAATCGTCTACGTTGTTTTCTAGTACTGTCTTAATATACAGTACTCTAACTTAGGTGCCCGGTGGTCCCCTTTGTATGTTTTTCATGTTGTAGGCCACTGGTAATGGTTACTGAAGATTTAAATGTTTCATATTGAAGAAAATCGCATCTGAAAAGCACCACAAAAGAGATTTATTTTATTTTTGTTTTTTTTTTGCCTTCCATATTCTTGGTCAATTAAACGCATTTAATAACTAATATAGGAATTTCAAAGTCTTGGGGTTTTTTTGTTTATTTTTTTTTTCCCCAGGAGCTATTAAAAACACATTTTAACAGTGGTTTGCAAAAGTATTCAAACCCTTTGAAAGTAATCATCATTTTCCGCATAACAAAAAATTTCTAATGTGAGCTCTTATGCTGTAATGATACATTTCCAAAGCCAAAATAAACTGTTTTCAGTAGATATTTAACTGAAGAAAAACTCAAAAGTTAGCGTTTGCTTAAGTATTCAAGCCCTACACATTAATATTTTATCAAGAACCCTTATATTGCAATAACAGCCTTAATTCTTTTGGGGTAAGTATGTACCAGTTTTTCACATTGTTCAGGAGTGATTCCTCTCTATTCTTCTTGGCAGAATTTATAGAGATCCTCTAGGTTGGTGAGATGGCACCTCTGTACAGCAGTTTTCAAATTGTGCCACACATTCACATTAGGATTAAGATCAGGGCTTTGACTTGGCCATTCCAAAACATTCACCTTTCTGTTTTTGAGCCATTTCAATGTATCCTTGGCCTCTTGCTTAGGGTAATTGTCATGTTGAAAAATGAATCTTCTCCCGAGCTGTAGGTTCATAGCAGACTGAAATATAGCAGACTCCTGCAATATTGTGCAGTATTCATATGCATCCATTGGCCCTTTCCACTCTGACTAGACTCCCAGTCCCAGCGCATGAAAAGCATCCCGAGAGTATGATGCTGCCACTACCATATTTCACTGTAGGTGTGTTTCTTGAGGCACTGGCGGTGTTAGTTTTATGCCGCACTTACCTTTTTGACATCTGGACAGAATGTTTTATTTTGGTCACATCTGACCATAAAACTTTCTCCCATATCTTAACTAGGTTTTTCTCCTACTTTGTAGCAAAGGCCATACATGCTTTTTTGTGGACCTTCTTTGGAAATGGCGTCTTTCTTACTGCCTTCCTGTAGTGGACTGTTTTATGCAGAGCTCTTGCCATTGTGGACATCTGAGAGTGACGGTTGGATTTTTATTAGCTTCTCTTGCCAGTTCGATGTCTTGCTGTGATGTTTAGTTTTGAGGGATGGCCTGTTGTAGTAAGAGTCTGGGTGCTGTGATGAACCTTCCACCACTTTCTGGTGATGGATCCAATGCTGCTTAACGGGGCATTCAAACTCTTCAATATTTTTGTAGCCAGTTCCTGCCTTGTGCATTTCAATGACTTTGGTTCTCACATCAGTAGAATGTTCCTTTGTCTTTATTTTTGCAGTGATTGTCCAACAAAGACTATCACCCTTACAATGGATGCTCTTTTTATATTCAGAGAGATGTAAAGGACTCACAAGTAGTACCTAATTATGTTTAATTATGGTCAGATGACACCTTTGTGTCGTTTGTGATTAATTTGTAATTTGTCTAAAATTGGAGGTTCCAGAACACAGAGGTTTAAATACTTGAGCAGACACTAACTTGTGAGTTTTTCTTCTTCTATTAAATATCTACAAAAAATGGTTGATTTTTGTCTTTGGAAATATATTGTTACAGCACAAGAGTTCACATTAGAAATACTGAATAGATACTTTTCTGTATGACAAAAGATTTGTACACATTTACGATGACTTTCAAGGGGATTGAACACTTTTTCATGCCACTGTATGAACTGTGAAATATAACCTTAAGAAAGGGAAACATTGATTTTGGTGATTCCTACTATACAAAATTATTTTTCTGAATAAAGTGAAGTGCAAACTAAATATTCTGTCAGTTACATGTACATTCCTGCTGAGACACTTGAAACACTACTAATTAGATGACTTCTAATATGTGTGGTTCACAATGAGCCACTGATGTTAAGCGAGCAACAAACTCTATGCCACAGGAGGGCAAATCTTGCATCCTACAAAAAGACACTGTCAAAAACATGTATAGTTATGATGTAATAAAATTAATAACCACGGTAATGCAGGACAAAGTCAGTATAACATGATGGTTATTGTAAAAGAACTTTTTTGTTTTTTCTCAAGCTGATTTAACTATTGGTTTGCCAAACATTTATTTCTATTTAATTCTATTTTTATTTTTGACATGCTAACTTCTGAATGGACTTAAAGGTACTTTGTGTGTGTGTGTGTGAGTGCGCGCATTCATATGGCATGTAATCATAAACATACACATTTGTTTTTGTTCTTTCCTTCCAGGAAGATGCATCAGCCAATGGAGAATCTGTTCAAGAATCTGATGAAAGTCTAGAAGAACTTATGGCACAGATGAGGAGAATGTAGAGTTATTGTTTCCTTTTTATTAATCATGTTGCTAGATGTCACTGAAAATATTGCTTGTGCTCTGCTTTTTGTTAAAATGTATTTACAAAAGAAAATATTTAATTTATTAGTTTGAAATACAGCATCTGAGAACTAGTGACCACCACTGCATTAAAAAGAAACAAACTGCCCAGTTTAGTGACCTGTTCTATTGACTGACTAAAACATTTCATGTTAATTGCTTAAAAATGAATGCTTAGGAGGACTTCCAGCTCATTAGGTTACTGATATTGCTTCCAATGTAGATAATCGTGAGGCATTGATTTAAATAAAAATTCAGCTATGTGTTTCATTTTCTTTCTTTTGTTCTGTGTAATTTGTTTAAATAATACAAGTTTTATTTTATATACATGCTTAAAGGTAACGGCATTGATCTTGCAGTATGCACTCATGAAAGTTCTGTGCATGGCCCATACAGACTTGTGATGTCACACTGGCCTTTCAAAGCTTCATGGGGCACTTTTAAAAACAATGTTCGCTTAAGCCAGCCACAAGGCGAATTTCTAGGAAAATTATTCAATGAACAAGGTTAATGGCGAATACAGATTATTTGCTTTGAAAAACACTTTAGCGAATTTCACCAATTAACACTACTCCAAGAAGGCAAAGTAATAAATGAGAAAAGTATAAATAAGAATGACATATAAAGTGGCTAATGGTGGCAGTGCTGTAGCACTGTAGCTCCACATTGCTTAGAAAAACAGAGGTCCTGTCTGGGCATACTTTTATCTCCAAGCCAGGCATTTCAGCACGTGAAAGTGGAAATCATGCTTATTATTTTTAAAAAAGACAAAACACATACAGGCTTTTGCTATTACCACTTTTTCCCCCATTTTAGAATAGCTTCATGCTGCTTTATGTGCATAATGATGTGACTAATCAGATGCGAGTTTTATCGTACAGCTAGCACTTTGTAAAAGGAGACAAAATGATGCGATGAATCGCCATTTAAGGCCGTGTCATATACAGACCCTTGAAAAGAATGGGGGCTTTATATTCATTTTCTGATCCACAGGTGTGCTTTTATGCATACATCCATTTTCTAACTGGTTTTGTACAGTTCGCGGTCACAAGGAAAACTTTGCTTGTACCAACAGCTGCAGCAAGTAATAGTCGTGGCAAGTTTAAAAAGAAGTGGCTGTTTGGTTTAGCTACACTGATGATGAAATGACCTGTTCCAATTGTTAATACAACATTAAAAATATTTACTGCTTCGAAGCCCAAAGCATTGCCAATTATGCCAGTTAGTAGGATGGGCAAAACAACATATTTCATTGCTAAAATACTGATATGCAAATGCTAAATTCATCATTCGTTTGGTTTTTGAAGCCAATAAACTAGTGTCCATTCATATAATCTGTAAAATGTGATAAACGTACTCGGAGCACATTTATCACAGTGTAAGGGCTTTTTTATACTTCTGTTTATACTTATACTACGTGCACGCATCATAGCTGGGATGCGTTCCCAGCATTCATTTGACATGTTCTCTGTTTCCTCAGAAATCAACGCATTGCGTGCATGAGTTGCAGTACCAGCAAAAAGTTGGGGGGGGGGGCGCACTGTGATCAAATTGGAACGTGACGTCAGAGTCTCTGTTTACTATCTACACGTGACAGAAAGCCGCTGTGCGGACCATTCAGGATCGCGGTGCATGCTTCAATATTTGATGAATGGTTCGATGTGGTGAAACAAAATGCCGACATACAAATACATTTGTGGTGCTTTTATATTCAGGCGTTGCATATTCCCGATCATAATGACACAATATATTTTTGTCACATACCAGCTTTTGTGCTGTTTTTTTTTTTTTTTCATCTTCACAATAGCCACATAATGTACTGCGCTGTATTTGAGCGGGGTGGTGCAGTGGTAGCGATGTTGCCTCGCAGTTAAGGAGACCTGGGTTCACTTCCCGGGTCCTCCCTGCGTGGAGTTTGCATGGCTTTCCTCCGGGTACTCCGGTTTCCTTCCACAGTCCAAAGACATACAGGTTAGGTGCATCGGCGATTGTAAATTGTCTGCGGTGTGTGTGTCCTGCCTTGCGCCCTGTGTTGGCTGGGATTGGCTCCAGCAGACCCCCGTGTGCCTGTGTTAGGATATAGCAGGTTGGAAAATGACTGACTGACTGTATTTGAGCCACAGAGAAAAAAATTACGGACATAGTGAAAAGATTAATTTTGCAGTTACAGTGGAAATTTCGGCTTTAATCTCAATGTCCACTTTAATCTCATAGTTTATCATTAAAGTAGACCGTCGTAAACATCATCTTAAAACTGACCCAGTTGTTAATCGCTACGTTTTTTCTGGGGCTTCCTCTTGACCTGACAGTAGCGGTAAGCAGCAATAGATCACTACACAGAACACATTAAATGTATGATATTCCAACTCTCTGCACATTTAGAATCCTAAGATTTATACTTGATATCACTTTCATGATGAAATGCAATAAAGCATGTATGTTACATTTTACAGATAAATCGTTAATTTCGTTTAAATAATGAACACTGTTAATGATTACATGGGGGTGACACGGTGGCATAGTGGTAGCACTGCTGTCTCACAGGGAGCCATGTCGCTGCTATTCCCTGCCTGGAGTTTACATGTTTTCCTGCTGGGTTTCCTCAGTGTGCTCCGGTTTCCTTCCAAAGATATGCCGATTTGGTGACACTAAAATGACGCTAGTGTATGCGAGTGCTTGTATTCACTCACCTTGCGATGAGCTGATGCCCTGTCTAGGGATTGTTTCTCACTCGTGCCCAATGCTAGCTGGAATGGACACATCCCTGGATTGATGGATTTAATCATTACACATCCTTTTCCAAGATATCGCGGTAAGGTGTTATCGGAATTTAGTGGGTGTTCCAGGCAATTCACAGCGAAGCCGAACCTGTTCTCACCGTGATATCTCGCACTGCCACCTGGCGGATTCTTCCAGATTTACGTAAAGTGCACGCGTAAGTATAAACAGTAAAACGCTTGCGTAGCAGGAGCATCCGCTGCAGCATGTGTCGCGTGAAGTATAAACCTGACCTAACGGTGAATGGGCTGCCCCACCCAATGCTTCCACAGCAGGAGCAGAAAAGAAGCATTTGAACTGCAGACTGACGGAGACACACAGGACAAAATAAGCAACAAAAGCCATGGAGGAGGAGCCTGGGGGAACAAGAAGAACGAGTAGCTGAGGAACACGCTTGGGCGATTCTAGAGGATAGCGGAGACAGAATAGTGAGACGGGTGAAAAACTGTACTAGCTAGCTAGTGCCGCCAGTGATTTTCTTGTTTTGGTGGTGTAGCTGGGACCTTAACATCGGGCTGACGAGAGGGAAACCGCTGTCAGGACTACATTGTATAATTAAAGCAAAGTGCTCAAGCATCCATGAAAGCTTACCTGGTGTCCTGTGTGATTCCTTCAAAGGGTTGCTACAATATTCTTGAAATGTACGTTTGGCAAGTGTAATGTAGTCTTCGCACTTGAAATTTTACTTCTGGAAAAGTATACCGATTAACCAATAACAAAATCTGATCAGTCATATAAGATTCTTTGAAAACAGCACAACCAAGGGTGTTTTACAGGAGTTCCGAATTATGTAAGGCTTGCAAAGCTTGGACAAATGTAAAAAAAATGTAAATTGTGTAAATTAAAATATCCTAAAATATATTGGATTTCACAAATTCAGTGGTACAGATATGTTTATATGATTATGTTTAGTAAGTGGTATTTTGCAGTTAATGGATAGAAAATGTCAGATTAAATTTGTAATGTGCACATTCTAAGATAAATTGGGTACTTCCTGTTTATAAAACCCTAATCCCCTCAAGATTAGCTGTTACACAGAGGGGGTGCCCATATCCACCACACATTAAAATTCAAGCCTTGCATTGCATTTTGATATTTATGAATACCAACACTGGTTTACTTCAATGACAGCTGGCTAACGTCTTGATGAGTATTGCCAGTTTTTTTTTTTTTTGTTTTTTTTTTTAAACTGCTGCTACTGTAGCAGTGTGGCATACTTTTTGGCAGGCAAGGTGATGTGATGGTTAAGGCTTTGGATATCAATCCCTGAAGTTGTGGGTTCAAGTCCTGTCATTGACACTGTGAGCACAAGCAGGTCTTTTCACCCGTCTGTCCTCCAGTTTGAATAAGAAATGGAAGCTGTTACATTCCAGATGTTGTCAGTCACCTTGGATAAAGGTGTCAGCAAAAAAGTATTTCTATTTATGTATTTTATATTCTATTATAGAAAAATGTACAATATTGTTCACTTCAATAGTGAAGGTATTTTTAATGAAAAGCGGTTGAATGGGATTTCTGATTATGCTACGATATTGAAATTTCACTGGTATTTCTATTGAGTTCTGAAACTCTGATATAATGACTTTCGTATTTGGGGCTAAGTGGCTTCCAGTCATTGATGTTTCTTTCCATACCTTAATACATTTATTTTCTATTACTCTCCATTTTTACTAACTAGGTTGTTGGGAGGCTAGATAGATAGATAGATAGATACTTTATTAATCCCCAAGGGGGAATTCACATACTCCAGCAGCAGCATACTGATAAAAACAATGTTAATTAAAGAGCAATAAAAGCGCAGTTAAAGTTAAAAAATGCAAGGTGGAGCGTGTGAGGCAGGTATAACAGTCTATAGCTTTTAAGGTGCTTTTGGTCTACTTCTCTGTGTCAGGCAGCTCCTATTTAAGTGATTTCTTGATTGAAACAGGTGTGGCAGTAATCAGGCCTGGGGGTGACTACGGAAATTGAACTCAGGTGTGATACACCACAGTTAGGTTATTTTTTAACAAGGGGGCAATTACTTTTTCACACAGGGCCATGTAGGTTTGGATTTTTTTTCTCCCTAAATAATAAAAACCATCATTTAAAAACTGCATTTTGTGTTTACTTGTGTTATATTTGACTAATGGTTACATGTGTTTGATGATCAGAAACATTTTGTGTGACAAACATGCAAAAGAATAAGAAATCAGGAAGGGGGCAAATAGTTTCACACCACTGTAAGTTATCTTATGTACTATATCTGTTTCAGTTAATATAATAATGATTCTCAGACAACATTAACAGCAGCTGCAAGGGATGCCTCCTTGGACATGGATAGTGAAAATCAAATATGCAGTTACAATGTAAAATAAAATAAAATCATTAAGTTACATCATACTGTACACCTTTGAAATATACAAAGAGCTGCAAAAATGGCAACGTGTCTATCTGAATACTCTCATCAGAATTAAACAAACTATAAAGAATGTCAAGTTAGTGGACTTTATTTCACAGATTTTCAAGTGTAACAGAACAGCACAATAAAATCTTACATTTGAGCAGTAAAAAGAGAACTGCTAACCTCCATATCACTAAAAGTCTGTTTACAATACATATTCAGTTTGTACAGGGTACATTTGATGGAGTGACTAACAACTAAAGCATTACTTGGCACACACAATAAAGCAGAATACATCTGAAACTACAAGTTAAAGAACAATTAACATAATTTAAAAAGTATGCATTTTCATTTCATGGAAATTTTAAATAAATCTTGCATTAGAACGCCTGCATTAGCCTCTTCTCGCCAACTGCTGTCTGCTATAAACAGCCTGTCAACGTAGTTTGTTGGTTGTGAAAAGGCATCGAGCACCACGATTCCTGTATCTGTGGCACACATACATCATCATCCATCCATTTCTCTTTATTCCACTTGTTGGATCCAGGGGCCTGTCCTAGTAGGTAGTGGGTCAAGATAGGTACCACCACACAATAGGCTTTCCAGTTTGTCATGTAGCTCTGCTGCCCCCTCAGCTCTAAGGTACTGGGCTCAAATCCTGGTGCAGGTACTTTGTAAGAGTTTACATGTTTTATCCTTCTCTGTATGTTTTTTCTCCCCCTCAATGAATGCCTTTTTTCCTTCTACATACCAAAGAGGTGCATGCTGGACTATTTCTAAATCTCTAAACTGGACTGGTGTATGTGAACATAGGCTTGTACTTAAGTGGGTGTTGCAAAGGACTGGCAGCCTGGGCAGGGCTGGTTTTGGTTTTGATTTTGATTCTACCCACACACTGGCTTTGACACCTATGCTCCTAAAATAGCTTTAACACGTTTGATAATGGATTGATATTTTCCAGTTTGTTGCATTCCCAAAAAAGTAGAAGGGAAGATGATCAGAATATTCATTACATTGAAAATATTTCTGAAACTGTGCCATATATGTTCAAAAATACTTCAGTAAAATGAGATTTTGAAATTGCCTACTAAGGAGCTTAACTCAACTATTCCAACTATACAGGGTGAGTCAAAGTTATGTTAATACTAATGGATTATTTTCATCTCGACCACACCTTTCCAGGTCGATGGATAGGTTGTGGTGGACCATTGCCATGGTCTCCAACAGTCCCCTGATTTGACACCCTGTGATTTCTGGTTATGGGGTATGGTGAAGGAGCATGTGTATAGCAGGAAAATTCATGATAGCAATGACCTGAAGGACAGAATACGGACTGGGGTATCTATTCCCCACAAAATGTGTGTGCAGGCTTTAAATCGTACTGTTGCTCATCGGTTTTTGTATGTTGAACATGATGGGGAACAGGTGGAGACATTCCTGTAAATCATCTTGCACATATGAAGTATGTTTTATGAATAAATTGTTTCTGCCATTCAAACATTAACATAATTTTGACTCACCCTGTAATATACACTCACTGGCCACTTGATTAGGTACACTGGGTTGGATCCCCTTTTGCCTTCAGAACTACCATAATTCTTTGTGGCACAGAGCAAGGCGCAGGAAACATCCCTTAGAGATTTTGGTCCATATTGACATGATAGCATCACAAAGTTGCTGCAGATTTGTCGGCTGCATATCCATGATGCCAATCTCCCATTTCACCAAATCCATGTGATTATGTATTTGCATTAATGAGCAGTTGAACAGGTATACCCAATGAAGTGGATGGTGAATGTAAACCTCAAGTAAATAAATCAATAAACACTTGATTATACTTTATCAAACAAAAATAATGCTCTCAGTTCAGTTACCTGAACCATCTTCATATTTGAACTGAATATTTATTCAATAAAATGTAACAAGTCAACTAAATTCAAGTAAAAGCAGAATGTACCACTGTCATCAAATCTGAGGTTCTTGCCTCCTCCTTCTGTGATCATCCAGACTTAAAGCTTATTTCAATTTTTGCCTTGGACATTAATTTGTTTACATTAAAAATGTAGATATAAAAACTGAACATACTTCTTTTACACTGAGCAGCCATGTCTTCATATTGAGATGTTTGAGATCTTTAGTTGTTTTTGTTGTGTTGTCACCTCTGTCCAAGTTCCGGGCAGGCACTGGGGTGCAGAGCATTTCTTAAGCTGAATGTGTCGCCACTTGAAGAATTTCTCGAAGGTGCTTTTCCACATAAGAGTGAGGGTTCGGCTTCTTTAATTTCCATTGCCCTCTTGTATAGCGCTGCAGCTCTTTCAAAATCACCCTTTTCATAACTACGGAGTCCAGCAAAAATAATTCAGTTAATTCACTTAGTATTTCTTAACAGTATTGAAATAACAGGGAGAGGCTTTTTTATATCTTAAAGGTAAAAAAGTAAGTGTTACCACAGTGAATACACTTCTCAAAGTGTGCAAAAAATAAAGGAGATTCACGCATAAAATTAATTCTGTTATCAACTTCTAAACTTTTGACACTTTTACGTAAATAAAATGAATGGGCCATAAACAAATATTGCATTCTGTAACGACCGTAAAAAGTTACCATATCACATCATTATATAAAATGTTTATATATTTAGTTTTCAGGAACAAATAAGTTTCACTCTTCTGACAGAAAATGGCTAACTGCAGTCATGTGAAAAAATAAGGACACTTCATGAAATTTTTTTTTCTTTTTTTAATGCATGCGAACATATCAAGATTTGGTATTCATTTAAACGGCATTTTAGAAGATGTCACTGAAAAAACAAGGAAAATTTGTCTTTGCAATATTTAATTCAATGAAAAATGAATAGATGTATTATTTCCAACAGTGGTTAAAAATAAGTCCACCCTTGGCTCTAATAGCTGGCATCATCCCATTTGGCACAAACAACCACAAGTGGGCATTTCTTGTAACTGTCTACGAGTTTCTGACATTGACCAGAAGAACGTTTTTTCCCACTCCTCCATGCAGAATTCTTTCAGGAGTGTTCTGCATACTCAGCCCATTTCAAATTTCCCTACAACATCTTGATGAGATTCAGATCCAGGCCTTAACTTGGCCATTCCAGAACCAGCCATTTCTTTCTATTCAACCATTCCTTGGTAGAATTCCTGATAGGTTTAGGGTCACTGCATGGTCCGCTTTCAGTTGAGTTTCCATCTTCTGATAGACAGTCTTGCGTTATCTTTAAGCATCCTCTAGGACAGTGCTTTCCAAACTCAGTCCTGGGGACCCACTGTGGCTGCTGGTTTTTGTTCCAACCAGTTTCTGTTTTTAATTGGAATCCTGGGCTAATTAAAGGAACTGTTATTTCACAAGTTCTGTGTTTTGGGAACAATATAGAAATTAGAAAACTTCTTCTTTCGGCTGCTCCTGTTAGGGGTTGCCACAGCGGATCATCTTCTTCCATATCTTTCTGTCCTCTGCATCTTGCTCTGTTACACCCATCACCTGCATGTCCTCTCTCACCACATCCATAAACCTTCTCTTAGGCCTTCCTCTTTTCCTCTTCCCTGGCAGCTCTATCCTTAGTATCCTTCTCCCAATATACCCAGTATATCTCCTCTGCACATGTCCAAACCAACACAATCTCACCTCTCTGACTTTAACTCCCAACTGTCCAACTTGAGCTGACCCACTAATGTACTCATTTCTAATCCTATCCATCCTCGTCACACCCAGTGCAAATCTTAGCTTTCTGACTTATGAGTTAAAAATGTTAAGTTTGGTTAAAAAATAAAATGTACCAAGCAGTTACATGGGAATAATGTATTTTTTTCTTTTTAACAATATTTTCATCTTGATTTTCCATTCTACTTTTCCAGGTGTTCTAATTGTTTGATTAATCTATTATTTACTAACTAGAGGATCTGATGCTAGAGTACTTGCAGCCTTAGTGTTGTTTGTCTGGGTTTCTGCTCTGCTCATTTTTGTCATTAATAAGATGCAACGAAGGGGTAAAACTGCACTGAGAAAGGACAAAATATAATGAAATCAATAAAAGAGAGTAAAGAATTTAAATCTATAGCAAAAGCAGAAATATTTCTAAATGTCTTATAAATGTAAAAATCATGCTGCTGTGCTTTTCTGAATGTAGAATAAGAGAAAAAATACCAGCTACTTAAATGAGATCAATGGTATCAGGTGTTGCAGCCACAGAGGGTCCCCAGGACCGAGTTTGAGAAGCCCTGCTCTAGTACAATGAAAGTGGATTCTGCTATAACGAGGTGCCCTGCTCTTCTGGTCAAGTGCTGTATTTGGTTTTAGCCCAGCATGTCTTCTAGTACTATGGCCAAATAACACTATATCTGCATCTTTTGTGCAAAGCACATTGTGCCATGTGGAAGAATAATTGTAGGGTAACATAGCATTCATCTTAAAGAAATAGCATAAAGGATTAATAAATGTGGGCAACCAAATACAGGTCAAATGAACAACAAAATCCATCCATCCATTATCCAACCCGCTATATCCTAACTACAGGGTCACGGGGGTCTGCTGGAGCCAATCCCAGCCAACACAGGGCGCAAGGCAGGAAACAAACCCCGGGCAGGGCGCCAGCCCACTGCAGGACACACACACCCACACACTAGGGATAATTTAGGATCGCCAATGCACCTAACCTGCATGTGTTTGGACTGTGTGAGGAAACTGGAGCACACGGCGAAAAACCACGCAGACATGGAGAGAACACGCAAACTCCATGCAGGGGAGAACCTGGGTCTCCTTACTGTGAGGCAGCAGCGCTACCCACTGCACCACTGTGCCGCCAAACAACAAAATGTACACTGAAATATAAGAATTGGTTTAGGAAAAATACTGAGATGGTCAAGTAAATAAAGAATGTAGCAGAAGAAAGGTTGATGTAATATACAAAATGTACTGAAGGATGACTAAAAGATGACTAAGAAATCAGCAGATGTCCTATAAACAAAAATGGACAATTGTTATATGCACAAAAATCTTAAGGGTGGTGTCTCATCTCAAAAGGCATAAGAACCAGAATATAATATAATAGACTTTTATTTTATATAAATCATTTAGGTGTAAACCAATGAACCAACCAGAGTAAAATGTATGCTTTGATTGACACTGTATATACATTTAGTAGTTTATAAAATTAACCTCTATTCTTTGTTTTCTCTGACCATTCTGCTGTAACAGACTGCTTTTGAAGAATGCTCCCTCTAAGGCATTTTGCTGAGGAGTAATTAAAAGATACAATGAACAGCTTTTCTCCAGCCTGATTACTGAATTGTCCTGTTAGAGGATGTTTCTTTCTTTAATAAGATGTTAAATTTCGACCACAGTTTTGGCACCCAACGTTATGGCAGTTCATCTCCCCCTGTGAGGGAACTCAGCAGACTGGGAATCTCCAAAGAAGTGAGGCCAATGAGAATAGCTACAATTGGCAGGACCGCACCCGGCAAGCTTTAGGACCGGCCCGTCCTTATCTGCAAGGGACCCAAAACTCAGGAGGACACAACTGTTTAAATGAACCCATAAAGGTAGGAGAAAAATTGTTCTTAGGGATAAATTAAGGGTTCAAGTCCCATTGCTACGAATAAGAACGGTTCTTCTCCTGCCTGGTATCTATAGTAAGAGGTTCTAAATTTAAGATAAGATTCTATTAATATATATCTAAATTAAATTTCTTCCACAGACAGTAGTCCTCATCTTTGCCTAAATATTAATGGGCAAACTTTAATCTTGTCTTGATGTTCTTTCTGGAAGGCAAAAGCTAACTACTGGTTTATACCTCCCATGCAGATCTGATCTGTGCAGCCTCTTTTCTGATGGTGCAGGCTCATGCACTTTGACAGTGGCAGGAGGTCCTGTAGTGAAATTTGGAGGTTCTTGGAAACTTCTTTCAGCATCTTGAGTTCTGCTCTTGGGCTGGACTTGCTGGACTGGCCTAGACAGATTGATAGTTGTTTGAAATCTTCTCCAATTGTGATTGTTTTTTCTGGACTGTGTAATAGCTGGTTTCCAATAAGATCTTTTTAAATTACTTCCCAGACTCATAGGTATCTACTATCTAACCCTTTTTCTGAAGACATGATGAAAACACACACTTCAACAACAAACAGCAAACCAAACTAAGTGCTAGAGGTTTAAATAAGACAGATTCAGACAAGATCCACTCTCATGGCGTTCTAACCATTCACAGCTGATCTGGTGTACCTGATTTTAATTTTAAGTATTTGATATAGTGACAATGCAGGGGTGAAATTTGCCTTCACTTTTATTTAAATTATTCTGTGGACTACAAAATACAAAAGTCACCTTTATCTGTAGATACTGTTTAAATGAAGATGAAATCTTCCTAGTTCCACATATGTACAAAAAGAAAAAATATTTAATGGGGTGTACTCGCTTTTTCCCATGGCCATATAGTGGTCACTAAACTTCCCATACTGTTTTTTTTCCCCCACAGTTTATTATACTACAACAATTTGTCTTATGTGCTTCTTTAGTATTTTTGTTATTAATAAAGACAACATACTCTGTAAAACCACAGTGAAAACAAATCCTTGTTTAATTAGGTATTAGAGATTAATAATTAGGTACAAGTGAAGAGAACTG
Organism: Polypterus bichir lapradei; assembly: GCA_026402145.1. Taxonomy (NCBI): domain Eukaryota; kingdom Metazoa; phylum Chordata; class Cladistia; order Polypteriformes; family Polypteridae; genus Polypterus; species Polypterus bichir. The sequence goes on along the minus strand of JANRMT010062818.1, from coordinate 56,327,095 downwards.
AATTCACCTTTCTTAGCGTGAATACTTTACTGAGGCACATTTTCATCAAATATTAGGATATGCTTCTAGCATGCAGGCCCACAAGTTTACTCTTAGAGGGCTGAAGTTTTTTTTTATTTCAACCCAGCCAACTATTTCTGCTGACACAATTATTGTTCAAGAAGCATGTTTGTGGTTCATTTTAGTTAACTCACTTGTTAAGATTTAGAATTAGGGCCGGGCAATATGAAAGAAAGAGAAAACTCTGACTTTTTATTAGTTTTGGACAACAAGAAATAAGAAAACAACTTTCTATGCACTTTTCTGTACATTCTTTGTAGTTTGTTTTTATATTTGCTGTCCGCAAATTCTTCCCTGTTGCCTCCACATTCCTTTCACACCACTCACAGTGACCTTTCCTTAAACTCTGCAGGGTTTTTTTTGTGTTTTTTTTGCAGCCCTCCCTGCTCTTCCCTATACCTAAGAAACAACTTCTGCTATACCACAGGTAACTTTATGTTTTCTCTTTAAATGAAAAGTTTAACTTGCAGAGCTCACCAGTCAGCTTCTTCCCTCTATTATAACTACAGGTCTGTGGAGAGTTGTCTGTAGAGGAGCCCCCCCCTTTCCTTCACGCACACTCTGACAGCCCATCGACAGCTCGCTCATTCTTCTGCCCCACCTTGGCCTAGCCGACTTAGAAGGGTAAAAAGCCATAATGGATAGCTCCAGCATATTCTTCCCCTAGCCCCAAACAAGGCACATTCTTCTCCAAATGTACTGTAGTGATGCTGTCCAGCATGATGTAAAACAGGGAGCGTACCTTGTGCAGTCCATGCTCAAGCACAGTGAAAAATATTAGCTGTTGGTTGGGGACAGGCTTTACCTTCATCCCATGCTTTCTTACACTTTTGCATTTTGCTGTTTCTGTGCTGAAATAAACTAAATGTGCTGTCACATTTAACATTGCAAAGATTGCATTTTACATTAGTTTGCTCAACAGCCGATCTTTTATATCTGAACCACTTTGAGACAATTGTCTTAAGAGAAAGCCACTTGTCATATTCCTTGATTGAATATGTTTTGAAAGTACACACATGAACATTAAGGGGCTTGTTTAACTGTAAAACTCTGTCATTTGGTTAAAAAAAACAACTAATTTTCATGTTTAAATATCTCTTCAAAACATTAGTTCAGACTGTAAACCGTTTCTTGCATTCTTAACAGAGGCGTAGCTATGGGCAGGTGGAGGTGGCGGTCTGCCCCGGGCGGTACTATTGGACAAAACGCTCAGTACAATTCGTGTGTAAGCAGCAGGGTTCGGAAAAATATTCATGAATAAAAAAAGTAAAATTCTGATTTTTATCCACAAATGCTTCAAAAATAATTTTCAGACTGTCCTTCTGTGACCGGCATCAGACAGAGCAGTTGAAATTTATGAGGCAATAACAACAATAAACATAAATATTACACCGATAATAATTTCTAGTAAGATAAACAACTAATTTACAATTTAAAATTTGGTTTCTTTATCAATCTGAATGCGTTCTTGCTCTGCATAGAAAACATCTCCACCTATCACTTGTAAACTACACTGGTTCTGGTTTTCGCAGCGTAATTATATTAAACTTATAATTAGAACACGGCTTATCAGTGCGTCTATACTATATTCTTGTCTAGTTGATGCTTATAAATAATTATATGTGAAAAATTATTGCTGTTTCTCTATATATGAATAAATCTATGCAAAATTTATCTTAATTTTTCTCTATACGTCATTTCAATTTTCTATTTAAACAGGTTAACATATTTAGGTATTTTAGGAGGGTGACAAATTGAAGCACTGCACCGCCCCACCCAGAGTGGTACGAACTCTAGCTACACCACTGTTTCCTAACCAGCTGCCAACTAACAATGAGATACAAATGATAAAGGGGTCAGCATTTCACTGTCTAACTTGGTCCTACTGAAACTTTTGTGTGTTTCTCATGAATTTTTGTTTCAATTAAGTATTTCAAAAAATTGAAAGACTGAGGATTATGAAGGAAAAAAATCATAAATAGATAGATAGATAGATAGATAGATAGATAGATAGATAGATAGATAGATAGATAGATAGATAGATAGATAGATAGATACTTTATTAATCCCAAGGGGATATTCACATACTCCAGCAGCAGCATACTGATAAAAAAGAATATTAAATTAAAGAGTGATAACAATGAAGTTATAACAGACAGACAATAACTTTGTATAATGTTAACGTTTACCCCCCCCGGGTGCAATTGAAGAGTCGCATAGTGTGGGGGAGGGGTGTAAGAATGACCTGACAGAACACCAAAAAGCCATAAAAATGAAATAAATTGTGTCATCAGAAATCCAGTGTGGCCCAGGACTGACCTTGCTAGAGACATATATGGAAACACATTTTTGTCATTTTTTCACTGAAAAAAAATTCTCAGGTTTCTTTTAGATGAATGCAGACAACTAGTGGTTTTCAGTTCTTGCCACCCTTCTTCTTTTGACCAATGTTCAGGCTTTGATTGTGTCACTTTAAAAATCCAATCCAACAGAGCTCTGGCAGCATGTTTTGGGTCATTCCTGTGCTAGGAAATGACATGTGGTGTTACATTTGTGGAGGACCTGAAGCCTAATACTGAGATCAAATGGTCAATGTTGATATCTTCAAACTAAAGAATTGTATTTCACTATTTCTCCCATTTCTCTCCTGACAAACTGAACTCCATGTCTGATAAGAGTTCTTCTGAGCATTGACTTTCATTCTGTGGCATGATGTACAGTTTTGTGAAGTCTCTCACAGCTGTTGTACGTACAGATTATCCTATTTCAACAGTGACATTTTCTTTAGAGTTGCAATAAGCCTCTTGGTAATCTCCATAACTGGTGTCCTCCTTGCCCAGATATTCATTTTTGTTTACCACTTTGTTTAACAGATTTTCTTAGATTGTTAAAGGATATTTAGAAATTGTCTTCATACAGATGTTTTTAAGACTACTGTCACATACTTTTCTAGTAAACATCTGATCACAAAAAAGCATTTTGTGAAAAGGTGTGAAACCTGAAAGTATCCCTTTATGAGAAGGACCTAGGAGTCAGAGTGGACTGTTCATCATCTACATCTAAACAGTATTCAGAGCTCATTAAGACATCTGACATAACATTAAGTTATACAGCACAATGTATAGAGTACAAGTTAAAGGAGGCTATGCTTAAGTTATATAATACATTACTAAGGCCTCACCTGCAGTTACTGCATACAGGCTACAAAAAAAAAAAGACATAGCAGCTCTGGACAAAGTCCAGAGAAGACTGACTAAGTTGATTTCAAGATGGTCAGGTATTAATTATGAGGAAAGTTTGAAGGAGCTGAACCCTTTTGGTTTAGGAGGTATGCAAAATTATGAACAAACTCAGTTCAGTGGATCCAGGCCGTTACTTTAAAATGAGTTATTTGAAAAGAACACGGATAGGACACATATGGAAACTTGTTAAGGGTAAATTTTGCACAAATATTAGGACGTTTTCCATCACACAGAGAGCCATAGACATATGGAATACATTGTCAAGTAGTGTAGCAGAGAGCAGGACTTTTGGCACCCTCAAAACTAGAATGGCTGTTATTTTGGAAGAATTATGTTGGTGAGATTTGCAGGCACAGTTGGGCTGAATGGGCTGTTCTTGTCAAAATCTTTATAATATTCTAATGTTCTAACAGTAACAGGTACAAGACAAGAACTCACGCTGGACTGAAAGATGAGGGTGATCAGTCTAATTCAGTCTACTATTACATTTCTACAATACACTCAAAATAACAATATATATTAAAAAAAAAAACTAATTTCCATACCTCAAAACAGCAAAGTTCTTGAGTGTCTCTCCTACACGTGGATGGCTGTGACCCAAACTGTCCTCGTAGATCTTTAGTGCCCGCTCATACAATGGGAGCGCTTCGCCATACTTCTTCTGCGTACAGAAAATGAGAGGTTTTTCTTTTTTATTATTAGTGGTCATTTTCTAGTAGATCTTAAATTGAACAACATTTTTAAACACATTTTATCACAGTAAAACTAATAAGATAACAAATTTCCTTAAGTCACAAAACATTGAACATGAGTATGATTTCATTTTTTATTATCTTTAAAGTTATATAAAAACCATCATCTTACCAAGTGACAATACAAAACGGCAAGGTTCACTAAAGCCGTTGCTACACTCGGGTGTTTAGGTCCAAATGATTTCTGACGAATTTCAACTGCAAGTTCATAGAGTGGAACAGCTTTATCAAGCTTCCCCTGCAGGATTACATTTTAAAGTTAATAGGTAAAAAAATATGCACATAAAAATAACTTATTAAAAATAACACTTTAATGCTGAAACTGAGCTGCTGAAACAGTGAAATCTTTTTTAAGTAGAAGTGTCACTAAAACAAAACAAACAAAAAAGTCTGCAGCTTTCTTTGACAAACACAACCCTGTGTAATCCAATGAAGGGTTGCAGGAGTCAAATGGTCAATTTGGAATCACCAATTAATAAAATGTTGTGTCACACATGTACGAATGGGAGACAGCTTGGGGGCAGTAAATACGCACCAAAACAGGGATTATTGCTATAATCTAATGTTCTCTTCCCTCTGCAGAATTGAAGACTGATGGCCACTCCATCACTGATGTTAGTGTCCATCCACCTGGACCCACCCCTTCCTGCTGCATGACCATGTAACCCAGGAACTAGCTATCTTGTTTCCAGTTCTAACTTGCATCTAAGACGATGTCTCTGCAATTATTGCGTGATTTCTGTCTGTGCCAAACCTTCAATTATACATGGTCACCAAGGTGGAGCCCCAAGTCTTTGTCTTTGTCCTCTTTTACCACATGAAATGGTGCTTAGAAAACAAATATAAAGAAAGCATGCATGCTGCAGCTTAACCCACTCCCCTAACAAACTATATTTTTCATTTTATATTTTACAGGGAAACCTTAGGAGCAAGAAGGCAAGGCTTTGGTGTGAAATTATTTGCCCAAAGGCATCTGAGTAGCTCAGTACAGTGCATTACTGAAGCATGAAGAACTTCCTGTTCTGACTGACCTGTGCTGAAGCCATCACTGTTTTTAAAAATCCCTGCCTGTGAAAGTTTTATATGGAGTCTTGAAAATGCATAAATCATTATTACAGTTTTATTGATTAACCCTAAGCCTAACCTTTTTAAAAGAAAATGTTGTGGATCTTTAAAATATATCAATACATGAAAAACAACTACCATAAGCAATGCTCACGAGAGTCACAAAATTCAAAAATATTGTAAAGATGACATGATTCACTCCAACTGCCCTCAAAGGCCTGGAACTATGAATCCACGGACTTTGGTTATACATGTACTCCCCAGGTTACGGACATCCGACCTATGACTTACGAACAGGGCCGCAGCTGCGATGCATGCACCTCAGTAACTGTCGTTCCGTCATCTTTGGCCTGGGGACGCTGCAAGCGGTGGCTGGACGGAGGCTAGAGGGGGGCGATTTCGCCAATTTTTCACCGGAGCCACAGTTATCGCTCGTGTGCGGGACGGAGGTTTGATGGGGCGGTTCGCTGCCTGCCCACTACATCACCGCAGCTACTGCTCCTGACTGGACGCAGGCTGGATAGAGCAGAGGGGGGCGTTTCACTGCCCACAGAACACACACGGCTGCCCCATTCATTCTCGGTGGGCGGCTGGTAATGCTGCAAGCGGTGACCGGTTGTGACTGAACGGAGGCCATTGAGGGTGAACGGGACAGCAGGGGGGTAGCATTGTAGTGTGCCTCGGGTGGCTGCCTGTTGAATGGGGTCAGTGGTGGGCGATTCATCATCCACCTTTGGCCGCAACATGGTTATTCTCGGTGGGCGGACGCTGCAGGCAGCATACTGTAGTGGAGGTGACTGTGTTGGTGGGCAGGTGGTGAACCACTCCTCGCTGCCCCCATTCATTCTCAATAGCAAGCCTGCTTGTACTGTTACGCACATAACAGGAAGTTGTCTCTTGTCAGTATATCAGACGTGTTGACGGGTGCCTTCCTGCTGTGATAGGGTGTACAGTGCTGTGCAGAAGAGCTCATCTTAACTTTTTGTCTTCACCCTTTAAGAATGTCTCTGAAACACAAATCTGATGCAAGTGCTGGTGATACAGTAAAGAAGAGAAAAAACATCATCATTGAAAATAAAGCAGAAATAATAAAAAGGTCAGAGAGAGGTGAAACTCCATCAGTCATTGGCAGAGCACTTGGTTACAGTCGGTCAAAAATAGCATTTATTAAAATAACATAGCTGTTCCAACTTACATACAAATTCAACTTAAGTACAAACCTACAGTCCCTATCTCGTATGTAACCCAGGGACTGTCCGTACTGAGTTTCAGAAGTGTGAAAACTGAATATAGAAATCAAATGCAAGAATAACTTATAACCCATGACTCTACAGATTTGAAGTAGCACCGTACCACCATGCCACCCTCAAAATGGTGATGGTTAGAAATTAACTGTTTACTTCACTTCACAAAAACATATTCTGGTCAGACTGATCCTTTTATTTTAATGAACTGGTTTCTTATTATTATATGAGACACAATTTAATAATTCTTCAGCATATACTTAATACTTTCCTAAAGCAAGTGAAACTATACTAAAGGCCTCAGAGATCAGTACTTTTTCCTTGTTTCCAAAGGAAAAGAAATTAAAATAAATGAATTAGAAACTGTAGTTTCTGAGCTAGCCTAATCAGGAAAAAAATGCAACAGACTCACCTGCTTCTTGTACAGAACTGCCAGGTGTTTGACAGTATACGCCAGAGAAGGGTGGTCAGGTGACAGAGCTTTCCTCCTAATGTCCAGAGCACTCTCATACAGCTCTTCAGCTTTCTCGTATTCCTTTTTCTCATTGTAAATGGCAGCCAAGTTATTAAGAGACTGAGCACAATCTGGGTGATCAGTGCCAAGCACACGCTGCCTCATTTCAAGAGAACGGGTCAGAAAAATTTTGGCAGTCCTATAGGAATTAAATGTTTAATTATATACTATATATTATTTTATCATAATAGCACCTACATTCATGTGCATTTCAAGAATTGTTTCTTCAGTAGTGAAGCATAATATGTAAGTGTATTGTTAATTACTTTGTCTGGCGCCATGCAGAGACCCTGTTCACAACTAAGTTTTGGCTTTCAATCACAGTACAATCATCATGTCATCAGACACTTACAACATACTTCATCTCAGACTGCTACCTGCAGATATGCCATTTTACAATAAAGCAGTGGGTTAACTCTGTTACTATGTCATTAGAAATACATTATATTGACTTCAGCATGGACACCTTGGGGCACTATCGAGCTGTCCTTAAACCCAAAATAAGCCAAGAAAATCAGAATGAACAAAACAGATGAGCTTTACTTTACAAAAAATAAAAATAATGGAAGAGTGTATGGCAATTTGAGAACAAAAAACACAAACACAGAATAAACAAACCCCCAGACACTTTGGGCCAAAATACATAGTGTGTTGGCGTCTGTCTTTCTGGATCGGGTGGTTGGTCTATTTTATTACCTCTGTATGTTATGTTAGGTCCCCACCTACTGTGAATTTCCACTTCTTCTCATGAATATGACCTCTCCTTCATGTACTGCGCTTTTTTTAGCTGGCTGCTGACTTTGATATCAACTACTGATTTCCTAGAAGGAGCTTTTATGCTGCCAAAGCAGTAACTATCCCAACAATGGCCAAGATATAATATCTACGGTCAGGAATGGTTTTGAAAATTTTCAGGATGTCTTTTTAGGAGTCCTGGTAATGGCTCTTGGCGCTCCTGCCATCCTGGGCTCCAGTGCTGTAATAGGGGCCAGACACTCTGCAGGTCACCTACCCATTGCAATGGGGAGCAGAGAACCATGCTTGACATAAAGGGTCACTTATTGTCAACTACTAAATTCTTAGACACCATTAACTTTGATCCCCCAATTGTGCTTGTATTATTTTGCCATTTTAAGACTGTCTACTTCCAGCAGTGTCTACATATCTAAAAGGCATAGTTCTCTCAATGAATGGCACAAACATTGCCAATACTGGTGTATTATGTGCCTAATGGTCCAGCTCCTGCCCTAACTAGAGTGCAATGACTTGGTTCTATTCCGAAACATACATAAATGTTTTCCAGAAGTACTGTACTTATACAATACAATACATATATTTTAAAAAATATACATGGAACTGACAATCTTTTTATCTCCTACAGATATTCATTTAGGTCATCACTCAAATTTTATAACAGAAAAAAACAAATCACACTTCAGCAGTGAACATAAAAATACGACTATACCTGTACTAGACTTTACATTATAAACTGAACATTCAGACAAAACTGATAAAGATACTACCGCTGAAACACCATGCTTCTAAATTTTTATTTTGGTATTAAATCGTACCTTTTTATTTTAGAATTAATACATAATTACTCAATTAATATTTTTCTTAAAATATCTCATCATATTAATTTTAAATGAAACTAATTACAGTTGAGCTTTCTCTTATGTGAGGGACACGCTGCAAGGCATTGCATGTAGTGTAAATTCACATATAGTGAAATGTCTTTATATTAACCTAAAATAACAGCAAACATGGCTAACCCAGTACTCATCCATACGTACAGTATCTACTGTATATACACTGGTAATCAATAGCATTAAATACAATCCACCCCTGTATGGTAATGTTATTTTGCAGGCAGGCACAGTGCATTATTTTACTTCAATACAGCGAGAGTTAGAGCACAGCATGGTTTTCACAAAAATTACATTTTTCATTTTGCATCAATGTTAAGAAGATACAGTAATCCCTCCTCGATCATGGGGGTTGCGTTCCAGAACCCCCCGCGATAGTTGAAAATCCGCGAAGTAGAAACCATTTGTATGGTTATTTTTATATATTTTAAGCCCTTAGAAACTCTCCCACACTGTTTATAAATATTCTCCGCACAGTTATACAGTAAACCCTTGTTTATCGCGGTTAATCCACTCCAGACAGATAAATGAATTTCCACGAAGTAGGATTCTTTATTTATAAATCTAATATTTTCGCAGTTAGAGCATTGAAAACCTGTTTACGACCTTCTAAATATGTTTTTTAACATTATTAGAGCCCTCTAGACATGAAATAACACCCTTTAGTCAAAAGTTTAAACTGTGCTCCATGACAAGACAGAGATGACAGTTCTTTCTCACAATTAACAGAATGCAAACATATTTTCTTCTTCAAAGGAGTGCGGGTAGCAGAGAATGTCAGAGAGAGAGAGAAAAGTAAACAATCAAAAATCAATAGGGCTGTTGGGCTTTTAAGCATGCAAAGCACCGCGATAAAGCGGCCACAATGAAGGGATCAAAGTGAATGTAGTCTTTCAGCATTTTTTAGAGGAGCGTCCGTATCTTCTAAGCAAACAGCCTCTGTGCAAACAGCCCCTCTGCTCACACCCCCTTCGTCAGAAGCAGAGAATGTCAGAGAGAGTGAGAGAGACAGAGAAAAGCAAACAATCAAAAATCAATATGGGCTGTTAGAGCTTTTAAGTGTGTGAAGCACCGCGCGGGAAGCATATCATATATCACTGAGGAGTTTTATTTAATACGTGCTGTGATTGGGTAGCTTCTCAGCCATCCGCCAATAGTGTCCCTTGTATGAAATCAACTGGGCAAACAAACTGAGGAAGCATGTACCATAAATTAAAAGACCCATTGTCTGCAGAAATCCACGAACCAGCGAAAAATCCGTGATATATATTTAGATATGCTTACATTTAAAATCCGCGATGGAGTGAAGCCACAAAAGTCGAAGCGCGATATAGCGAGGGATCACTGTACACGAGTATGAAAAGGACTGTCTTCCTTTATCTTGTCCCACTGTGGATTAGGCTGAATGAGCACTAAGCATGCATGCCTTTAGCTCTTCTCTCATCTTTAGTAAGTGAAGTAGTGAGTGAGAGTGATGGAAGTAGAAGAGGGGCAGGCATCTAGTCGTTCTTGTGCTACTGCATGCTAAAGTGAGCTGAACATAGTAAGAGTATATTGTAGTCTTCTTGCACTGGTGCAGAATAGAATAAATTAGAAACTTGACTTTGCATAATCTGAGGCTACACTGTTTTCTGTATACAGTATAAAAGAACCATACACAACTAACTAAAATCTGCTGCTTCTATGAACACTGTTACTGAACTTCTCCTGTTGCATCTATCAACCTATTCATTTTTTTAACTCACTTATGCCTTGTAAGTGGTTTCTCACGAGATATCTGGTAAGGCCCTATAATTGGATCATTTTTGTTCAGTGACAATAAATAAAATGGGTAACAAAGGGCAACCCTTTCTGGTTCCATGATGAAATACTCAGAATTTATATTAAGGCAAACAGGCCTCTGAATTGGTGTAAAATAGTTTAAGCCATGCCACAAGCATTGGGGCCAAATTCAAGTTTATGTAATGTGGTAAATAGGAGGCATTCCTAATCAATATCTGCGTTTCAAAAGAATACACCACAAATAATATGAAACAACTGTGGAAAAAATACTATTCAAAATATTTTCAGACAATAAGTGAATGTCATCTCTTGTTAAAATATATTCTTCGTTAAACTGTGTTAAATAATGTTTGATTTAATGTTATCTCATCTCATTCTCAAACTTTCTTAATCCAACTCAGGGTTGTGGTGGCCCAAAACCAATCCCAGCAGCCCTGAACAAAGTGCCAATTCATTGCAGAGCCACTCACACCCACACTCAAATGGACTGGAGTACCCACAGTAAAGCCAACAAAATCATGAGGTTGCATGATTGCATACTCCACATGGGCATTGCTCAGGCATGACATTCAAACCCAGAATACAGGATCAATGGTGTCACCCACCACACCAGTGCAGCCCAAATATGGTTGAATCCAACACAATGTTGTACATCATAGACATCTGCATCGATTATCCAGAACTTATTAACCTTCATTTCTTATAATCAAAATATACTGGGACACATTTCTAACTATGTGATGTCATCAGGAATGTGCTTCACTGGGTCACATGCTAACTGCTCAGACCTCACAGGAATAAAATATTTGTTTTTTTTTAATCAGACTTGGCCTTGGAAGCACAATAATCCCTAATTCACTGACAACACTGCTCAATGAATGATCTATTATGATAGCTTACACCTCTACTACAGGTGTCCTAACCCACCTACCATAACACAATGGGAAAAAGATGTGTTAATTTTCTTAAAATGTGTATGGCTTTTAAGAAACATGCTGAGCAAATTTTATCTTCTGTTTTAATTTTGTTTATCTTTCTTTTAATATACCAATAAATATTTATTAAGTTATTATAAGATTTAAGTTATCTATGTTCTGCAAAGCACTGATGACCAGCTGAGTACCCACTGCTGATGACACACTGTCTCTCTCACATGGTAAAAATAAAAGATTAATGGATGGATGATGTTGTTCTATATTTCACACACTTATTCATTGCTTCATGTATAGTCTAAGTAACACTTAAATTATTTAATATACTAAAATAATTAACACCTTTCTTCAGCATTAAAATACTTCATTTTAACTATTCTGCTCCAATACTTACTCAAGATTGTTCTGTAGGTAGTACAGAACTCCAAGCTCATTTAGTGTCTTTGCATTATCTGCTGTATCACTGCCCAGGGTAAGCTCTTCCAGCTGTAATGCACGGCGCCGTAGAATAGAAAAACCATGCTGTGGGGAAGAACACAAGTTGAGCTTGTTAAAAGTGAACCTAAATTTTGATTAACATATTGGTTTGATTATATCACATCTTCAGAATGCAAAAGGCACAAGACAAACTAGGATGTCAGGGCAAGAGTATGTCTATCAAGTGCTATGACTCATACTGAGTACTTGTCATGGTATGACCTAATGAGAGGATCAGGCCAGAACTTTGACTGGAAACAGACTGCAGCAGCCATATACTGTAAATTAGTTATCCTAGGTCAGAAACCCACATACAGTCTGAGTAGCAGGTGTGAGTCAGAGTTAGACGAGCCACCAGACGTCACACTTTTATCTTCAGAATTGTAGCATTACACCCTAGTCAATGCTTTAAAAAACTAAAAAACTATAAGAAAGTCACGCTTACATTATGGATCGTAGCACAGAAAGCAAAGAAACAATCAAGGATGCCTGCTCTTTCTAAAGAAAACCATTAAGCAGAGGAACAATTTGCACTGGAAGAACCACAGCATGATTCCCTTAGGATTTTAAAAGGAGTACAGAAATTATTCCAGTTTTAACCTGGATGTTATTGACTGGAATGTGTTTTAAATCCCTACTTCCTTCGAGGACTCTGAGTTTAGAGATACAAAGTTTGCTGGAAAAAGGTAGGAAAACGATACTCCAAGGATTTTGTAGACTGAGTTGGTAGATGCATGGGGTCAGGCACCTGAAAGTCAAGTACTGTTAAGACCATACAAAATTATTAATAGGTAACTGCCTTTTATTGTTCTGTTAGTACCCCCACTGTTCACTCTCAATTGTTTTTGGGGGTCTCTGACTGATTCACTGATTTAACAAAAAAAAAAAGTATACTTCTTGACTAGCATAAAGCTTTGAGCTGTGAAAGTGTTTAGAGGGAAATAGCAGCAATCAAAATGGTCTCAGCCTGTACCAACCAGACATTGTGTCAGTAGAGGAGAATGAATCTTGTGACCATGTGGGGTGACTGTATAGTTACTAGGCTACATGATATAATCTCTCTATTATAAAAACAAATCCTGGGAGACGAGACGTGATCTTTTCGGAAGACAATTTAATGTCCCGTGAGAGACACTTTTAACGTCATACGAGACAAGGCAGTGAGACAACATTTAAAAGAAGTTCACGGACCTCTAACCAAGCAGTTGTTGGAATGCTTTTGGGAGACAGAGATCATGTGCTCCCAGCTCTTAAAACAACGACAAGCAGAACGCGCAGCTTGCCAGCAGCGGCACCAGGAAACCGGCAGATGGTCCGACCGCTTCTCCTTAGCGAGCATTCAGGCCAATAGCACCCCCCCCACCCCCTTTCACAACGCAAGCGGCAAATACGCAAAGTGGCAAAAAGGATAGCTGCTGTACAGGCTTTGAAATGATTGATGCAAAGCACTTTTTTGATAATTTTTTAAAATAAGAAAGGTATCTGAATGTAATCACTGCTTAATTTGTACATTTTTCTGTTACTGATGAAACTAAACTTTCAATATTCTGGTACTGAAAGTACACCTGTATTTTAGTCAATGGAGGCAACAATTGTCCCCTAGAAAAAAAAATTCTTAACCTGATAATGTTCATATCAACAATAAAAATAATCCGTGAAAGGTTCTCTCTGTTATCTCTACTAAATTACAAAACTGATAAAAAATTTAAATTAGTTATTGAATATATGAAGAAAAATAAGTGCAGCATCAGATTAAGAAAACTAAACTTTGTGACTCGCTCTTTCTCCAGCAACCTCCATTCCCTTTGAAAAACAAATACTGGATTTTGTGTAAGTAGATGATTTTGTAATTTTCATACTTTCATTGTGCAACTTTTATTAATAAAATACTTACATTTACACCATACTGTATATTTAAGAGAATTAGTTAAAAAGGTCATTACCATGCCTCCCTTTTGTCGAGCAGAACATTGTCTTATCTTGACTGACTTTTTTCTCAACTTTTCAGCTTGTTCATACCTAGCAAGAAAGATATAGCTGTTAGGATTCTTACAGAAATATACATTAATTAATACATTTACCTGAAACAGGATCATTAAATGCAAAGTGAATTAAACCTTCATTTTCTTTTTAATCAGCTTTTTCTATCCATTTCATGGCTTACACAGAACCAATTACCTAAGATGCATGTGTCTGGAGTAAGGAATCCCATTCAGACTCTGGGTGAGCCTGTAGACTCCACCTGGACAGCAACCAGGCGTGGGACTTGAAGGCAGGACACTGAATTCATGAGGTAGCAGGAATAAACACACTGCCACTATACTGCTAATTCTAATCAGGAAGGCATAAACTTTAAACTAATTGGGATTTTAATACATTATCTGATTTTTGACTTTTATCTGATTTTGTACTCTGATTGCAGAATTGTACTATATTCATTTTAAATATAATGTCTAAAACTATAATTATAATAACCCATTACTACCTTAAAACATATACAAAAGTTGGTCCACAGGTTAATTAAACTAAAATAATCTTACTTGTTTTGCTTTTGATATAGCACAGCTAATGAATCTAATTCATGTGCCACTCTGGAATGATCAGCACCGTATGCATTTTCACTAATTTCCAAGGCTTCTTTGTACAGCTGTTCTGCATTTCCAAATTTCTTCCACTGGACATAAACACCAGCCAACTGATGCAGTGACTGTGCCACACTGGGGTGATCTGGATCCAATGCTGTTTCACGAATTTCTAGAGATCGCTGCAAGGGAGCTACTGCCTTAAGAAAAAAAGTAAAATAATACTATCCATTATCATATGTATAGTATGAGAGCAATTGGGCAAACTTGTGAAACTCAAAATATTTAGATTTAGGTATTTAGGCATGGTATTAACATACAATAAGTTAAAGGACAGATAACAAAATTAATAACTCCTCTGTGTTTAACGTAGAGCAAATAAGTAACATCACAAGGAAAATTAGGCCATCTGCAGGATGCATTTATTGATTTTGAGCAGTTTTATTATAATCATATTTTGTAAATAGGTTTTAAACTTTATGCTGAAATTTGTGCCTTAAAAAATGCTTACAGAGACACAATAAACAAGACATTTCATATACAGAAGTCAAATAAAGTATTCAGTATCCTCATGTGACAAATTTTTGAAGTTTTGTACTGTAAAAGGGTCTTCATCAGCTTCCTGACAATGCAGAGTGAAAATTAATTGGGAAACTGTTTTAATAATATTTTTTTATTTGTCTGGAAATCATTAAACATTTTTCTTGACAAGAATATTGATCAGCGGAATTTTATATTGTCTATGCTAAACTAATTGCACAGATACACTGGAAATGTATGACACTTGTGTTTCTCCTTTTGTCTCAGCCTTTGTGTTTTTTTACTTTTTTTCCTGTCTATATTTGGTACAGTCATCTACATTGTTTGGTTTATTTTGCCCAACAATTTTGTGTTTAAGAACACATTGTGAAATGGCTCACTAAATACAAACCTATATATGATATACTAAAATGAGATACTGGGACAAGATAGCTATTATCTAACCAAACAAACTGATGAACTGCACATATTCCATTCATTTGTCAGACTTCTTATGTTCTTATGTAAAACAAAGTACATCAAAGATTCCAATGAAAAATTCCTTGTTGGTTTCAAAATTTGTGCTTTCCATCAGTAATAAGATAGTGTACATGGATGTAGCAGCTACCAGGGATTAATACAAATCCCTCTCCATAGTGTTTCGTGTTTGTTGACAAGGATTTTGTTTTTTTAGAATAAGGGCTCAAGGAAGGTTCGGAGTAAGCAGTAAGCTTGAAACTCTTCTTAAAGACCCATAATTCAAATTAAATGAAGTTTGTGTACATACAAAAATCGCTCAAGAAAAAAAACATTCAATATTTGTGAAGACTGTCAAGAAATTGCCTGTGTTAGGTAATGAGAGGGGCAAGAGAAACAGACTCTGTAGCACACAAACCCCATACAACATATTGCAGTATATTAAAAATATGTCCACCTATCTGTTCATTTTCTAATCTTATTCAATTCAGGGTCAAGGGAAGCCAAAACCTATCATGGCAACACGTTTGTACAAGGTGTTGGTCCATCATAAGACACATTCACACACATGCCCACACTCACTCATACAGGGCATATTTAGACTCACCAGTAACCAAAAATATTTGCCTCTCTATAGATTACCTTTAAGTGTTCTCCAATAAAAAAAAGTGGCAATAGTTTACATTTTTAAAAAATATATTATAGCATACTGCAATATTTTATAAAATTCATTTTGAATAATATTTTCAGTTTTTTTTCCTATTAATGCATTTAAAACATATATATTTAACTTCCACACAGGTCAACATGTCAGGCAGTAACTTCCTACAAACAGCCTTAAAAAACTGTGAAAAGATCTCCAGTGTGGGAGAGGTCACTTTCAGTATCTCCCTTCCAAATGTGTTCCTGAAAAGAGGTATTATCAAACAAATGTTATTTACATTTTTGGGCTTCCAAAATTATTTGTTAACTATTGATTTGATAGCTGCCAGTTAGTATTTTTATTCTACTCAAATGTTGGTGATAAATTCTTTTATAGACTGGTCATATATAGTATCCATTATTTAATTTTTTTTTTTTTAAAGATTGATAAACTACATAAAATAGTAATGTATTTTTAATAAATGTAAAACCTCTTTCGAGTGTGAACCCTGTAACCTAAATAGTTTATTTCCAAGTCAAGTTATTTCATAATTTGACAATTTACATTAGATCCAATTAAAAGTATAATTATAACTTGATATAAGACTGGAATTAATACTGACCTACATGGTTTTGGTCACTTTAAGGATTTAACTATGTTTAAACAAGAATACTTTTTCAAAACTACTACTTGTCTAAATAAGATAATGTTTAATATACAATACACACTGGAATCTCGGGCTGATTTCGCTATATGTGGTTAATTCTGAAAATGCAAGCAGGTCTTTTTAACTATATTATTGACCATATTATTCATATTCATATCATTCATTAAACATTTTATGAAACACAGCATATACTTTTAACTTTTATGTCTTACAGTCAATTTATTATACAAGTATATTATTAAAACCAAATAAAGCAAAATAAATCACCTGGCCAAGAAGACCCAGGTCCTTGAGGAATCGTCCCAGAGTTTCATAAAGATCTGCCAGTTTTTTCATGCTCTCTTCTCCTTCACAGTTCTTTTCATAATGTTTCAGAGTTTCAAAATACTCAGCTGCCATTGAACATTTATCTTTTCCAACAAACTGCCAGTAATTCAGTAGTTCTGAAAAATGTCCTCTATAAAGAAATCAGTAATTAAGCAGTATTCCAAAATTAAGAGTTTAGATTTAGAGTGATGATTTGTCTTTTCATAATGCATACAATATATAGAAATGCTATATAACTATAGAAATACTCATCTTGGTCAGGGTCACTCATTTCCAAATAAATACTGTAGCTAGAAAGCATAACTCTTGTCTTTTAACAACAAGCATAATTGTAAAATTATTTTGACGGTCAAACTGACTATTTAAAGCAATATAAATGTTACTAACGCAAATTAACTGTTGGAGTATAACTTCGGTTTATTAACAGATTACAGTATATTTTAAACTATTAACAAAATACACCATAAACCACAGTGACATATTCCCATACTTCACCAACAAAAATGTTTGACTAAAATGCTAACTTGTAATACTTTAGTAATAAGTAAAATTTTAGCATACCTTTTGTAAAGATTCTGTGAAACAAATAGATTAAGAAGACACCTGTGCAGTTTCTGTTTCTCACCCTGTTGCTGTAACAGCCATGGGAGCTCATCGGCCCCCCTCCATGTGACCCTGTTTTGACTGTAAACGATACATGTGTTTAGAAGATTTACATATAAAGGCATAAAAAGAAGAAAATGTATCACATGTACATCACAAAACATTTATGAAAATCCAGTAGAAGCTTAAGTAATAAATTGCAAACATTGAATATTTTTGATAATATAATTAGCTTTAGAAGGGCAGGTATACTGAAGTAAACTGATATACTACCGCACAAAACTCTGAAGAGGAAAAAAAAAACATATTAAAGATTAACCTTTCTACAATATCTATTGCTGTTGCATTGTGTTAAGGAGAAATACAAGATTCCTATACATTTATACTTTGCAAGTAAAGCAGTTTTGCAGTATTAAAAGATAAATGTGTCATTTTTCAAGTCAAATTTATTTCTTCAGAATCATGGTATATACTAATTTGCCACATGAAACTGCAATTTAAAGTGCAGCATATTTTCTAAATTATTAAAAATAACTAGCCCACTCTTCCATTTTCATGGGTACCATGATTGTGAAGAAAATTATTTCAACTTGAAAAACAATGACTATATCATTTAACATCAATTAAAAGTTCAACTTTAAGCATCCTATTTGGTAACATTCATGTTGCTATACAGTGTATACTAAAAGTAAAGTATTATCGGATACAGTACCTCAAATGTTGATCAAAATAATTGATAAGCTTCTCCCTATACACAAAGGGAGAATTCTGCTCACCATCCATGTATTCAAGCCTAACTGCTTCCCAAGCCTACAGACAAAAAACAATTTAAAACATTACATTCCTTAATATTCACTTAAAAAGACACTTCTGCCCTGTAGCAGAGGTACAGTGAATTATATGTTAGTGTCATAACTCATTATTTCGATCTAACATCAAGACTAATGATCTGCATATTTACAAAATTTCAAGCTTAAATTTTGTTATGTACATACAGTTCCCCTATATTTCTCCTTGCGATTCCTTATTCTTATTCTTTTCAACTAGTTTACATTTACTCCTGTGACTTTATTCTATTTCCAATACCGATATTGAAATTTTTTTAATGATGCTCTCAGCTGTTTAATTATCAACGATCTACATTAGCAAATTTGGACATACACAATAAATTCAGCAGTTAAGTAATTAATGGTTGCTAATGCATGCTCATCTGTAAATGTTAATAAACAAGGAAATTTCCAGATCACCATAGTTTAATGTGAACAGGTGAATAATAGAAAACGGGTGTTTTTATATAGGTGATTTCAAAATATTAGTTTATACTGAAAACTATACAGCACCTTCCAAGGACAAAATGACACCACTCACTTATCTTTTAACAAAACATCTTTAAATCTTGTTGGACATACAGGTCACAACCACTGCACATTTCAGGCAAGCTTATTTTTATTTGTATACATACACAGTACATTATGTCAAAAACCAACAACACAGTACATTTGATTTACCTGCAAATGCTGAAACATAAGAAGTCCACAGACATATTTTATAATGCACATATTCTGAAGCTTATGCAGAAGGAAAGAAAGTCGTGGCCACGTCAAATCAGAAAACATCTCCATTAGTTCAGATTCACTGATACCATTGTGACTGACATACATAAGACAAACAATCTGGCAAAAAAAATTACAAATATGCTGTTTATGTCAGTGAACAATTAATTTTCTTTTATTTCTAAAATGATGTACAACAATCACACATATTCAGAACATTATCCAAATTATTTTAGTTGTTAATGCAATGCTACATGATTCACTATTTAATTAAACATATTACAAAAGGCGGGCGGCACGGTGGCGCAGTGGGTAACACTGCTGTCTCGCAGTTGAAAAGACCCCGTGTCTGCGTGGGTTTCCCCCAGGTACTCCAGTTTCCTCCCACAGTCCAAAGACATGCAGACTGGGTGCACTGGCGATTCTAAATTGTCCCCAGTGTGTACTTGGTGTGTGTGTGTGCCCTGTGGTGGGCTGGCACCCTGCCCAGGGTTTGTCTCCTGCCTTGCACCCTGTGTTGGCTGGGATTGGCTCCAGCAGACCCCTGTGACCCTGTAGTTAGGAAAAAGCGGATTGGATAATGGATGGATGGATATTACAATAGTAAATATAACTGTATTTACTTCTAGCACTTTTAATCTTACCTCTCTCATCAGCTGCTTATCCCTGTCGGTTGACATGATGTCCTGAAGAGATCTCATGGCCATTCTGTAAAGGGACACTGTATCCTGACACTGGAAACATCGCTGTAGTATTGCATCAGTATCCCCGGCATTTTTAAAACTATTTCAGATAAAATGTATAGATAATTTGACATAAATTGAATTTTTATTTTTAACCTTTGTTTAGAAAAGTAAATGTTAATTATTATTTCATACTGCACCTTCCAATTATTTTGGCCATCAAAGTCACATACAGGGCATTGCATGTAGCTGCAGAGCGACAATGTTTTTCCAATTTCTTTTCCTAAAAATGTAAACAGCACATTTAGGAATATTGTGTAAATATCTGGAAAGTGGTTCTGATATGAAATATACATTCTTATCTGCTGTAAGAAAGACACTATTTTAAATATCAGAATGTTTCAAAAAATGTAACCTTTAACTGATTAGGAATAATGGACTATATAAAAATGCAAAAAAAAAAAACATTTAGAAGTCAAATTAACATTATGGCTTTAGAAAATCTTAATTTAACATACAATAAATGAAAAATAAAATTAAAAAAGGGAGGATTAACTAACAGGAAAAATATAAGATATTGGTACCAAATTAAACTAGATCATGTTAAGTATAAAAAAAAATAATAAATACCTGCTCTTTGGTAAGGATTATATCCATTCTTTGGCATTCAGCATAAATAATTGATTTTACATCTTTTGGGCTAAGTGGATCAAGATGAAGCGTGGGCCATAACCTTGATTTTTAAGCAAAGAATGTTTACTGAATAAGCAAACAGTAAGAAATGACAAAGCAACAACTGAGCTCACTGACAATTAAAAATTCAACAGTTGAGATGCCCGTTCAGTTATTTAGGAAACACATGATTAAAGAAAATAATAATGTGCTGACTATTTTTTATTACATTTTAATTACAAGTTCTCCCAGAACAACTAATTTTAACATACTTGTGTAATAAAAAAGAAGGGCTGTTTCTTTATTTGCTTGTTTCGCTCTTTTAAGACCTTTACTAAAATGTGTGATTTACTACTATGTCTAACTTTTTCCAAAAAAAAAAACAAACACAAGGTTATATTTATGTATTTTTAAAAAGTCTAGAAATTGTGCATGTGGTATAGTAAATTGTGCAGTGAATTCTAATTTCATAAATTTTAAATGCAAATATGTGTAAATAAAATTACATTAACTGTACATTTATATGCATTATAAATCATTATCATCTTATTCCAATCAATTTATAATATTTCTTGTAATATTATGAGTTATTTCAGCTCATACAAGCACCAAAATGTTATATAGGCGTTTAATTAGTTAATTGATATTACCAGCTAAGCTAACTCATAGATTTCACTGCAATGAAGGGCAGAAGATACTGAAATGTTAAGGAACTGAATATCTGCACTCTTCCATATAATTATAAATTACATATTTACTATATAAAATATGTAACTTTATTGGTCAACATTGTAAAAGTATACAACACACAAGGAAATTCAGCATTTACTTGAATATATGCATAAAAGGTTGTGCTGAGTTAATTGTGCACCTTGGATGTACTAATCACGAAAAATCCTTAACATACAAAAAACACACTATGAACACTGACTAATATACATGCACCATAAAATAAACCAAATACAGTATGAAAGAAAATGGCTTATGTCTGAGTAAAATGCAAAATCCCATCATGGACAGTTGTGCACTCAGACAACTATATGCTCTGTAAAGAATTAAACTTACCTCCAAGCTTGTGGACATGTCTCAACATTTACAGACACAATTACTCTGACATTGACTGGCAGTGGATCAATAAGCCACTTCATGTGTCTTTGAGCTTGCTGAAATAGTAATTATGTGGTATATTAAAAAAATGTAATAAAATATAAAAATGTAGTTACAGCAGTTTTAACTCTTTATAAATATATACACAATGGATTACGACCACCTACTTCAATTTGATCAATAGAATCGATAATAATGATTATGTTGCCTTGGTGGCGAGTGGATAGCTTCTCCAGCCATCGAGGAAACTCCTCAAGAATCTTGCAAGGATCCATGGACAATGTGGAAACAGACCAGGAATGCTGAAGCAGCTGCATTGATAGTTATTATGGAACAAAAAAAAGTTAATAATGGATAAAATATTCTGCAACCTACTAAACATTGAAATATATATTTTAAATGAACTTTGCATAATTTACATGTCATATTTTACCTTTACTGTAAAGCGTTTAATTATAAGCACTGGCTCTGAACTTGTGGAGAGAGGTCTTCCCACAAAATGATAAAGAATTAATGTGCTTGGAGATCGTTTTTGTTGTAGCTCAATCCTGTAAAGAGATTAATACAAAGGGTTTAAAGCAAAACATTCTTCAACATTTTTAATATTCTGAAGTCTTGTTTTTTAAATTACAATCTTTAGGAATCAAACAGGTTCTTATTTAAAACCTGAAGAATTATTGTAAAATATCTCACCATTTAGACAAAAGGAGAGATTTTCCAGAGCCAGGTCCTCCTGATACAAGAAGTGGTGGAATGGGTGAAGGGGCAACCACCATGTCATTCAGCCGCTCAATATACTTAATAAACATAAAAGGGTATAATGTAATTCTAGTTTTGCCTATATAATGCTTTTCAACTTTGACAACTGAATATCCTTTTTTTTAATAATTCTCTCTATTCATCCTTTACAGGAAGCCAGTCATTATCTGGCAGCACAAGGAAAAAGTACCATTGACAAGGTGTCAGTTCATCACAGGGCATAATCACAAATAGCATAAAAGTAACTTATGCCAAGACATCCTAATTTTTAGAACAGGGGAGTCAAAACAAGATATGCAGAGAAAAAAACTTATAATACAAGGGGGTATCTCTTTAGTAAAGAGATACCCCCTCAGGAGACCCCAGCAGCTACCACTGCGCCACCGTGCCGCCCCATTAAATACCTGTCATAATAAATAAAATCTACAACTCTGGATAGCTTGAGTCAGATCAGCTTAAGTGATTTAATCACCTCCACTATGAGATGTTATGGTTTATTCAAGGGTCTGTCCCTGGCCCTGTTTTCATTTGTTATATCTGTTTATTTTGTGTTAATAATTTTGTTATTTGCTGTTTTTAGATTTTGTATTTAAGTTTGTAAATTCTGATGCCTTTGTAATTAAGTTAGTTCTACTAGTTGTCCACCTTGTTCTCTGTCCTCTGATCCTGTAGCTATGGGACTACCCTTGAACTATGGAAGATTTAAGATGCCCTTTGCATAGGCTTTACCTCCTACTGGTGTTGTTCAGCTTGTATTATTGGATTCTTTATTCTTTTATCTTTCTAAGTTTTATGATTTTCAGGTTTTTGGTCTTCTGTTAGTTTAAAGTTTTTATAGTATTGGATTCCTTATGTGTGTTTTAAAATAAAGTATCTATGTGTTAGGTGTTTTATAGGATTGTTAAAAAAAAAAAAAAGAAATCTCATACTGGGAAACACCTTAGTCCATTGTTTTTTTTCCCCAATGGTGGGTAAGTTAGTTGTGATTCAGTTCCAGTGCCTTTATAATTATTTTACTACAGTGTAATTTAGCCTGTTGGTTTTCTTTTGCATTGTCCTTTACCACAAAATAAATGTAACTGAATTCAGAATCACTTCCCGCTTTGCTGCCCTTTTTGTGAGTCTTTGCATAGACTTTCTTGTTATTTTGTGTCTGTTTTATTCAGAGACAAAACAGTTTTGTTCTCTACTTTCTGAACATGTCTATGAAGATTCTCAGTCATCCAGGTGAAATTATCTGGTTGTTGAGTTATGGCAACTGGACTTCTTTCTTGTTAGGCAGATACTGAGATACTGAGCAGTTTCACTGCTCATCTAAGCAGCTTCTTCAGTCTGACCACTTTTAACAATCCACTCTATGGGGGAAGGAGGGGCTGCTAAAAGGTGTGACGGCTTCATCTATCCACACCTCCCCTTCCTTTGTTTTACTCATCGAGCCTATTCAGGGCAGGTGTGAAGTGAAACTAACTGGAGGATAAGACTGTGGTCTCTAACAACATTCCTCAGACTGAAGAAGCTGCTTGGATGAGCAGTGAAACGTATCTACCTAACAAGACAGAAGTCCAGTTGCCATGACTCAACTACCAGATACTTTCTGAACATGTTTTTTGGTCTTTCTTGTTGTCGCATTTTGAGCCAACTTTCTGCAGTTAAATAGGCTACTTTTTAAATTCTTTGTCAATAAACTATATGATTTTGAGAAACTCTTATTCTGTTCCATTGTGTGAGAAGTTATCATTGTTCTGCTCTCTTATTTTGGGATCTATGGGCTTTGGTCCCTTTCAGCGGTGCAAGGCAGAAGCCTGCTTCTTGAGTTTGAAAGCCAAAGTTACTTTCTAATAATGAGGATTTCAGGTTTGTTTTTGGAAATGTATGCCTTTTTTGGGTTTTGTGTGTGCTTGGAAATGACAACACACAGTAGGAAAAAATAAAACAGTTGCTCAATTAGATTACCAGAATTATGACCATTTCAAGGAATGTCCTTAGAAATCAAGTTTGGTTTGTCCTGAATACAATTTTTCTTGCTCTTCTTTACAGAAACTTAACTTTTGTTTGATAAGTAAGGATACCAAACATTACACCACAGATTTTGTATACAGTGGCTTGCTTCCCTGAACAATATCCAAACTCTTCCTAACAGATAGAATATACCCATCAAATTCAAATAATTATTTTATATTATACACTGACATAATATGAAATTGAAATTCTCTTGATGGGTACATTTTTGTGTTTAAATATATTTAAATGTGCTATGGTCATATACTTTTTAATACTAAATTATTTTTATAGACATTAGTAAATACTATTAGCCTGTAATCAGAACATACTATATACATGAATACATAAGAAGATTGTGACTTGAACTGAACTTCAGTCATCTGATCAGTAAATACCATTAAAATTGACAAATTCTATTTTGTCATTATGCCTTATAGTACAATGAAAACAATTTTTTATTAGTCCAGTGGGTGCCTTACCCTTCCATGTTCTCTGCCATCTTGCTGTTCTTACTGTATCAACAAAGGATAAGATAACTTCACATTCACTCCACATCCCAAAATACTCTTAAGAAGAGCAGAGCTAATCCCATATGTCACCCCTTACTATCCAAAGGAGCACTCCACTGACTCATTATTATATTGATCTCTAAGAATCACAGTCTTTTCTTCTAACAACACAAATTATCTGATAAAGCACTACAGTCTAGTCTACTGAAACTATTAATTGAAATTCATCTCATTCTCTGGATATCTAATCTGCAAAAACATAAAAAAGGTTTACCTACTTTATCAAAACCGAGTGGACAAGAAGGTTTTGATGCTTGCTTAAAAGCTTCTATTTGTTCTTGCTCATCACGCATATCCCATAAGACATCCCCATAGTTTTCCTCTTGGCAGTCGTCTTCAATTCCAGAATCTTTATTTTCAGCTTCTGGACACTCATATCCCAGTATTTCCTAATTATTTTTAAAACAAATATATCTCAACATTTTAAAAGGTCATAAAAAGCTAATTTTATTACAGAAACTCAAGCAAGATTCTTCAAAAAAAGCTGATGATAAAATACTTATTTTTTAAATAAAAAGATAGTCTACTGAAAAAAAAAAATTGTTCTTTTCAGTTTGGATGTCTCGGGTGTATACTATGGATAGGGGAGTCGCAACGCCCTCACACCTGGAGCTACATCATATTGTTAGAAAAGACCAGCCTGAGTACAGGGATATTATTTTTTTTTTTTTTTTTTACACAAAGAGTTTGACATACAGCAAGAGAAACCAGTACTGTGAGTAAGACTGATCCTGATCTCTAACTCCTTCAGATTTATTAATCCACATATCAAATTTCTGAATCCTGTCAGCTTCATGTTTTACATTCACTGAATACTTTATCAATCAATGTTCCAATTATATTACAAGTAAACTTTCTTTACTCGAAAAGCATAGGCCCATTCTAGCCAAAGGTGAACTGCCAGTACACAAGATGCTGACAACTAAAATGATATTAACACAGCCAAAAGATTCAATGCGAATAATGTTTACCTTTCTGTATATACTACATGTAACCATGTAACACAGATATTATAAGCAGGACAGGGGGCGGATAAAAAAAGCTGCTCGTGAGCACTTTGAATGTATTTTCCAGCTGCTTCATTCCCTTTGCCTACTCATACAGATGGTCCTCTCTCTGCCTCACTCCACTGACCCAAGGTCAGAGGCAACTCACATGCCCACTGTCCCTCAACTCTCCAAGAGTCACTGATGGACATGTCTACTGGCTGTTAAAGCGCTCTCTAAGTGCTCCATCTGCAAAATGGCAATCACAGAGCTGCTCTTATGTCGGCTTCTCCTCAGACAGGTCCCAACCAACTTTGGAGCATGCCTATCTCAGGTCTGCACCCAGGGGCACTACACTGCACACCAGTTGAAAAACACTTATGTAGATTATAATTATCAAGTAGTTGATGGCGATGAACAATTGAGGATAGTACAAGATTTAATATGCTTAATATGGGAAGAGTATGCAGGCAGTTCCTGGAGGATGAAGGAATTGATACTATTGACTGGCCCCCACGCTCGCCTGACCTAAATCCAATAGAACACCTCTAGGACATTATGTTTCGGTCCATCCAATGATGCCAGGTTGCACCTCAGACTGTCCAGGAGCTTAGTGATGCCCTGGTCCAAATCTGGGAGGAGATCCACTTGGACACAATCTGTCATCTCATTAGAAACATGCCCCGACGTTGTCAGACATGCATACAAGCATGTGGGGGGCCATACAAAGTACCAAGTACAATTTTGAGCTGCTGCAATGAAATTTCTGCAAAATGGATTAGCCTGCCGCATCATTTTTTCACTTTGATTTTCAGGGTGTCTTTGAATTCAGCCCTCTGTAGGTTGATAATTTTCATTTCCATCAAACTATGTGGCATCCTTTTGTTCATACCACATTACCCAGTCCACATCAGCA
The DNA here is from genome assembly GCA_026402145.1 of Polypterus bichir lapradei. NCBI lineage: Eukaryota > Metazoa > Chordata > Cladistia > Polypteriformes > Polypteridae > Polypterus > Polypterus bichir. The sequence goes on along the minus strand of JANRMT010062818.1, from coordinate 56,300,317 downwards.
TATATATCAGGCATGATTTTCTTTCCCCATTGAGATCTGATGTGTTTTCAAAGTGTTCCTTTCATTTTTTTTTTTTAACAGTTTATATACTGTATATACTTGCGTTTAAGTTCTTCCGCGGATAAGTTGGGGCTTGATTTTACCATATAATTTCCGGTATTTTATAATGTCAGCCGTATAAGTCGAATGCGGGAAACTTGCACTATTGGTCCAAGAGATTATGATATGCTAACGCCCACCTGAGAGAGGAACCACGGAGCACACTGCCTTTTATTTCTATGTATTGTGCCTATGTGACCACACTGTAAAATCTAAACTCTTCTGAAGCGACGTTTGCACTGTTTTGTGTTTTTTGTGTCTCACACCCTCATAAACCTTTATCGTAAGAGCATCCCTTATCCACGATGAAGCATTTTATCAGAAGAAAATATGAAGCTGGTTTTAAATTAAAAGTCGAAGTGCCGAAAGAAATTGGTAACTGTGCTGTTGCAACAAAGTTCAATGTTTATGAGAAACTGGTGTGAGATTGGAGGAAGTAAAATGTAAAAAAAAAAAAAAAAAATTTTATGATTGATTTTTAGGATTTCAAGACTCGACTTATACGCGAGTATATAAGGTTTTATATATATAAAAATAAAATGTATATAATATATACATATATTGTGTATATAATGTATATAATATATACATATATTGTGTATATAATGTATATAATATATACATATATTGTGACCGCTATCTCTGCCTATTCACTGTCTCTGACAGTAGCTGCTGCACGCTGACACTATCTTAAATAGTAAACCAATGGCAAACTAACACAACTGCTCGTAGAAAACTCGTTCTTATACAGTATTTTAATAGGAAATCATTGGGGCTACCAGCTTCATCCTCTGATTAATCCTTTCCTTCCCTCAGAGCAACCTGCCATACCAACTCCCACTCCCCGTTCTCAAGTTTAAGCTCAGGCTGACATCATTGCAGATGGCCCTCAGGTTGTCGCCCTGAGCAAAAGATGCCAACGGGGCAATTCTGCAGCTGGGACTAAACACAGATGCTTTCGCTATAACTAACCTGGACGTCTGGCTAGATAGTGTTGCCTCTCTCTAGCTCAGTCCATGGAGAACAGATTAGTTGAGGTGTGTTGCTGTCAAGTTCCCTCTAAATCCTTCAAAGACAATTACTTTAAGGTTTCTATCAGCTTGGCTGCCCTGTTCCTGCGGGTCATGGCTGACTGCAAAGAACATCTTTCTTTAGTAGAAAGGGAGGGGCTTGTCACTGACAGATTGGGACCCAATTTATCCAGTGTGGTTGAGGAAGTGGTTCCTCGCTCAATTTCCTAGAACAGCTACTGGGTTCTTCACAACAGATGCTGGCACCTTCAGCCTCCTCGGCTGGTGCTGCTGCTGGTTTGATCTCTGAGGAGGTACTGGCTGGCACACAGACGGAGTCTCACACTTGCAACAAGCCAACAGATTTTTTTTTTTTTTTACAATTTTTACATTTAGACCAGCACATGTTATGAATGGCATCTTGTATCTTGTCACTTCAGATGGGGACAGCCTTATTGAGCAGTTGGAGATCACCAACTCACTATAGAAAGACAGTATTCTGAATTACTCATGCACATGTCTTGGGCAGTTATCTTGGAGTGGAGAAGGCAAGGGATTGAATTACAAAATTGTTTTACTGGCTCAGTATGGGCAGAGATGTGGAGCAGTTCTGTAAATCTTGCAATAGAAAAGAGTCTCAAGACTTTATTCAAAATAGGAGTTTTTCCCTTCAGCACTAAAGTACACAAGGTACTGTATGAGCAGTGATGGAGGTAATCATCCTGCTTTAGCTCCCTTCTTCAAATTAAAAGAACACAAACCCTTCCTCCTCAAGCAGACTTAATGGCTAGGAAGCAATAGCTGGGGCAGACACAGTCTAAAGAAGAGAGAGAAGGAGAAAGAGCAACACGGCAGATAAGAGCTCAGCTTTAAATATTCTAAGCATAGTGCGACAAGCACGTTATGTGGTAAGTGTGCAGCTAATCCTGCAAAGGGCAAGTAAAGAGTGTGTTTGTTTCCCATTGAAATACTGTTTAAGAAGGAGCCTACAAAGAGCAGCTGTATTAGTTTGCCATTGGTTTACTGATGAAGAGAGTGTCAGCACACAGCAGCCACCTTCAGAGATCTCCAAACATGTCACTATTATTACAGATGAAATATATGCAGTCAATTTGAAAGATACAGAGGGAATTCTGAATACATAAAAGTCACTTTGAATATACTGGATTTGGTCAAACTATATATTAAAAATTATTTCATGCATAACAATTTGAACTTAATACAGTAATAGTTCAGTTAAAGAAGTAGATGTGTTAAAGGCTTTTAGTTCATTATTACAAAAAGTAAATCTAACATAGAAGGAATAGGAGTATCTATTTCAATGAGCCCCAGGTTTGGCAAGTGTTGTGTGGCTCATGCCACCTGAAGTCTCCTTCCTTGGCTGCCCTACAATGCTCTGGTTTTAAAAGACTCCTTTCATGCAGCTCCACACATTCTCATCTGCCTCATTCACAGCCTAGATGTATACACCACTAACTCCACCTCACCACCCGCTATGTGCAATATTCAATTTGACTTACTTTCAACATTCATTTAAATTCTAGTTTTAGTTCTGTAAATTCAGAAATAATTTAAAATATATCACATTGATTTAATTATTTTCAAATCTTGACTCCATATACATCAAATTGAGCTTATGTAATTAAATCTGAATGCAAATACATTTTAAATGTATTTTTTTTTTTTTTTATTTATTAATTTTATTACTATCCATACAAAGCAATCAAGTTTTTACAAAAAGAAAAATTGAGTTAAGAACAGATCAATCCCCACCCCTGAGAGAGAGAGCAAGCCAAGCCGCGTTAAATTTTAAGGCTTGTAAACATACCTAAATTAATAAATTCTCTGTGCTTTATAAACTTATTTTAAAATATTACTGATTAGATACTGCCATGTTTTGAAAAAAGTATGTACGGATCTTCTAACTAAGTATTTGATTTTTTCCAGTTTCAAATAATATAACACATCGGTTTCCCACTGACTTAAAAGAGGAGAGTTTGGGTTCTTCCAGTTTATCAGAATGAGTCTGCGTGCCAAAAGTGTAGTGAATGCAATCACAATTTGTTTGTATTTCTCCACTTTAAGCCCCTCTGGAAGAACCCCAAACACAGCTGTTAATGGGTTAGGAGGGATTGTGAGTCCAAGACTATCTGAAAGGTAAGTAAAAATTTTTGTCCAGAATAATGTTAATTTGGTGCAGGCCCAGAACATGTGACCTAGTGAGGCTGGGGCTTGGTTGCAACGTTCGCAGGTTGGATCATGACCTGGAAACATTTTGGAGAGTTTTAGTCGAGACAGATGTGCTCGATATATAATTTTCAGTTGTATAATTGTATGCTTTGCGCATATGGAGCTCGAGTGAATTCTCTGCATTGCTACTTTCCACTCCTTTTCTGATATATTAATTGAGAGATCTTTTTTCCCAGTGTCCTCTTGGATCTTTGAAAGGGAGGGATTGTAAAATGATTTTATATATTGTAGAGATGGAGTCTAAGTCCTTGAGATTGAGCAATATTTTTTCCAGCATGGATGAGGGTGCAAGATGAGGAAAATCTAGAAGGTTCTGTTTAACAAAGTTCCTGATTTGAAGATAGTGAAAGAAATGTGTAGCTGGAATGTTAAATTTGGAATGTAATTGTTCATAGGATGCAAAGACGTTGTCTATATAAAGATCTCTAAGCAAGTTAATTCCAAATTTTTTCCAGATATTAAAAACTGCATATGTTTGTGAAGGTTGAAAGAGGTGGTTCTCTTGCAAAGGTGCCACAGATAGAAGCTTCTCCGTCTTAAAATGCTTTCTACATTGGTTCCAGATTCTAAGTGAGTGGAGCACAATTGGGTTATTAGTGTATTGCAGATAACGTGTGTTTATTGGAGCACAGAGCAAGGAATACAAAGAAGTACTGCAGGATTTTACTTCTATTGCAGTCCGAGCCTGTGTATATTCTTCTATTTGTGTCCAGATTCTTATCGCCTGTATATTTGCTGCCCAGTAATAAAACTGGCAGTTAGGTAGAGCCATGCCACCTTCTGCCTTTTCTCTTTGTAGGGTCGCTCTTTTGATGCATGGATGTTTTGAATTCCAAATAAATGAGGTTATTGTTGAATCTAATTACTTAAAGAATGATTTATTAATGTATATTGGGATGTTTTGAAATAAAAAAGGAGATTAGAAAGAATATTCATCTTAACAGTGTTAATTCTTCCAGTTAGTGTGAGATGAAGGGTTGACCATCTATGTAAGTCTTGTTTAATTTTTCCATGCAGACGGCGAAATTTTGCTGATATAGAGCTTTATGTTTACTTGTGATGTTTACCCCTAGGTATTTAAACTGTTCTGCAATGATAAAAGGTAGGGTATCTAATCTAATATTATATGCTTGAGAATTCACTGGAAAGTGTACACTTTTATTCAGATTAATTCTGAGACCAGAGATCTTTTGAAATTCTGTGAGTGCTGCTAAGACTGCAGGCACAGAATTTTCTGGGTCCGAAATATACAGCACCATATCATCTGCATATAATGAGATTTTCTGTTCCAGTCCTTCTCTGCTAATCCCCTTTATCTGATCAGTATTTCGACAATGTATTGCCAGTGGTTCAATGGCAATCGCAAACAGCAGCGGTGACAAGGGGCATCCTTGTCTAGTGCCACGTTCTAGTTTAAAGTAGTCTGAGCAAATGTTATTAATGCAAACTGAAGCTTCCTTGTTAGTATACAGTAATTTAATCCATGCACAAATGTTCGGGCCAAACCCAAACTTCTCCAATGTAGTAAAAAGGTATTTCCATTCAATCATGTCGAATGCTTTTTCTGCATCCAATGATAGTAATATTTCTGGGGTGTTTGATTTAGTTGGTGAGTATATTACATTAAACAGGCGTCGAAGATTTGAAGATAAGTGTCGGCCCCTAATAAATCCAGTTTGGTCTTGTGATATTACAGAGGGGAGCACTTTCTCCATCCTTCTGGCTATGATTTTAGAGAGTATTTTAACGTCGTTATTCAGAAGTGAAATTGGTCTGTATGATGCACATTGTAATAAGTCCTTATTTTGTTTTGGAAAGACAGTGATTAGTGCTTGGCGAAAGGTTTGTGGAAGAAATTGGTTATCTCTGGCTTCTGTAAATGTTGCTAATAGGAGGGGAGCTAGCTGAGCGGATAATTTCTTGTAAAACTCTGCAGGGTAGCCATCAGGGCCTGCTGCTTTTCCGCCTTGGAGTGACTTTATAGCATCTAGTAATTCTGATAACGCCAGAGGTTTATCAAGTTCCTCCACACTAAAAGCGTCTATTTGTGGTATCTGTAATGTATCCAGAAATGCATTAGATTGTGTATTGTCTTCTTTAAACTCAGTAGTATATAGGGATTTATAGTAGTCTCTGAAAGTGTGCATTATATTTTTGTGTTCGATGATTTTATCTCCGTTCGTGTTAGTGATTACCGAGATTGCGTTGCGCACTTCTTGCTTGTGAATTTGTTGAGCTAAAAGCTTATTAACTTTCTCTCCATGTTCATAGTAATGATGTCTGGATTTGTAAATTAGTTGTTCAGTTTCTTTAGTTGTCAACAGGTTTAATTCTGAATGTAGAGCCTGCCTCCTCCTATGTAGAGTCTCGCTTGGTAGTCTGGCATGTTCTTCATCTATTTTAGTAATTTCGCTTTTTATCTCTGCTACTTTCTTGGCTTCGGATTTATTTCTGTGGGAAAGATATGAGATAATCTGTCCTCTTAAGAAGGCCTTAAGATTTTCCCAGAGTATTCCTGTAGAGATCTCGGGGGATGTATTTGTCTCTAGAAAGAATTTGATTTGTTTGGATATAAATTCCGTACAATTCTCGTCAGCTAATAGAAGCGGGTTGAGGCGCCATCTGCGGGGTGAGTGTATGGGGCTTAGTAATTTCAGCTCCAAGATCGTAGGTGCATGGTCCGAAATAACAATAGCATCGTATTTGCAAGATTTAATCTTAGGCAAGAGGTTATTGTCTATAAAGAAGTAATCAATCCTTGAGTAGCAATGATGTACTGGTGAGTAGAAAGAATATGTTCTTGAATTTGGGTTTAAAAACCTCCAGGGATCTGATAAGTTGTGATCAGTTATAAACTTTGTAATTATCTTTGCAGTGTTAGATGCCGTTCCCCCTGTGGAGGAAGTCCTATCTAAAAGTGGATTTAAAACACAATTAAAGTCCCCAGCCATTATAACTTTATGAGTGTTCAGATTGGGAATGGATGCAGATAAATTTTGTATAAATTCCTTATCATCAACATTAGGTGCATAAACATTTATCAAAATCATTTTACAGTTAGATAAGTCTCCCATGACCATTACATATCTCCCTTCAGGATCCAATACTACATCTGATGCTACAAATGGTACTGTTCTATGTATGAGAATTCCCACACCTCTAGTTTTCTTCGTAAAACTAGAATGGAACATTTGACCAGTCCAGTCTTTTTGCAGCCGGAACTGATCCTTGCTTAGTAAGTGGGTTTCCTACAAAAATACTATTTTAGCATTTAGGCCTGTTAGGTGAGAAAGTACTTTCTTTCTCTTTAATTCATGATTCAGGCCTTTAACATTCCAGCTTACGAAGTTAACTGTCCCATCATGGAGACACTGATTCTGAGTTTTTTATGTCATTTTATAGTCTTAACTGGAAGTGAGACAGCTTAGGTCTTAATTTCCTATTTCCCCTAGAGTTGTTGCCATGCAGCTTATTATTACGTTGGTAGTTATAATTATAAAGATTGAGAGGATAGATTAGGTATACAGTGGTGTGAAAAACTATTTGCCCCCTTCCTGATTTCTTATTCTTTTGCATGTTTGTCACACAAAATGTTTCTGATCATCAAACACATTTAACCATTAGTCAAATATAACACAAGTAAACACAAAATGCAGTTTTTAAATGATGGTTTTTATTATTTAGGGAGAAAAAAAAATCCAAACCTACACAGCCCTAAGTGAAAAAGTAATTGCCCCCTGAACCTAATAACTGGTTGGGCCACCCTTAGCAGCAATAACTGCAATCAAGCGTTTGCGATAACTTGCAATGAGTCTTTTACAGCGCTCTGGAGGAATTTTGGCCCACTCATCTTTGCAGAATTGTTGTAATTCAGCTTTATTTGAGGGTTTTCTAGCATGAACCGCCTTTTTAAGGTCATGCCATAGCATCTCAATTGGATTCAGGTCAGGACTTTGACTAGGCCACTCCAAAGTCTTCATTTTGTTTTTCTTCAGCCATTCAGAGGTGGATTTGCTGGTGTGTTTTGGGTCATTGTCCTGTTGCAGCACCCAAGATCACTTCAGCTTGAGTTGACGAACAGATGGCCGGACATTCTCCTTCAGGATTTTTTGGTAGACAGTAGAATTCATGGTTCCATCTATCACAGCAAGCCTTCCAGGTCCTGAAGCAGCAAAACAACCCCAGACCATCACACTACCACCACCATATTTTACTGTTGGTATGATGTTCTTTTTCTGAAATGCTGTGTTCCTTTTACGCCAGATGTAACGGGACATTTGCCTTCCAAAAAGTTCAACTTTTGTCTCATCAGTCCACAAGGTATTTTCCCAAAAGTCTTGGCAATCATTGAGATGTTTCTTAGCAAAATTGAGACAAGCCCTAATGTTCTTTTTGCTTAACAGTGGTTTGCGTCTTGGAAATCTGCCATGCAGGCCGTTTTTGCCCAGTCTCTTTCTTATGGTGGAGTCGTTAACACTGACCTTAATTGAGGCAAGTGAGGCCTGCAGTTCTTTAGACGTTGTCCTGGGGTCTTTTGTGACCTCTCGGATGAGTCGTCTCTGCGCTCTTGGGGTAATTTTGGTCGGCCGGCCACTCCTGGGAAGGTTCACCACTGTTCCATGTTTTTGCCATTTGTGGATAATGGCTCTCACTGTGGTTCGCTGGAGTCCCAAAGCTTTAGAAATGGCTTTATAACCTTTACCAGACTGATAGATCTCCATTACTTCTGTTCTCATTTGTTCCTGAATTTCTTTGGATCTTGGCATGATGTCTAGCTTTTGAGGTGCTTTTGGTCTACTTCTCTGTGTCAGGCAGCTCCTATTTAAGTGATTTCTTGATTGAAACAGGTGTGGCAGTAATCAGGCCTGGGGGTGGCTACGGAAATTGAACTCAGGTGTGATACACCACAGTTAGGTTATTTTTTAACAAGGGGGCAATTACTTTTTCACACAGGGCCATGTAGGTTTGGATTTTGTTTCTCCCTAAATAATAAAAACCATCATTTAAAAACTGCATTTTGTGTTTACTTGTGTTATATTTGACTAATGGTTACATGTGTTTGATGATCAGAAACATTTTGTGTGACAAACATGCAAAAGAATAAGAAATCAGGAAGGGGGCAAATAGTTTTTCACACCACTGTAGATCAGGCCTGCTCTCTTTCTCTCCCCCCCTTAACCCCCCACCCTCCCATTTTGCCTCCCCAAGTGAGGCTAAAACCCACTTCATGCAGTCCCAGTCCTCTGACATACCCAGAGACAGAGCACGTCCAAAGCACAACAAGCCCCAATGCAGCGGTGCTTTAGGGTTAAAAGACAGATATATCTATTATCAATATAGTCTTAAAAAAATAAAAAAAAGAGTTTTGCACTTAAAATATATATATAGTCTACAAAATATATATATAGTCTACAGCAATTTTTGTGCATTAAGATGATACACCCAGATAATAAACCCGGGGGATGGTATTAAAAAATGTGTCCAGAATAAGCATAACAAGTCTTAATGCAGTAATAGCAATAACAATAAACCAAGGGTATAATATTGAGCAGTCTCGTTTAGGGTAGAGATGAAATAATTAGAAAAGAAAAAGAGAGAAAAAAAAAAAAAGAGAAAAAAGAATAATTAAGCACAATAAAACATAAACAGATAGCGCCCTAGTAATACTAAGTAATAATGAGAATATATGAGAATATATGCTGGTAAAAACCCGTATTTTAAAATGAATAGATCAGACAGTAGATTGTTAATCCTTGCTTTATCATTAACCGCCATGACTCACTATTATGTATCAGAATTGTCCTGGGATCAGCTTTCTTAATTCCTTTTCTGCTTCTTCCTTGCTAGCGAAGACATAGAATTGACCCTGCCATTCCACTTTCAGTTTTGCCGGATACAAGAGGCTGTATTTGACGCTGGCTTGCCGTAACCGCTGTTTAATGTTGTAGAAGGCTGCGCGTTTAGTAGCTGTTGCTGGAGAGAAGTCAGGGAAGATACGAATGTGGTTATTTTCATATATAATATCTTCCTTGTTTCTGAGGAGTACCATCACCTCTAGCTTAAATGATAATCGTTCAAAACGAACTATAAAAGATCTTGGTCGGGGTCTAACGGTGTTTGATCCGCGTACGCGGTAAGCCGCTGCTATCTCAGATTCTGCTTTAAAGTCCTCCCCGAATATTTTAGAAAAAAGTTCAGCTGCGAATTTCACAGGGTTTGAACTTTCTCGATTGTCAGGCAGACCTTCAATTCTGACATTATACCTTCTACTCCCATCTTCCAAAGCAGCCAGTCTGTCTCCGAGTTTTTCTCCGAGTTTTTTTGCATTCGGAGCCGACATTTACTGCTTTTTCCTCGGCACTGGCAGCTAAATGTTCGGCCATTTCAATCCGATTCATGAATGTCTCCTTGAGATCCTCCAATTGATCAGTAAGCGTGCTCAGTTTAACCGAGTTTTCCTGAATGCGCTCTTCAATTTTACCCAGCACCTGTCGAAGCTCAAGTTGCACCTCTCGACGTAGCCATTCATTGGCCTGTTTCATCTCCTGTTTCAGTCTCTCATGTGCCTTTGCCCTTGCGTTCTCATTAGCCTTCTCGATTTTCTTTATATCTTGCATGAGCTCAGCGAGCATCACCTCCAGTTTAGACATTTCAATTGAGCTTTCTTGTACCATAGATGAAGCAGCAGACTCTGCTGAAGCCGGTGTCCCCGCTGCTCCCGGCTCGCGTAATTGCGTAATTGAAGCCGCGGACTTCAAGGCCCTTTCCATTTTCAGTTGATCTTCTCCGATCGGCGAGCTATCCCGATCTGCACTCACGATGGCACCTTCGCTCCCCTTTTCGCTCTCAGCCGGCGACGATGTAGCGGACCGTGGTCCCGAGGAGTCTGTACTTTCACCCATCTGATCCAGGTCTGTCTCTGAAAGGCAGTATCTTGAACTAGGGCTTGCTGATCGTAGCTTGGGTGTAGCTTTAGTTTTCGATTCTTTCGGACCCCCCTTCTTGTTGGCCATGTTTATATGTGTTTACATATACTGTAGCAGTCCCTCTCGGGTTGAATAAATACAAAATATCTCAGGATAATAAGCAAATAATATGAAAAATAACACTGCTGCTAGCAGAGCTCCACTTCAGACGTCCATCTCTCGCATCGGACGAGAGCAAATCTTTTAAATGTATTTAAATGTATATTTTAGAACTTCGTAAAACATTCCCAAATCTAATATTCCATATATATCAGATCTGACTTCATTAGAAAGATGACTATTTTTCAAAATGTATTAATCTTCCATTTGCAGGCTAAGGAAAATTAGTATTAGGAACAATAAACATTCAGGACTCTTTTGAACTATAAGGGTTTGCAAACCTTGCTAAAATTTTTACTCTTAAACATCTATTTTGAAATTATGTATTTCCAATATTCAGATAAATGTAATATTTCACACCTTTTTGTATTGATTTTACTTGATTTGCAATGGAAGCAGAGTGGGCTGTTTCTATAATACACACCCATAAAATACTTCTGTCTGTCTGTAAAGTTTTGCAAACAAGTATACCTTGATTATTTTTATTGTGATTTCAGATTCATTTCAGATATACTGGGTAGGAAAGGTTGCAAAACATACTGTCTCTGTCATGCACTCTAAACCCATGTTTATCATACCTGTTTGATGATTTTCTCCATCTGGACAAATGTTCTATAAAGTCCTTCTTGTATATCTCCATCATGAGCTATTATCTGTAATGTTCAATAAATGAATTCCTGTCAGTTGTTTCAATTTTTTAAATCCATGTTGAAAACATACATGTGTCCACAAAAATGTACATAATTTAAGAAACACTGCAAGAGAAAAAAAACTATGATAATAACCTGCAATTTGTGATAACTGCTTCCAGATTGCCAAATGCTGCTAAGACATATATTTATCTACTATAAATATTATTTTATCTTATTTTAGATCTTGAAATTTTCAAATGTCTTTCACCAACCTGCATCCTAAACATGCTTAATCAATTAATGTGTTGTTGTGGTTTACCTGGAGTTCTATCCCTGGGGATAATTCTGTTTTCTTTTACTGTAACTTATTGCTGTCTTTTAAATACTATTGTGTAAATATTATTGATTTATTCTTTATTCATTTATGTTTCATAATATGATTAATATTTTATTTACTGATAATTCTGTGTTTATGAGCAATGTTATTTTAGTGGTACATAGTTCTTTATGTTATATTACTTATAGTCTGCATGTGTAATCTAAGGGGACAGGGATCACCTGATGCAGCAGCCAGGGTATTGAAATCTATCTAAAATGCATGTGGTGCAAGGTAAAAGTAAGCCATTAATTGAATGCCACTCCAATACAGAAATACACTCACCTGCCCATGATCACTCATACAGGGTCAATTTAAAACTGCTACCCAAGTTAAAATGCAGATCTGTGGCATGGGATCCACAACACAAAGAGCAACCAGGTTAACTTTAAATCCAGGTCCCTGTGAAACAGTAGCATGGAAATGCCCAGCCATGACATCAAATTGTTCAATATATCAAAATTATTATAATTATTATTATCATTAATCTATACTAATAAAAGGCAAAGTCCTCACTGACTGACTGACTCACTCATCACTAGTTCTTCAACTTCCCGTGTGGGTGGAAGGCTGAAATTTGGCAGGCTCATTCCTTACAGCTTACTTACAAAAGTTGGGCAGGTTTCATTTCGAAATTCTACGCGTAATGGTCATAACTGGAACGTATTTTTGTCCATATACTGTAATGGACTGAGCTCGATGGCCGTGGGAGGCGGAGTTGCGTGTCGGGTCATCACACCTCCTACGTAAGTACGTAGAGAACAAGGAAGAGCTCCAAAGAGCACTGAACAAAAAACGCCATTTCACAATTGAGAAGGCAGCAAAAGATTAGGAAGCGAGGGATGCATACAAGCATATTCATAAGTGCAGCTACTGCGGAAACAAAGCACAGTGTGAACCGTAAGTTTAAATAAAGTTTATAGACACACTCCCGCTGCCGTTTGTATTTGCGAGATACAAGTTTAATGAGAAGACACGAGGTATAAACGAGACTTTGGATCACTTTGTAACGGAGTTAAAATTGCTGTAGCAAGAAACTTTTAAGTGCCGGGTCTTAGCTAACATTAAATAAAGCCGTGGACATCGCGAGATCGCACGAGCACAGCTGAGAAGCTTCGAAGTATGTACTCCGAGCAGCTCACGTCAACTGACTTTGCAGGACTTGAAGATTAAATTAAGTTCATACACACACTACCGCTAAATATTCGCAGGCAGTTTCCACAACTTAATACCGGGAATGCCTGTTTAACATCTTACATTCACGAGTACCGATTTGGGTGGTGAACACTTCGATGAATGAAACCTGTTATCTTTACAACGGTTGACAAACACGGAATATAACTTTAACACAACACATCCTCCAAATACGAACCTGATTGAAAGAAATAATGATAATCAAATACTTGATGAGAGTAACACTCATAAAAGTCACAAAACTATTACATTGACAATCATGTTACGTTATTTTTAAAACATTTCCTTTTCTTAGCACAAGCACAGCTGAGAAGCTTCGATGCATGTACTCCATAACGAGTAAAAAAAAAATAACGCATTTAATCACACTTTGCATTCTAAGCAAAGGGTAACTTTTGTCAATGCATGATTTCCTGGTACATCGATTACATTGATGCACACATCAGAGCTACAAAAATGTAAGAGTCAGAAGGAAGCGTGTTGCTAGGACTGATCGGAGGCAAATTTCATTTCAAAAGACTACCCGACGGAAGCCTTGATAAAAGTGTGGTTTTGTGCAAACTGTCCAAATACGAACCTGATTGAAAGAAATAATAATAATCAAATCCTTCATGAGAGCAACACTCATAATGGTCAAAAAACTATTACATTCACAATCATGTTATGTTATTTTTAAAATGTTTCCTTTTCTTAGCACAAGCACAGCTGTGAAGCTTCGATGCATGTACTCCATAACGCATAAAAAAAAATAACACATTTAATCACAATTTGCATTCCAAGCAAAGGGTAACTTTTGTCAATGCATGATTTCCTGGTACATTGATTACATTGATGCACACATCAGAGCTACAAAAATGTAAGAGTCGGAAGAAAGCGCGTTGCTAGGACTGATCGGAGGCAAATTTCATTTCAAAAGACTACCCGACGGAAACCTTGATAAAACCGTGGTTTTTTACAAACTGTGCAAAAATGAGTTTGCATACCACCGAGGCACTTCAACCTTACGGTACCATCTAAATGCAAAACAAGTTACAGCGAGCACAGAAACTGTGTATGCTGTTAGCACTAGCAGTACGAGTTCGAGTACCAACAAAAGGTGTCGGCAGCCCAAACCTCATGAAATGACTGGCTTCAGGACCAAAATTAGTAAGTCAACACAGGTCAAACGTACAAATTCTCTCGCAAAATAGATTGCTTTGGACTGTAGACCTCTAAAAGTGGTGGAAGATAGGGGGTAAGAAAATGTGCTACAGTTAGCGTCAGGAGATCCAACTTTCCAACTGCCGTGCCGAAAGACTAT
>JANRMT010062818.1:56266383-56281371 GCA_026402145.1 Polypterus bichir lapradei | reverse complement strand
GCCCTTCACCTATGGTTCTGCATGGGAGTTGATGGCTGCCGCTGAATTGTTCAGTTGTCGATTTCAAGTGTACCGAAATGGCCAAATATTTCACACCTTTGGACAACCGCCAATGCCTCATAAACATCTTAGATTCACAGGTGACGATTTGTGTAGTGGACTCTTTGATGTTTATGAATGTTTAAACTCTCAAAAGCTGGATGTGAAGTTATCAATGAAACCGGTTGTGTGCTTACAACGCTTGACAGATGCCGAATGTCACTTCAACACAAGTCCTGCAAATACTGTCATAATTGAAACAAACCATGAAACTCAAATTGATTATGACAGCAGCAATCCAAGTTGTGAGATTTGAAACACGATTACTTTTCACATGGCCAATTGTACGTTGCATGCTCAAGAGTAAGCTCAGCGCACAGCTTGGTCATATTACAATTGGAGGGCCGAACTGACAATGTGGTATACAAAGAGATCCGTAACAAATAATTATTGGTATATTTTCCCTCAGTTTAAAAAGGTTTAATTTTCTTCTTAATAAAATTTTAAGGCAGTACTTCGGTGCTGCGAAGCACGGGTATTTTGCTAGTTATTAATATAACCAAGAGAACATTAGAACGTTAGAACAATCTAGTGTGGTGTATGGCCGGCCGTTCATCCTGGCCAATACCCCCAAGCCGCCAGGTGGAGCTCTCCCTGCAGTATGGAGGTGCCCCGAAGACCAGCAGGGCATCATGGACATTGGAGTCTTTATCCACAGCCCTGCTGGATACCGTGGAGGCCACTAGATGTCGCTGCAGGGAGGAATGACGGTTATTTACCCTACGCCCCGGAAGTACATCCGAGTCACATGGACAAGGGGAATGACGTGCTTCTGGGGTGAAGAAAAGGACTATTTATCTGACCCGGAAGTGATAGGAGATCACATGGACTGGGGATTGGAACACTTCCGGGTCAGGGAATATAAAAGGATTGTGGGAGCTCCCAGACGGCGAGCTGAGCTGGGTGGAAGGGTGGCAACGCGTCTGGGAGTGGTGGAGAGTTTATTGATTGTGTATTGTATTGTTTAATGCGTATTGTGAAGAGGAGGGTGCTTTGTGCACTGTGCAGAATAAAAATAGTCTTCTTTTGGACTTTTATCTGGTGTCTGGCATCTTGGACAAGGGTTCAAGGGCACGATAGTGCCCCCTAGCTGTCACACTAGACAAGAACAGGCCATTCAGCCCAATAAAGCATGCCAGTCCTATCCACATATTACATCCAAAAAAAACAAAGTTGAGTTTTGAAAGTACCTAACGTCTTACTGTCTACCACACTACTTGGTAGCTTATTCCAAGTGTTTATCATTCTTTGTGTGAAGAAAAACTTCCTAATGTTTGTGTTAAATTTACCCTTAACAAGTTTCCAACGGTGTCCACATGTTCTTGATGAACTTGATTAACAGTGTCGATCCACTGTACTAATTCCCTTCATAATTTTAAACTCTTCAATCATGTCATCTCTTAATCTTCTTTTGCTTAAACTGTATAGGCTCAGCTCTTTTAATATTTCCTCATAATTGGACCCCTGTAGCACCGTAATCTGCCTAGTCGCTCTTCTCTGGACCTTTTCTAGTGCTGCTATGTCCTTTTTGTAGCCTGGAGGCCAAAGCTACAAACAGTACTCCAGATGAGGCCTCACCAGTGCATTATAAAGGCTGAGCATAACCTCCTTGGACTTGTACTCTCCACACCGTGCTATATAACCTAACATCCTGTTTGCTTTCTTAATGGGTTCTGAACACTGTCTGGAAGTTGATAGCTTAGGGTCCACTATGACTCCGAAATCCTTCTCCTAAGGTGTACTCTCTAATTTTCTGACACCGATTGTGTATTCATTCCTAACATTTTTACTTCCTATGTGTAATACTTTACATTTACTGACATTAAATTTCATCTGCCACAAATCTGCCCAAGCCTGTATGCTATCCAAGTCCTTTTGTAATGATATAACGGCTTCCAAATTATCTGCTAATCCACCTATCTTGGTATCATCTGCAAACCTAACCAGTTTGTTACTTATATTATCATCTAAATCATTTATATTTATTAAAAATTGCAGCAACCCTAGCACTGACCCCTGTGGAACACCACTCTTAACATCAGCCAATTCTAAAAAGGTTCCTCGCACCATCACCCTCTGCTTCCTGTGTATGAGCCAATTCTGCACCCATCTAAAAACATCACC
Source organism: Polypterus bichir lapradei (assembly GCA_026402145.1). Classification (NCBI taxonomy): domain Eukaryota; kingdom Metazoa; phylum Chordata; class Cladistia; order Polypteriformes; family Polypteridae; genus Polypterus; species Polypterus bichir. Next base: position 56,279,148 of record JANRMT010062818.1, on the reverse strand, counting down.
CTGAACTCCCATTTCTTTTATTTTGATGCCCAACCTCTCATGTGGCACCTTATTAATTGCTTTCTGAGTCAAGATAAAGAATATCATAAGCTCCACTTTGATCATATTCTTTTGTTGCCTCCTCATAGAATTTTAGCATGTTAGTAAAACACGACCTCCCTCTTCTGAACCCATGCTGACTGTTCAGAATAACTCCTGCCCTTGCCAGGTGTTCCTCAATCTTTTCCTTAATAATATTAATTTCCTTGTGACGCATGCTAAGCTTACTGGCCTATAGTTGCTTGGATCTGCCCTATCATCGTTTTTTTATATAATTGAATGACATTTGTCATTTTCCAGTCCTTTGGAATCTCTCCAGTGCGCAGTGACTTCCTAAAAATATATGTTAAGGGTTTATATATGTACTCACAAGCCTCCTTAAGAACTCGAGGGTAAATATTATCTGGTCCTGGTGATTTATTTGATTTCAGCTTATTTAATCTGAGCAGTACTTCTCCCTCTACAATTTCCAAATCCCTCAGTACCTCCTTAGTAGTCCCGTTTACCTCAGAAAAATGTACATTTAAGGCATTCGCTGTTTAATTGTATCTTTTAATTCCCCTTTACTATTTCTGATGCACTTCACCTCCTCCTTGGATGTTCTTTTACTACTAAAATACTGAAAGAATCTCTTATGGTCTTCTTTTGCATTATCTGATATATTCCTCTCCAACTGTCTTTTAGCCTCCTTGATATCCTCCTTAATTGTTCCCCTCATGTTCTCATATGTTCTACGATTCACTTTGCAGTCACTAGTCTTACTGAGAATTGTATTATATTATGGTCACTTGACCCTAGTGGTTCAATCACTTCTACATCCTCAAATCTATCCTGATCATTACAAAACACTAATTCCAGACCAGCTCCACCCCGTGTTGGTGCTTTAACATACTGTGTTAAAAAACAGTCACAGATTACTTCTAAAAAGTAAGTTGTGCTCCTCCAATTGCAAGGTTATTGCTATTAATATTTGGATAATTAAAGTCCCCAATTACTATATCTCCCTGTAAACTTCCCTTTTTGATATTACTAAAAAGATGTGTGTTGAAATTACTGTCTGAATTGGGTGGTCTATAATGGGGTCGCCAACTCCAGTCCTGGTGGACCACCATGACTGCAGGTTTTCATTCTAACACTTTTCTTAATAAGTGACCTGTTTTTGCTGCCAATTAACTTCTTTTGAGCTAATTGTGACTTGCTCTCAAAGACTCAGATCCCTTAATTGTTTCGTTTTCTTCAATTAGCAGCCAAACAATAATGAGATACAAAATGAGCCAAAACAACTGTTGTCCATCATACAATATCTGAAAATAAAGAAAGATGAAGGAATGTTGATCTGCTCAGGTCCCAAAAACATTTTACCAGTGCAGTGAAAGAGAAAATTAACAATTTCGTAAATGTGTGCTAATGCACCACGAGAGCAGCAACAAGCCATGGAATTAAAGAACGAGTTTAACAACAAGACTCAGCACCTAATTAAGCAGCTGGTTGGAGTGAAATTGATTGGAGTTTGAGGCCCTGACTTAGTTGGTCTTCTGTTGGCTCACTCACTTCAAATTTCATTTCTGTTTGGGTGCCATTTAAGGAAAGAAATGAAGCAATTCAGAGGAACGATGAAGAAATTCAGGGGAACAAATCTTGGAAAAGCAATTCAAATAAAATGAATTCACAAGAAGTTAATTATCAGCACAAACAGGGTACTAATTAAAAAAAGGGTTAGAATGAAAACCTGCAGCCATAGTGGTCCTTCAGAACCGGACTTGGCGACCCCTGGTCTATATAACACACTCCTAAAATAAGACCTCTTTCCCTAACATGTCCTCACTACGATGGGACTCATCACCCAACTGAAGAGGGCTTACATTTAAATTCTGTTTGGCATAAACTGCAACCCCACCTCCTTTTCTATGTCTATCCTTCCTAAAAAATGTGTATCCTATGTTACGCTCATCTTTGCTATTTAGTCAGGTTTCCGTTATTATTATAATATCATAATTATGCTCTGCTACATACAGATCCAACTCACTTACCTTATTTTTGATACTTCTAGCATTAAGGAAAGCTATTTTTAAATGTGTTACACATTCTACATTTAACTGTTTACTTAGAATTTACATTACTACGCATTTTTATTTCTACACCATTGTCTGTTCCTCCATATATAGATCTAAACCTGGCCTGTCCTAAACTCCCTGCTCCCCCATTCCCTAGTTTAAACAATCTCCGACTACCCTACTCATACGCCTCCCCAATACATTGGTGCCAGTTCAGATGTAACCCACCGCGGCGGAACAGGTCCCATCTGTTCCAAAAGGAGTCCCAATGCCCCATAAACCTATACCCTTCTACCCTGAACCAAGATCTGAGCCACGCGTTAAGTCTTCTAATCTCCTCAATCTTACCTGGACTGGCACATGGCACAGGCAGAACTTCAAAGAAGACTACCTTGTCTGTTCTGCTCCTCAGCTTGACACCTAACTCTTTGAATCTGAATGGCAGAACAGACAGTCTACCCTTATGGAAACACACATTATACCAAATTATATCAAGAAACATTAATCCAACCATTCTAATCAACATTCATTTCTTCTCAAAGAAGCTATTACCATAAGTTGTTTTGCAGACACTTTTACCCAAGCTGACATTTGAGATAAGAATTTATTATAATTTTAATAATTGTACGCATTTGTAGCACCATCAGATTACATGACCTGATCAAGTCCCACAATGAGACAGAATCAGTAACTAAATTACCAATTTTGCTCTTTATAAATTCAGTTCTCGGAGAACATGTTAGAGTTGGAAACTTTCGTATTAACCTCTGATTTTACAAAGAACCAACAGCAGCACTGACAGGGCTATGCAGTTTATAAAAACATCAATTTTGATCATTTCAGTTCTGAATGGGATGATCATAAAAAAAACAATCAACTTTAAATAACCGTTTGCAGTAAAGCAAAGTGAAAATCTTAGATTCACATGGATAAAGAAGTCTTATGCTTCATTTATCAGTTTTTTCCATTGTCTTTCACACAGCTGACTACAGTCACTTCTTAAAATAAACTTAATAAATCAAAGCACTGCTGGGTACAGTGTTCAGATTTGTTGTTTACGAGTCATTCCCAGTTGTCATAACAGCTGAGAAATTCACGTAGTCAGGAGGTTATGGAGAATCCTTATTTTAACAAAACAGTTTATATGACTAAACTGAATGGTCAATTTTGTTTGGTGTCATTGTTTTCTATCTTGGTGCTCATTATACTGTAATATTTTACAATGACTTAAGCAGAGTGCAATACACATAGACATAAAACAAGAAGAAACTGCAATGCCTTTGAAAGCATGATGAATAAGGTAGTTTGATGATGTGCTGTTCACACAGGTCGGTAAACTATGGTTTTATGTTACCAAACAGTAGGCATGATTTAAAATCCATGTAAGAAGATAATACACTAATGCATCTGAGTGAATTAAGCATCCTTTTACTTTGATATGATGAATGTTAGTATACCTGAGTCATATTCATATGGGCAACAATTCTTCTGCACTATGCTTCCATAAAACGTGGGATTTCAACTTAGGTCCTGCCCTGCATGCAAAGAATACAGTGATCCCTCGCTATATAGCGCTTCGACTTTCGAGGCTTCACTCCGTCACGGATTTTAAATGTAAGCATATCTAAATATATATCACGGATTTTTCGCTGGTTCACGGATTTCTGCGGACAATGGGTCTTTTAATTTATGGTACATGCTTCCTCAGTTTGTTTGCCCAGTTGATTTCATACAAGGGATGCTATTGGCGGATGGCTGAGAAGCTACCCAATCAGAGCATGTATTACGTATTAAATAAAACTCCTCAATGATATACGATATGCTTCCCGCGCGGTGCTTTGCACACTTCAAAGCTCTAACAGCCCATATTGATTTTAGATTGTTTGCTTTTCTCTGTCTCTCTCACTCTCTCTGACATTCTCTGCTCCTGACCGAGGGGGTGTGAGCAGAGGGGCTGTTTGCTTAGAAGATACGGACGCTCCTCTAAAAAATGCTGAAAGACTACCTTCATATTGATCCCTTCATTGCGGCCGCTTTATCGCGGTGCTTCGCATACTTAAAAGCCCAACAGCCCTATTGATTTTTGATTGTTTACTTTTCTCCCTCTCTGACATTCTCTGCTCCTGACACTCCTTTGAAGAGGAAGATATGCTTGCATTCTTTTAATTGTGAGAAAGAACTGTCATCTCTGTCTTCTCATGGAGCACAGTTTAAACTTTTGACTAAAGGGTATTATTTCATGTCTAGAGGGCTCTAATAATGTTAAAAAACGTATTTAGAAGGTCGTAAACAGGTTTTCTATGCTCTAACTGCGAAAATATTAGATTTATAAATAAAGAATCCTACTTCGTGGAAATTCATTTATCTGTCTGGAGCGGATTAACCGCGATAAACGAGGGTTTACTGTATAACTGTGCGGAGAATATTTATAAACAGTGTGGGAGAGTTTCTAAGGGCTTAAAATATATAAAAATAACCATACAAACATATGGTTTCTACTTCGCGGATTTTCACCTATCATGGGGGGTTCTGGAACGCAACCCCCACGATCGAGGAGGGATTACTGTATTTACAAAAAAATACAATATGAATATTAGAAAATGGATGAAGTCCCCCAGCTACTTTAATTACAGACAAGATTGGAAGGGCTCTGCTACTTATTGCAGTGAAAAAGCTTGCATTAATGCTGATAGGAATGCAGTTAGTAAGTGGTGGGCACATTCATTAGCTCTGAAGTGGTGGGCACCTGCATTAGCTCTAAAGGCGGCACTGGGGAGAGTCAGTCTGAACAACACACGCAAAGTCCTTTCACTGTGGATGACTAGAGCACAGACAATCCAAACCAAGTTGTACTAAGCAAATGTATGGCAACAGTAAGCAGACCATTCTAGCACCTGGTACAGAAACAAGATTAGGCCGGAGTACTCCTTTGTAATGCTCCAAACCATCTTCCTAAAGCACAGGCATAGTATGCTGTTCAAAGCAAAAAGTAAGTGATGCATCTGGAATAAACCATCTTAACATGTCCACCTTAAACTTTAAGTTCTGACCTACACACTTACATTTACTTGCCATTTTAACACATGACCATTGCTTCCCTACATTGCCAATGCTGTGTTGATAACTATTATATAAATGGCAAATCACAGAACAGAATTTGTGACATAACATAGTTAAGTGTGTATATAGTGGTGCCAATGAACACCATTGCCATTGTGCATTAAGTTTATAGTGTACTTGCAAAACACAACTTTTTGATCTTCAAACTGTTCTTTTCCACTTCACTTCTGCAAACAGCCTTTATTTGCATAAACTGGTACGCCCCATTTCTATGTGTAATCACTACCAGTGCTGTGGCAAAAAGGGGATGCAGTACATTAGAATGTCACACTCACTACAGTATTATTATCGAAGAGTCAATTTTCTTTTTTCTACAACAATATTACATTTCAATCAAATAAGTTAAAGTATTTTTGAGATTTTGGGGAATTCAGTTTTTCTGTTGTGGGGGTGGAGTCAGGCCTGGGAAATTTAACATATTCATTTTTGTGATTAATGTGGCCTTTTTAACATATTAAAAAGACTGTCACATCCAGGGCCAACAATGAGGCAAGCACCTCAGGCAATGCTTTAGTTAGGGCATCATTTTCATGTATATTTTTTAAACATTACAAAACAATACTACAAATAAGTGTATACCTAAAGCTTTACATAAAAATCCAGTACCGTATTTATATAATACCTTTAAAGATTTTATGAAATATAATTTTTATTTAAAGGTTTAACATTTCACATTACGCATATCACAACAATATGCCACATGTCAATATATAACACTGGTGCTTGTTTTCTTGATTTATACATACAGACATAGGTGCAGGTGGAGTATCAGGAAAGGAGGTAGGTTTATAGCAGTCCTGGTGTAATGCTAGAGAAAAACTGCAAAGGTAAAATTTACACTTTTTTTTCTAATTCATATTTCAGTAAGAAGAACAAGTCAATCTCAATGTCATATCACATAAGTGCTAAATAAGTTATCTTTGCATGGTACTAAAACTAAAATAAGTCTCTAGTACCTTTGTATTTAACTCGCCATTCTGCCAGGTAGCTTACTGTGCTGACTGCCCCAATATAATGACAAAATTCTTTGAAATAGAAGTGTAATGATTATCCCTACCCATGATTTAAGTCTGTAGTATCTTCGCTAATTTATGCAAGAATGCAACGTAACCATCCAACCAATGCACAGCAGCAGTTTTTAAGTGAGATAGCAGCTGCAAAGATTTTTTTTTTTCAGCATGCCATGAGCAAAACTGTAGGTAGATCAGTGTTTTCCAACCATGTTGCTGTGGTGGCACACTTTTTTTATCCCAAAAAAATCCTAATGCACACCACGATTCTATCAACCACAAAAGCATTACATTTATACATGTGCTAAACCAGTGGTTCTTAACCTTTTTTGAGTCACAGACCCCTTAAGAAACTGATGAAAGCTATGGACCCCTTCTCCAGAAATATTCACATAAACACAACTTTGCATGCAATGAATATAATGTACTTTATTTAATCGAGATTTGATTGTCTCATACATATATGACATACACAAAGTATTATTAAACTTTAAAGTAAGCAATTTAAAAAGAACACTCCTTTTTTATGCAAAAAGTATTGGCCACTCATAATTATGAAATACAAATTGTGCAAATTAAAACAGATCTACTACTATTATGTTTTCTACTACCATTACTACATCTACTCTAAATCAATAGTACTAGGCTATATAGTGAATATAAATGTTAATTTTTATCTGACCCTCACAGACCCCCTGAAACTCATCCATGGACTCCCTAACCTGAGGTCCACAGACCTCACGTTAAGAACCCCTATGCTAAACTGTCCGAAGGTGCTGGACAATGAAATGTGTCTTCAGCAGTGCGTTAAAAGTCAACAGTCGTTTTGATTGTTCATTTTTACTTTGACATTTCTGTGTTTCATATACTATGCCATTTTGAGAATTAATGCATTGATTTTGCATCTTTATTGTCTTCTTTTCAACTTGCCTTTTAAGAAGGCATTCAAATTCAGGTTGTACTTGCTCAAGTAGTATTTTGTTAAAAGTTCAGGTTTAAGGTCATTGTTTAAGTTTAAACTATGCTATTAATTTTTTTAAATTCCTTTCTGTTAATTCCATGTTAAATTTATGATTCAGTGTGTATTTACATCATGATTTATATATTAATTTTATAATTATGTTTTAATGTTAAATCTGATTAATCATAATTAACTTAATACTTTCATGAGATTAGTTAATTTTTTTAATCAATTTCTAGCTCTAATATATATTTGCTATTTTGAATTTGTGTTGCTTATCAGTTTGTTTATTTAATATAATTTTGTTGGCTCTATAAATCGCATTGTGATGATGCATGCTGTACACATCAGTAAAATCATCAAGGGTTAATCTTAAAGCAGTCTTCTACATTCCTTCTGATGTTATGGGAAGCAAACAATTATATCATAAGAATAAGTAATCTTTAGGGTAAAGAATTTTACTAAAAAACAGAATTGTTGTTGTGAAAGAATAATTTTAGGGTAACACAACATTCATCTTAAAGAAATAACAAAGGGTTAATAAATGTGGGAAACCTAATAAAGGTCAAGTGAACAACAAAATGTACACTGAAATACTGTATAAGATGAACCAACCAGAGTAAAATGTATACATTGATTGACACTGTATGCAAATTCAACAGTTTATAAAATGAACCTCTATTATTTGTTTCTCTGACCATTCTGATCATTCTGACCATGCTATCATGGACTGCTTTTGAAGAATGCTCCATTTTGCCGAGGAATAATTAAAAGGTACAATGAACAGCTTTTCTCCTGTCTTATTACTGAATTGTCCTGTTAGAGGATGTTTCTTTCTTTAATAAGATGTTAAATTTCAACCACATTGTATACTGTTGCAAGGTATAAATTTTGTTTCAAATCTCCTTTGATTTTTGATTCGATAATTTCTGTTTCTTTCATTTACTGCTTAGACATCAAGAATCATGTTGTTACATCACATTTTAGCTCCTTATCCGCTACATTTTTTATTGCTGACATAACCAACATCAATTCTGTTCTTTCTAGGCAGTTCATAGAAAGGTGATGCCTTACATTTAAACACAACTGGATGGTTGGAATTCAGGAAACACCTGAATAAATAAGCTTTTGTGTTTATCTATGTACAGCACATTCTCAAAAACAGGATCTGGTTTGCCTAGAAGTTAAAAAGAGTAGAAGAACTAAAAAGCAGTTAGGACAATTGAACTCTATTTAAGACAAAAAGATTTGTATCACTCATAATTATAAAAAAAGACAGCAAATAATCTGTAACTAGTATGTAACTAATAAAATAAATGAAAATATTACTTTGTAAAAAGGGTTATACACTGCAGTTCTACCCCTATTCTCAAACGTACTTGGCTGCTCAGTAGCATAAACAAACTGGTTGGTGACCAACATCGACAGAGATTATGTACAAGTAAATATGGAGCCAAAGAAAGAGTAGAGGGTGCATGGCACCCATAGGTGCAGAAGAGAGAGAAGGAAGCATAGTGGGAGAAAGCAAGCAATCATTTTCAACGACTCCAGAGGTGAGGTGATCTAGCAAGCCAGGTGTTCCTGGCTATCTTTCAACAGACACAGCATGTGCTGGGTAGAACTCCAAATCTAAAACATTGTGCATTCTTTAAACAGCCAGACTTCCCAAATCTCTAATAACAATTTTAATGTACAGAATAAATTAATGATTACTTTTAGCTTTGAAATACTGTTAATAAAAATCAATGCATTGTCTTTAGGTAAAAAAAACAATAAAATATACCTTTACTTTGCCAGATTTATCAGTCTCAGAAATTTTTTCAATAAACTCTGTCAACTCTGTTGATAAGGGATTGCTCTCTGTTGTCCTATGATATATAAGAAATGGTCTTGCTTCTGGATTTTTCAAGAAAGCATCCTCACAGTCTTCCAAAATTGAGCTGTACCAAATATAACAAGATTAATGTCAAAGCTAGGCAAATATATATACTTTGGTTTAAAAAAAATTATAGTTAAGTACAGAAATGTGTACGCCCATGGTCAAATGTGATGTTTTGTTGAATTACTAAGAGAAAAGAAGCAAACACAGTCTTTGCTGGAAACAAACCCATGCAAGGTATTTTTTCTACAAATTGTAATTAAGCAACTATTAGTGTTGCTTAATTTAACAGATTGGAATAAACTAAAACATAAAAAGTGGCATGTGCAAAAATGTGGGTATCATTCCATTTGATCCACTAGTGGTATTTTTATTAGATCTCAGAGCTCAATTGATTCTTAGGCCAAGTGAAGTATATGACGACATATTCATTTATCTGTTTTCCAAACCTGCTGATTTTAGAGTAGGATTAAGGTGAAGCTGGAGCCTATCCCAGGAATCATCAAGTGTAAAGCATTAACAAACCCTGAACAGGACACTAGCAAACAAATGGTGAACACACACACATACATCAAGGCCAATCTAGCATCACCATTCCACCTAAACTGCATAACTTTGGACTTTGGGAAGAAATTGGTATACCAGGCAGAAATCCATGTGGACACTGTGAGAACATGCAAACTCCACCTTAATTTCCTTGTCATTGTTCCATGTCATTCAAGACAATTCCAGATCTTAAAAAAAAAAAAAAAATTCTCTGACCTTCAAAACTCTCAGTTGCTGTGGTCTAAATAGGGCCCCATTCCTGGCCACTGTTTTGCTTTGCTTTAGTTTGTTACTTTTCCTGGATTAGTTCAAGTTGGTTTGTTTATTCCTGTAATTGATTACTTTCACTAAATGTATATTGGGTTTTTAATTACGGTGTTATTGCTACTCATGTTTAAACGAGTATCTTCTGCATACTCTGCATATTTAGGCTAAAAGGGTTAGACTTCCCTAACCAAGTACAGCAGCTCTGTGGGCCACCCACAACCATATTTAACACTAGAATTACCAGAGCCTACGAAAAAACCCGTAGATCCATCCCACCTTAAAACGCTTTGCACCTCTCCGTCAGCGTCTTTTGTCCTTTAAATGTGTTGATATGCAGCAAACAGCAAGCAGCCTGCTATCACATAGAAAAACAAAAACAAAGCTAACCTTTACAAGTATCATACATTTACACCGGCTGTTACAGACTGAAATCAAATGTATGTTTTTATACTAAAATAGTAAGCTCACTTCTCAAAACGGACTCGTCGGGGAACGAACCCGTGAAGTTTTGATTACCGGTCAACAGTTGATACTGTTTTGTCACCAAAGCGGTCGTAGTAAATGTGTGTCAATGTCACACCCTAACGTGGGTTCTTTACTTGCAGTTATATTTTTGAACTAGCAAAATACCCGCACTTCGCAGAGGCAAAGTACTGCCTTAAAATTTTTATTAAGAAGAAAATTAAACCTTTTTAAACTGAGGGAAAATATACCAATAATTATTTGTTAAGGATCTCTTTGTATACCACATTGTAATTTCGGCCCTCCGGTTGTAATATGACCAAGCTGTGTGCTGAGCTTACTCTTGAGCATGCAACGCACAGTTGGCCATGTGAAAAGTAATCTTGTTTCAAATCTCACAGCTTGGATTGCTGCTGTCACAATCGGTTTGAGTTTCATGGATTGTTTCAATTACGACAGTATTTGCAGGACTTGTGTTGAAGTGACATTCGGCATCTGTCAAGCGTTGTAAGCATACAACCGGTTTCATCGATAACTTCACATCCAGCTTTTGAGAGTTTAAACATTCATAAACAAAGTGTCCACTACTGAAATCATCACCTGTGAATCTAAGATGTTTAAGAGGCATTGGCGGTTGTCCAAAGGTGTAAAAAAACATTTGGCCATTTCGGTACACTTGAAAGCGACAACCGAACAATTCAGCAGCAGCCATCAACTCACATGCAGAACCATAGGTGAAGGGCTTAAGCATTTCACTCTTATAGTGCTCCTGTGTAGTATAATTATCTCCTGTACCGTCATCAGTCCACACCTTGAACCTGTCCCAGTCATTCAATATATAAGACACAATGTTCCTCCGGATATCAAGAGTGAGCCTGATATGGCTGTGCAATATGTAACAAAGAGAATGGAAAAGGTAGGTGCCATCTCTGGGCATGGAAACCACTCGGTAAGTGACAATTCTTTTATCAATGGTGACCACCTCAATAGACATGTTAATAGGGGTATGGTTGGAACGATAAAGGAAATGGGTACCTGAACAATGTAAATTAAGTCTAAAATACCTACACAATAACTATAATCGTAATAAACGAACGATAAAACAGCGGAGAAGCCGTGGATTAAATAAAAAGGCTGTAGTTATCAGCAGGGAGACGTGAATCCCATGGCGAAGCAAGGAAGGGAATGTAGAGACCGGAGCAACGGACAGCCCTATATAGGCAGGCAGCCAACAACATGGGAGGCGTTGGGATGGGGGACGCAACGCCACCTCACATGGTGACCGAGCTGCAGGCTATGGACGTATACATGTACGCAAGTAGAATTCAGTTAGCATACCAAATTTCTTGAAGATGGGCCCATAAGTAACAAAGACCGTTGGAAAGTTCAATATGGCGGCTGACAGTGGCATCATACTAGGGAATCCATTCCCGGACGGGTTTTTCCATTCCCGGGAATTCAGGAATACCGCATGTCACTCCCGGGTATCCCAGGCTTCCCGGGATGACACAGTGCACGGGCATCTCACATGTGAACGGTTTTAGAACGATCGATACTTATTTTTAATAAACCTACTGCAGTATGTTAACACCAATAAAAGACTAACCTTATCTACAAGCAGTTCATGCTGTCATATAAGTACATGTATCTAGTTCAGGGGTGCCAAATGCGTCGATCGCGATCGACTGGTAGATCGCAAAGGTAGTCCAGGTAGATCGCGTTGCATTCAAACAAATTTTTTTTTAAACGTTAGTCTATCGTATATCCTCCCTATGGCATTTGCCACTTGAACATACAGGCCAGTCTGAGTTCTCCTTTCCTCTAAGGTACTGGTCATCCCGCACGCACGATCAAACACACGAGCTACTGCAAAACTCCGGCTGTGATCTAGTTATCCTTCCAATTTATATCGACTAAAGAAGGGATTTTAAAAAAAAATGTTTGGGGAGGGTATGAGCTTTATGTGTAATTCGAAGAGGATTTGTTTTCTCTCACAATATCACAAATAAAGTGTGTTTGTCTGATCTGTCAATCTATCATTGCTATTCCAAAGAAGGAAAATGTGGAAAGGCACTTTCGAACTGTTCATAAAAACTACGAAACTGACTTCCTTCCGAAAAGCGATCTGAGAAAGAGAAAAGAGAGGGAACTAAAATCGCAGTTAATCGGACAGCCGTCATTTTTCACTCAGCTGAATTCAAAAGCTCCTTGACTGCATTATTCGGCTCTACTTATTTATGCGAGTCAGCCTTTTCCCACATGAAGATTATTAAATCCAAATACTGTAATGACCATAAATGTATTGAATTGTTATTGTGCCATAAAGGTTATTCAGTTATATAAGGTACGACAACATACATTTTATGTATAAAAGTATAGTCAGTGTGTATATATATATATATATATATATATATATATATATATATA
>JANRMT010062818.1:56247842-56266283 GCA_026402145.1 Polypterus bichir lapradei | reverse complement strand
CAAAATACCCGCGCTTCGCAGCGGCGAAGTACTGCCTTAAAATTTTTGTTAAGAAGAAAATTTAACCTTTTTAAACTGAGGGAAAATATGCCAATAATTATTTGTTAAGGATCTCTTTGTATACCATGTTGTCAGTTCGGCCCACCGGTTGTAACATGACCAAGCTGTGCGCTGAGCTTATTCTTGAGCATGTAACTTACAGTTGGCCATGTGAACAGTAATCTTGTCTCAAATCTCACAGCTTGGATTGCTGCTGTCATAATCGGTTTGAGTTTCATGGTTTGTTTCAATTACGACAGTATTTGCAGGATTTGTTGTGTTGAAGTGACATTCGACATCTGTCAAGCGTTGTAAGCACACAACCGGTTTCATCGATAAAATCACATCCAGCTTTTGAGAGTTTAAACATTCATAAACATCAAAGAGTCCACTACACAAATCGTCACCTGTGAATCTAAGATGTTTAAGAGGCATTGGCGGTTGTCGAAAGGTGTAAAATATTTGGCCATTTCGGTACACTTGAAAGCGACAACCGAACAATTCAGCGGCAACCATCAACTCACATGCAGAACCATAGGTGAAGGGCTTAAGCATTTCACTCTTATAGTGCTCCTGTGTAGTATAATTATCTCCTGTACCGTCATCAGTCCACACCTTGAACCTGTCCCAGTCATTCAATACATAAGACACAATGTTCCTCTGGATATCAAGAGTGAGCCTGATATGGCCGTGCAATATGTAACAAAGAGAATGGAAAAGGTAGGTGCCATCTCCGGGCATGGAAACCACTCAGTAAGTGACAGTTCTTTGATCGATAGTGATCACCTCGATAGACATGGTAATGGGGGTTGGAATGATAAAGGAAATGGGTACCTGAGCAATGTAAAGTAAGTCTAAAATACCTATACAATAACTTTAATTGTAATAAACAAACAATAAAACAGCGGAGAAGCCGTGGATTAAACAAAAAGGCTGTAGTTATCAGTAGGGAGAAGTGAATCCCATGGCGAAGCAAGGAAGGGAATGTAGAAACCGGAGCGACGGACGGTCTTATATAGGCAGGCAGCCAACAACGTCACCTCACACGGTGACCGAGCTGCAGGCTATGGACGTATATATGTACGTAAGTAGGATTCAGTTAGCGTTGGGAACCCGTGTACCAAATTTGTTGAAGATGGGCCCATAAGTAACAAAGACTGTTGAAAAGTTCAATATGGCGGCCGACAGTGGCATCATACCACCGAAATAGTACGTACATTGGTTTCGATTAGTGCAGGGAAGCCGCCTATAAAATTTCGAGAAGATCGGGCCATAAATAAGAAAGTTCAACATGACGGACGTTGTTGACCGTTATGACCATTACACGTAGAATTTCGATATGAAACCTGCTTAACTTTTGTAAGTAAGCTCTAAGGAATGAGCCTGCCAAATTTCAGCCTTCTACCTACACGGGAAGTTGGAGAATTAGTGACGTTGGAAAGTTCAATACGGCGGCTGACAGTGGCGTCATACCACCGAAATAAGTACGTACATTGGTTTCGGTTAGCTCAGGGAAGCCACCTACCAAATTTCGTGAAGATGGGGCCGTAAATAAGAAAGTTCAACATGGCGGACGTTGTTGACCATTATGACCATTACGCGTAGAATTTCGAAATGAAACCAGCTAAACTTTTGTAAGTAAGCTGTAAGGAATGAGCCTGCCAAATTTCAGCCTTCTACCTGCACGGGAAGTTTGAGAATTAGTGACGTTGGAAAGTTCAATATGGCGGCCGACAGTGGTGTCATACCAACGAAATAAGTACGTACATCGGTTTCCGTTAAAAGTTCAATATGGCGGCTGACAGTGGCGTCATACCACCGAAATAAGTATGTACATTGGTTTCGGTTAGCGCAGGGAAGCTGACTACCAAATTTCGTGAAGATGGGGCCATGAATAAGAAAGTTCAATAAGGCGGACGTTGTTGACCGTTATGACCGTTACGCGTAGAATTTCAAAATGAAACCTGCTTAACTTTTGTAAGTAAGCTGTAAGGAATGGGCCTGCCAAATTTCAGCCTTCTACCTACACGGGAAGTTGGAGAATTTGTGACGTTTGGAAAATTCAATATGGCGGCCGACAGTGGCGTCATACCACCGAAATAAGTACGTACATCGGTTTTGGTTAGCGCAGGGAAGCCACCTACCAAATTTCGTGAAGACGGGGTCAGCCTTCTACCTACACGGGAAGTTGGAAAATTGGTGACGTTGGAAAGTTCAATATGGTGGCCGACAGTGGCATCATACCATCGAAATAAGTAAGTACATCGGTTTCGGTTAGCGCAGGGAAGCCGCCTACCAAATTTCGTGAAGATGGTGCCATAAATAAGAAAGTTCAATAAGGCGGACGTTGTTGACAGTTATCGACCGTTACGCGTAGAATTTCAAAATGAAACCTGCTTAACTTTTGTAAGTGAGCTGTAAGGAATGGGCCTGCCAAATTTCAGCCTTCTATCTACACGGGAAGTTGGAGAATTAGTGATGAGTCAGTCAGTGAGTGAGTGAGTGAGGGCTTTGCCTTTTATTAGTATAGATAAAAGCGCACTTGTTCTGTTATATTTGTACCTTTTGTGAAAGTGTTTCTTTGATATTTGGACTTCAGGCTTCACACATTATAAACTTCATGTCTATATTTTGTCAATTATTACTAAAACATGAAAAACATTTCTCTTTTAACGATGTGTTTACATAGATCGTTGTAGACACGGAATACACATGAAATGCATGTGTTCCAAATAACAATATAGTATTTATAAAAGGTTTGATTTTGCTTGACTTCTCACTCTATACAACTCCAAGCAACTGACATGCAGGTAAACAGACGATCTGAGAAAATTGTGTGTCAGTGGGGGATGTGACAACAGACTGCTTGCTGCTTATCAACACATTTAAAGGACAAAAGACGCTGACGGAGAGGTGAGAAGCGACTTAAGGTGGGATGGATCTACAAGTTTTTTCGTAGGCTCTGGTAATTCTAGTGTTAAGGGCTGTGCTGCCTCAGAACCATTGCTCAGGCATTTGTTACTTTTTCTTATTTTAGTTCAGCTTAGTCTTAAGATTCCTGATTTTTGGACCACAGACTTTGTTCAATTTTTGTCTGCCTCGTTAGGCTACCTTTTCATTTTTTTATCTCATGCTTTGCTTACTGAATTTGCTTTTAAATACACTCTTTGTTTGTTTGAATATTTTTCAGATTAAACTGACTTAACAGTTTCACTGTTCCCCTCTCTCTTTTCAAAGTGATAGTAGTATTGTCACATATGCAGATTACAAAGAAACTTGTTCTTTTATGTATGTCCAACCAACATGCAACATCTTAACACATTCTGATAACAAAGAATGAATTAAAATACATAACTTTATCACAGTTAATAGAACACACAAATCAGTTTAACTTGTGTTCTTTAAAGTGTTCTCCCTGTGACCTTATTACAAAAGTAAGTATCTTAAGTATGCCAGAGGTATTTTAGAGTCAACTGCTGCTATTTGATCAAACAAAGTTTCAACCCTTTCACTAGATCAAAGATACATTTTGTGTAAAATATAGAAGTACATGAAGAAAAGAACAAATTTTATACTGTTAAATATGGTGGTGGACATGTTCTGAGGATGTGTGGCAATCAGCAGCATATGAAATGTGCAGTTAGTGGGAAGAAGTAATTCTATCAAGTGTCAACAAATCCTGGAAGCTAAAGTCCATTAGTCAGTGAAAAAGAAGCTGCAAAAGAGGTTGGATATTACAGTGAACGAAAACATACTTCAAAAATTAACCATGTACTACTTCAGGACTGGTGATCTTAATTCTCAGCTGTGACTATTATCAATAGTCTATAGGAAACCCTCAAACATGCAGTGCATGCAAGAAAATTTAAGAATCTTTCATTTATTTTTTACATTTTATTTAATTTATTAAAAGCAAATAATACTCCATACAAGCAAATCAGATTTGACAAAATTAAGTTCAAATCAAATCAACCCACACCCATGAAAAAGAGAGCTAGGCCAATACAATAAGAATCTTTTAAAACTAGAAGCTTTCTACAAGAAAGAGTGGGAAAAAAATCTAAATCAAGAAAGACTGTTGGCTGTAAAAATGTTTCGAGGCTGTTATTTACCCATGGGGTATTAAAATGTGGCATATGCAAAGTTTTGATTTTTCCAATATTTTAAATTCAACCAATAAATAATTATAAGATATTGATATCTGCATCAATAGCTGGCCTGTACACTGGTACTGTGAATGCTGAGCAGAGTGGAGGCAGAACCTCTGTGTTTTTCACATTTGATTCTGGGGTTCATCAGGGGTATGTTCTTGCTCCTACTGTGTTCAATGCCTGTGTGTACTGGGTGTTGGCCAGGGTCATGGGGTCCAGTGGCTGTGGGGCTGTGGGGCCTGTTGGTGAAAAAAGAATCACTGATCTTGACTTTGCTGACAATGCTGCGATCTTTGCAGAGTCAGTGGAGGCTCTCTGATTGAGAGACTGTGCCAACCTTGACAAGAGGTTTACCTCGACAGCAACATTCATGTCTCTGGTGACTCTTCCTATGAAGTCAGTAGACAGATTAGGAGAGCGGTTGTTGGGTCATGAGGTTGCTGGGAAGGGGTGAGTGGTGCTCCCGATATCTTTGCAAAAGGACGAAGGTCCAAGTCTTTAGAGTCGTGGTCCTTCCTGTTTTGCTACATGGTTGAGAGACATGGATGCTATCTAGTGACCTGAAACAAAGACTAGACTTATTTGGTACTGTGTCTCTTCGGAGAAACCTTGGGTACCACTGATTTGACTTTGTGTCGAATGAGCAGTTACTCATGGAGTCCTGCTCATGAGGCACATTACCTGCATTGTGAGGGAGCATCAGTTACAGCACTACGGCCATATGGTGCAATTCACCAAGAGTGATCCGGGTCGCAGGATCCTCACTGTTGAGGACCCAAGCAGCTGGACCAGGTCAAGGGGACCCACCCCATAATACCTGGCTGCAGGAGATAGATAGTAATTTCTGGAGGGTGGGACTGGACCACGTATCAGTCTGGGGGGTTGCCAACCAGGATCCCGAGCTGTTTTGTTGTGTGGGGGGTGTGGCAATGCATTGTACTAGTGCAAGCTCCCCAACTTGACCTGTGATATCTGCAAAAATATGGCACATTTAAAGTCCATTCCTTACAGAGGCTGTGTTACATCCTTTTTACTTACAAAGTCAACAAAACATGTTACTCGTTTGTGTGCCAAAATCATGCACATGACCAAATATTAGAAGAAAAACAATATAACATATATATATATTTATTATATATCTATATATAATATATATTTATACATACACCCACACACAATATATGCATGCAAGTACACAATTATGTAGCATCTAACTTACCGTGATAAAGCTGACTTTAGAAACAAAATAAACAAAGAACTTTTTTCAATTTCTTGCTTTCGCTCTGCAGAGAAACAACCAGCACTATCTTCTGGAAAGGACACGGTTATATAGAAATGGCCAATGCTTTCACATATCCTTTGAAGTTTTGGAGAATATTCCTTTTATAAAAAGAATACAAAAAATACTAATGCTTTTATGAGTACAATAATCTTTCACAAGCTGATGATGCATTTACCAGCAATATAATTTTACAAGTGCACATTACAATACTTCTACTGTTACAGTCTCACCTTAAGAAAGAAATCTGCTTCACTTTGCATGTCAGATGTATACGCAAGATACGATCGAACACTATTACTGCACAAAGACTGGGAAACCAATGGGGACAAATGAAGTAGACTTGCAACAGCTGCATCCCAGTCATCTGAAACATATTCACAGAAAAACAAAACACCTGTATCAGTACAGCTGCAATACAATAACATCATAATATTAACAATTTATTTTAAATCAACAGCATTTTATAATAGAGATGTGAAATCTTCAGCTGTCATTGCTACCATACTACTACATGATATCTATATCTGCAAGTCTTGGAAACTCCCCTTTATCATTCAACTGAGTATTTAGGGCTACATTAGCACAAAGAATTACACTGAACATGAGGGGGGAAAAGCTGAGGAGGAAAGTTTAAATGTGGACTATAAGCAGCACATTTACTGTAAATAATGCCAAAAAAATGGCCAAATGAGTAAAAAGTCAGTACATCAATTGGACCAGAACAGAAAAGATGTAATCAGGAAAAAGGTCAGCAGTAGGGAGGCTATTTCAAAAACAATATCAAAGGTACACTCAAAAAATGATCTTTATTAGAATTTATTATCCCAGAGGGAAAGTACATTGTTACACAGAGAGAAATAAAAATTAGCCAGCAACCAACAAGAGGAAACTAGTGTTTGTTCATTAACAGTGCTAACCAATCTGTAACCCCTAAAGCAGAAAGACAACATAAGAAAAAAATAGCCATAAACTCTGCAAGCAGCTCTGAATGGGTGAAATGCAGTATGAAAAATATCACAAATTTGTTAAACAGTAAATAACAAAGCACTCACAAAATCACAGGACATAACTAGAACTGTCTTTATTTTATCTTGTGTTAATAACACTGTACAAAATAAGGATCAATAGTCTGAATGATTGACTAATGGCCATGGAGAAGTCAGGTCTACATAACAAAGTAGCATATACAATTACTCATTAATATAAAAGTCATATTTTCTCTGCAGTACAGTATTCAATGACTTTCATCAAAGCATTATAAAACCATAAAAAGATTGTGACACATCAAAAATATCTTTACATTTCTTTACATTTACATAAAGGTACAAAATTCTACCATTGGTTTAGTTAAGACTGAAAGATGAAAAACTCAATTGATTAAGGGATGAAAACTTTGGCTCTGGATGTTGAACCCTATTTTTCATATCAACTCTTTCAACACAGTAAATGGTAAGCGGTTTTCTCTTTCATGATTAATTTTAGATTATATAAAATGCTGAATTAAGTATAAAAGATGCTTGCAATTAAATTCGTAGAATATATAAGAAAAACAAAGGAAAAAAGTACACCCTCTCCATTAGCCACCACCCCCAACCACATCCCAATTAATAAATGTTAATAAGCAGAGATAGCTTAAGACAGTACTAGGGCTACCACAGAAGTTTCTGTTAGCATGAAAATAAGTCCAAAAGGGTTTTATGGGAAATGTAACAGTCAGACCAGGAAGTTAGACATTCCCTTATTAATGTATTAGATTCACTGCAGACATCAATGTATTTACAAATATTATCAGATGACCCACTGATACTTAGCACCAAGAATACAAGGATATCTTGATTGAAAAAATATGATTTCTACAGAGAGGTACTGGTCACTTTGCAGTGAGAGGGCAGTTCCAGTTAAGCGGCAATGGCAACCAAAAGGAAAATGGACAGAGAGTGGTAAGAGACAGAGAAAAAAGGTTATGGAGGTGGAATTTGTGAGTGTTAGTAACTAGAATTAAAAGTGTAAGGCAGAGTTGGAAAAAAAAAAAAAAACACATAGGGACCGCTCAAAAACATGTAGAGAAATGTACTTTGAACATTTGATGGAAAGTACTGGTGGTGGTGGTGATCAAGAGAAAATCCTGTTGCTGCCATATTGATCATAAAAGTATAGGCCTAAAGGATGATTTGTGAAGTTCAGCTTATAAAGTGACAAATGTATTTTTTTGATTGATTGTTTGATTCAAAGTCTCTTGAGATTCTAAAGAGAGAGGTAAGCGAGGGACCTAATTTTTTATGTGTTTTACAAAGTGACATGATTAAAAAAAGTGGAATGGTGTGCAATTCACATGGCCTCCCATTAAATGGGAATGAAAAACTGAGATAAAATTACTGGTGATTGCTCAAACATGTTCAGTTATTGTCCTCTTTTGTTACAGCTATACAAAAAAAACGCATGAGCACATCTGATAACTGGCAGTTTAGACTGCAAAGTAAGTGCTAGAACAAACAGTCAATAAATAATATACAGGTTGTGATAGACGGCCAGCAGCTCAATCCAGCCTGGACGTCCCAAAACGGGAAGAGTGGAGAAGGGCAGCCTTTCCAGGACACTGCCTCCCCAAGGACACTAGGTGGCAGCTCCCCTGGATGGTAACTGTACCCCGGATTCCCTCAGGGCATCATGGGACATGGAGTCCATTTTCTCAGCCCTATTGGGTGCCGTTGGTGCCGCCAGGGGGAGCTCATAAAGGACCTGGGGACTCCTATTTTTCCTATAACCCAGAAGTACTTCAGAGTCACGAGGACAGAAGCCCACAGTACTTCCGGGGTACTTGAGGACTGATGATGTGGCGTTTGACCCGGAAGAAGAGAAGGAGCACTTCCAGGTCAAGGAATACAAAAGGACTGATCGAGACCCAGCAAGCTGAGCCAGAGTTGGGAGGCTGTGTGACGGAGCTGCTGGGAGTGGAGGAATGTTGTATCATTATTATTGATTATTGTTATTGGTGAATTGTTGTGGCGTGTGTGGTGCTTTGTGCACTTCATTTAAGAAAATAATAAAAAATTATACTTGGTGCTTTTATACGTGTGTCCTGAACGTCTGTCTATTGGGATTCATGGGGCAACAGTGACCCCTAGCGTCCACAATTGGCGTAGTCGGCAGGATTCTGGCTGTCACTTTAGGTCAAAAAACCTTTTAACATTAATGTCCCCAAGGTATAAACTAAACTTATTCCCTTTCTGCCATCTTAAAGCTACAGCAAAATGTAACACAGATGGGCATAATATGTCTTTTGCATTACACCTTATTGTTTTAGGTGTCAGTTAGCTCAGTAGCTACATAAGTAACAGCCAAATCTATCTGCTGGCTGAGCTTGAGGCAACTAAAATGAAAAATCAGAAATATAACATTTAGGTTTGGTTAATTTAACTTCTGCTTTTAGATCATAATGCTTTCTTGTTAAATACTACATAGCTTATTTTTAAGACTGCATTTTCTACTTCCCTGAATTAAAGTCAAAGTCAGACAAAGGGCTTTAAGAAAGTCAGAATTAAGTTTCATAAAGACTTTTTTTAAAGACCATCTGATCTTTAAGACACTCAGGTTCCAGATTATCAGTAAGACAGATAAACAAAATAATTACTGCATTTCAAATGGGGATATTCTGTGGTGTTCCCACACTTTCAAAACATACTACACATAATTCTGGTAATCCTTAATAACATTTACCTTTTCTTTGTCAAACAAAACTTTAATCTACTTTAATCTACTATACATGTCTTAGTCCTGGGAAAGAAAACCTGTAACTGAAATTTTACATATGATTTTCTGGATAGATTTAACTTTAATGTAAATGTAAAAAAGTGGTAATTAAAAGATCTTACCTCTGCTTACATTAGCAAAAGGTCCTTCAATATCTATTAAGCTATGAGCAAATTCGGGGCCCCTGAAGCTCCGCTGTAGTTGCATCATGCTACCCATTGATGGCTCACTGCTCAGCAAGCCTCCGCTCCAGTATTCACACTGGGTACCTGCAGCTGAATCAAAAGAGAAATTAATATTTCCTGCTTCCATTGTCTAAGCCCAGTTTTCAAATAAAGGGATGTGGCAAGCAGAAATGTATTTATAATGGCAATAGGCTCAAGACAAAAAACAGAAATGGATTAGACAACACAGGGAGGAGATATGTAAAAGAAGCCAATTATTTTAACTTTGCCTGTTCAGCCCAGTTCAGGGCAACAGAAACAGGAGTAAACCATGAACAGATTGTCTGTTCACCACAGGACACACATTCACAAAACCATACTAATGTTAGCCACTCTCTGTCCCATTAAGGTCCATAGTCACCCTAATCTACACATCCTGAGGTGCAAGAGGAAAGCTTGAGTAACCACAGGAAAGCACTCACAGAGCCAGGAAGAATGTAAAAGCTCTACACAATAACTGTGCCATAATTCATACTACATGCCCTTAAGCTGTGAGCCAGAACTGCTAACCAATGCTCCACCAAGTCACACTATTTAGACCATCTATTTAATAAGAACTTAATCTTTAGTCATAAGTCATGGATGAAGACATAGTGTGGACATGAAAATAGCTTTATCTGGAACTAGAAAGCCTTTCAGTGGAAAAAAGGTCTCTTGTTGACAAGGACCAACTACATCTTCGAGAGAGGGCCATATTTGATCGTAACAGAAGTGTACAAATATTTAAACTAGCTTATTTGGTTGGATCACAAAAAGTAAGGATATAGGGCCAACAAACTCAGCTAAATGAATAATTAACCAAAACATAACAATTCCCTTTTAAAACATTAAATTCTTAGTGAGGAGCATTACAAACAAAATCCATGGTCTAGAGGCAACCACTATGGGTTAAATAATAAAGCTATGTTGTGATTGGAGTTTGCTACAGACCACCAAACTCAGATATTTTGAAGAAATAATAAAATACTATAAAATCAAGTAAGAATAAATAATTGTGACAAAGAAAATATGATGACCAAACAAAAATTGGAATACCAATTGAAAATACAGAAGAAAGAACTGGGAATGATGCTCATAGCTTTCTCACCCAGTTTATTTCCAGCTCAACATGGGCTAACACCTACCTGGATCTTTTTTTACTTTCAAACAGTAAAGCAGAAATAAAGCAAATAGGTGTTTATTAATCCCTACAGCAATAATGATCACAGCATGGTAAAATTTTAAATCCCCTTTGAAAACATACAAATCCACACCAAAACAAACATTCATAATTTGTATAAAGCAGATTGTATGGGTATGAGGAAACATCTAGAAAAGGCACAGAGAGAGTAAAACATTGTAACTATAAATAGAGGGTGTTACTTTAGAGATATCCAAAATTCCTTTGTTTATGGAATGTAAAGACAAAAAAAATGCCAGAAATGGTTCAATATAGGCATTATTAAAAATGCAAAACTGAAAATTGCTTCATGAAAAATAAAATATGACCTAAAGGAATACTGGAAACTAGGACAAGGAATCAAAAAAGGATTTGAAAGGAGAAATTTGAAAAAGAATCACTACTGAAACAAAACCACACAACAAACCATTAGTGCTGTTACAGTACGTGCTCTTTACTGACCCGGTTATTCACAGACACTCGGTTTCAAAAAAGCCATCGATACCCTTATTCTAGTTAGAGATACTGGATTATTGGTCTGTGAGAAACAGGTTTAACACACAAAGATTTCTCCACAAGAACTCCAGTTAATCTTTTTTTTTTTAGAGACACTTTTATGGCATGGGAGTGTTTTGCCAAAGAGCTCCATAAGTAGACTGGCACATGTAACTGGGTTTTTTTTAAGAAATTACTAGGTTACACAGCTTATCATGGTTTGTGTTTGCATGTAAACACACTTATTTCCAATACAACTCCGGTAAATAAACAGCAAAAGAAAATTTGAGTCCTCAGAGTCACACAAGAAAAATTAAATAGCAAATTAACTTAATCAATTTTGTTGTCATGTATTCAGAAATAAAAGCAATACTCTAGGGCAGGGGTTCCCAAACTTTTGGACGTCAAGTACCACCTGAGTTTAAGTGAGTTGCGTTGCGTACCACCCACACCTCGTTGAAAGGGAGGGAGAGCTGTAAGGGTGGGGAGTTCGGGTCTAAATAAATCTGAATAAAAGTTAAAGAATTGGAAGAAATTATGCATAAAATGAATGAAAAAATTTGTGCATGTACAGAAATTGATAAATTCCGCCCTGAAACTAAATCCTGCCTTCGGCCTGTATGTGACGCAGTTACCGAAGATGAAATGGTATCGGCTTTGTGCTTAGATCTAGTGACTACGATGCGATACAGCAGCAGTGCACGTATAACAACAAACGCGAGCGGTTTCTGTGAGGCAGTGTTACCGAAGACTAAATAGTGTCGGTGTTGTACTTTCATCTAGTGACCAAAAGCTCAAACAGTGAAGAAGTAGAAGTTGACTTCCGCGAAATGGAATTATGGTAGCGTTAAATGAACTAAATACAGATTCGAATAATAGGTTTTATTTATTCAGATGACGAAATTTCAAACCACACTAAATTTGGGAATCCACGTATTATTGTATTTAAACAGTTTTATTGGTTTTTGCTCACAACAGGCTTGTCATAAAGGGTTTTGCAAGCCTTAAATTAAATTTCAGGGACAGCGATGCGTACCATCTGAAAAGGCTCCGCGTACCACAGTTTGGGAACCGCTGATCTGGGGGAAATTAAAATGAAGCTCCAAGTTCACAGATTTTAGAACAGTAATATGTGCATTGAGACGTTAAAGACTAACAAAACTGTCAAGGTTGATGAGAGTTGGAAAGTAGTATTTCTTTAAAGGACAGTCAATATTAATAAAGCTTTACTAAGCACATTCCATTAGTTATTTAAGAAGTGTGAAATACTTGATGAAAGAAAAGTTGTATGTGTGATTTCAGTCCACAACTATGATGGAAACTATAATCAATAATAAATTAGAGAAATTTACAGTTTTGCATAGTATCAAAGATATAGTTGGTTAATTGGCCAAAGACTAAAAGTACAAATTAGAAGATAATGCTTTGTCTGTGAGGTAATTAGTGAAGTTCTTTGGACATCCGTGCTTAGACTGTTATTTGTTCTAATTTATGTTAATGAAACAGATTCTGAAATCGTAAGTTTGTCAAATTCCCAAATGATCCTAAAAATTGGAGGAAAAGCAGATACAGAGGATGCGGCAAAAACAATTCATTGTCTCCTGGACAATCTTGGACACTGGGTAACCACTTGAAAAATGCAGTTTAATGAAGAAAAGTGCAAAGTGCTAAGAGAAGGTAAAAGGCACCTTTGTAAAGACCTAAGAGATTTATTGTGGTGCAACATTCTCATTGTCTAGGCGATGCTCCTAAAACAATTAAAAAGTCAAATAAACTGTTAGTTAATATTATAAGAATTTAATACAGATCAATGGAAGCTATGCATTAGATTTATTTCTGGATTGGAACATTTTTAAGACAGAGCAGAAAACCTTTGAAGAAATAACAAAAGGGAATTCATCCAGAAATAGCAAAAGGTTATTAACTGTGTGTTGGGGTGTTAAGAATTTATTTGGTCAGCACTCTGAACAGAGGAATAATAAGTGCATTTGGTAGCAGATAGAGCTTCTTTATATTAAGGGGGGGAGGTGGTATATACTTGAGTGAAAATTGTCAGGTTATTTCTTTTGTATTACAAATAATGCCCAACTACATTCATATAATAGACTTCTGGAATAAACCATAATATACTATGATTAAATGAAAATCTTCCATGTTTTAACAGGAGGAAGAGTGTCCAGGAAAAAAAAAAAAGTCAAATATTTATTTAAATATTCAGGTAATTCTGAAGTGGATGTATGAAGATCAGGAAATGAAAATTATTCTTACAACAAAAAGAAACAATTCAGAAGTTTGAACATTTTTTAAGCTTTATCTTAGTTAATTGAAATAAATTTAAAAAATCGAGGTGGGGGAAATCAAGTACAAAAAAATGAAAGGAACAGAACCGGAGGAGCATATCAGATTGAGTATGCATCCTTTAATGTAGGTAGAATGCCATGGTATTACAGTAAATCAGCAGCAAAAATCAACATGACTATCTCTGAAGACTATAAAAATACTGGGTGGGTGAGAAGTTAGTAAATGGAGTAAAGAAAAGATGACTGTGGATGGGAGCAAAATGCCAAAACTAACAATAAGATATCTAAAAGATGAATAAGAACATAAAACAATGATTGCTTCATAATCATTTCTGAGCATTAAGACAATCACCGTGGTTCACGAGGCTTGGAAGTGTGTAGGCAGATTACAGCACAAAGCCAGCAGTAGAATCCAGACAAGAGAGCTTGGGAAAGAGAAAAGTATGGTAAATTTTAATCTAACCAAAATTAAAGTACATCTAAACAGTAAAACTATGCAGGCAGGATCGGGCAATATCAACACAAATGATAAAAGCCAGTAGTGGCACAGCATTCTCTTAGCCAGAAGGTAGGACTTGTGTGTTTCACCTGCAAGAATCAGGTAAGACAAAGTGTCACAAGAATCATTATGTATTTTTGACAGCCATTTGTAAGTTATGAATATTATATAGCCTTTTCAGTGTACTTCCTTCACACAGCGTCATAATAATATTGCTCTTCTGACAAAGACTTTTTCTCCTGTTGCAGAATATGCTCAGTTTAAGTTAAAAATCATTTAGAGCTTAAAGATTAGTACAAAAATATATTGGGTATTATAGGGTTAAAAAAATCAATTATATTAGAAAGGAAAATACTTTTTATTTAAAAACAATTAAATGACTGATGCTCTGGTTCAAAGCTACATTTCCTATTGATGGAAATATAGTCTTTTGCAGGTCATACTACTAAACGGTAGAGCTAGGCGTTAAAATGGTATATTATTATATAGAAGTTCTGTCAGGAGTATCACAGTATTCCAATTGTCTTTTAGATAAAATGTGGCTTCATTAAATCAGTCAATCAATAAAATGGTGGCAGACGTGTGCTACCTAATCACAGTTATCATGAAACAATATGCTGCTCAGAAATAAAGCTGATGCATTGCTTATACAATACTGGTCAATTTAAATGTGTGGGCTTTATTGTATTTATTATTTAAATATTATTTATTTATTTTATTTATAATTTTATTATTTTAATTAATTAATTTATTTTATTTATGTGGGTTTGAATAATTTGCAATAATATCTGTAAATTCAAGGCATTCTTGGCTGTTGTGATAACAGCTTATAGCTAGGGCTGGGTGATACACCGTAAATTTACCAACACCAACAATAAGAAGCTCTCACAGAACAAATTTTGCTTATGTCAGTATGTTCAGTAAAAGCAGCTGTCCCCTTAAAAAAAGCTACAGAACCTAGCCCCAGTCATAATATGCTGTCATTTGCTTTCACCATGTCCAGCCACCGTTCTTCATTCAAAGGAAAAGCAGTGTGTTGGGAATGAGATAGGACAAGCACTTACGCTGTGTACCTAATTCACGCAAAGAGGAGTCGATTTAAAAAAATTGATCCTATTTTAGCTTCAGCAAACAGAATACTGAATAAACAGCAGTAAAATGTAAACCACTGCTGCCAAACAGAGCACAAGCATTTTTTCTGACTTGAAATCACTACTACGGTGCTGTGGAATATGAAGGGAGTATGGTCAAAAAAAGAAAAAGAAAAACTCACAAGCGCACTCAACACTGAAATTATTTCCCAATGCAGGGAAAAAAATAATACAAATTTCTTTAATACAAATATTTGCTAAAATCACTCCGTATGCAAATGATTCACAGAAATGGAACAACATAACTAATGCTATTACTTACTTCATTTTAAATGTTCACAAGAATATGAAATATCAATTACCTGTTTTTCATAGTAAATTGTGTAACTTTAATTTGTCTTCAACTGTAAAACTATTTTAAAACTGTGATTTTTTACATTATTTCTAGTATTTATTAAGTAATTATTTCATAATTATCTTGAAAAAAAATCATAAAATGTTAGACAGCCATCACAAAAAATGGAATAAATGAATACAGAATAACTTGAGTTAATAGGCATAACAATGTTTTACAAAATATATAATAAAAAGCAGTGTCTGGAAATGTTTAGAGGAAAGTAAAATTCTTTTTAAACTAAACTCTTAAACTTTATTAAAAAAAAAGGAAGAATTTCAATGTACTCCATAAATGTGACAGTAATGACCCTATAAACCTACTATGTACAAACAGATTTAGTTTGCACTTCAAAAATAGTGTCAACTAAAAATTTAACTGTGCATTGTTCAGTATTGTAAAAATGTTTCATAAGTATTAAAAATTATTGTGGTATATCCACAATATACAACACTGAGCTGAGAGCTGTGTGAAGCTCAAACAGTTGTGTCTTTTAAAACATAACCATAAAGTAATATAATGTAATACACAAGTTTAAATATCTGTACCATGACAAACAAACACTGTTAAAAAATGTGATATTTTTGAGATACGGTTTTTAAAATTCTTTAAATTTATCATTATCGATTTAAATGTATATAAATTACTGTGATATACATTTAAGGTCATATCGCCCAGCCCTACTTGTAGCTATCATTTGCCTCTAAACTAGAGCCATGCAATCTACAGTCCAAGTGTAAAGTATGGCATTTGCATGTGTAATGCTAAGTAATATTATTGGTCACGAAGAGTCCTATTCTGCCTAAAAGTCAATAAGCGAATAGTGTCCAATGATTGAACAGTCAAGTATGTTTTAAAGGGCAGGTGTAACCAAACAAATGGACATTCACAATTGAAAACATCAACTCATATAAAATGCCCCAAAGCTGTTGTAATCTATATCCAAAAGACCACTACAAGGGTACATAATAATAATAATAATACATTTTCTTTATGCTCAAAGTGCATTATCAAAATACTTTGGCCTAACACCAGCATGAAATTAGACAAAGTTTTACCTAATAATAAAATATTTCGAGACAAATTCTATCTTTATATCGCTCTGGATTATGCAAAATATGATAAACAGTGAAGTAATAGATATTTAAATAAGCCAAACAAATAAACCAATGCACTTACAATTCATTCGTGCAGTAACATCTCAGCCACCATCTAATATCAAAACTTCAAAAAAAAAAAAAAAAAGAACCAAAGACACCCAAAGCACTTAAAATGTATGCCACACTTAAAGAGCAGTGAAGCAATAAAAATTAAAAACTTAAATACAGATTTTTAAATACAACATTATTTCTTACTTGTAACATCAGTGCGGTTGTCATCAGAATCAGAATCAGCGGGATCACATATATAGATTCCTTGTGCCTGCAACCTTTGTAATTTGGCCTCTAAATCTCGTCTTGCTCTTAGTAGGTCTTGAATTTCCTTCTCTTTTGTTTCTCTAAAAATCTGAAACAAAATCAGATCATTACATTTATAGAACAAAGACATCTTAACATTGCTTTTCTGATTTAATTGTACCAGTGTATTTTTTAAAATCTGTAATATTTCTGGAAATGTCATGTCTGATATGTCAGCTACCAGTGATCTTTTGCATGTGACTGGAGTCACTACTTAAAGGAACATATAAACTGATGCTGCTAAGAGTTCAAGTTACCAAGGACAATTAAACTTCCCCCTTCTTCAAGATTACAAGTTTTAATGACCTTTCCACAAGTAACTATACTAGTAGCCTTAGATAAGATATGGTGTAAACAGAGGACTTAAGTTATTGACGTTATAATGAAGAGTAAAGCACTACTGAATAAAAGCTGAAAATGCATTACAAAAACCAAAATACACTGAGATACAGTATGCATACATAATCAACAGTTCTGTATAAAAACTTTCCCACAACTTCATCAATCACTTAAGTACTGTATCACAGAAAAAATGTTTCACAACTCTTAAATTTTAAGCTAAGAGCACAACACAACATTATAACTTAAACTGATCGATGCTAATGTTTACTGAAAAAGAAATATGTAATTCTCTTTACATTGATGTAAGGTGGAATGCTCCGGACTGAATATGGTTAATGTAGTGGACAGTATTATAAATATTGGGGGAAAAAGACTCCTTTCTCTCTATACTACTCTTAACAGTTTTGCTCTGGTTGTTGGCCTTCCTGTCTTTCTTATTGGTGCGGGTTAATTTGATTTTAGTTTTGTTAAGTTTGACTTGATTGTATAGACTGTTATATGCTTTTAATAAATTCAATAAAAAAATATTATTGACTAACACTGTGGATATGATATACTGTATATTTTCAGGTTGGTCTTAGCCTATATTTCATGCAAAATACAGAATAATAAACTTGGCTAAACTTACTGCACAATGGGACACAACTAAAACCCTGCCAAAAATTATAAAAATAAATTTGCAGTTACTGAATCCAATTATTTACTCAAACATCCTGAAAACATGAGTCACAATTTCCAGAATGAGTGTTACTTTAGGCTTCACTTGGTCAATCTAGCATCACCAGTTTTCAAAGAGCAAACAGTTGCAGGTAGCCATTCAAGATGCCCCAGAGAAGGGTATTTTTCATACAGCAATATTTCACACATCTCTGCTTATTAACTGTTTTAGTAAAACACATTACATTAAAAGGGTGGGATATATTCATGACTAGCAGAATACCCACGCTTCGCAGGGGAGAAGTAGTGTGTTAAAGAAGTTATGAAAAAGAGGAAATATTTTAAAAATAACGTAACATGATTGTTAATGTAATTGTTTTGTCATTGATATGAGTGTTGCTGTCATATCTCTCTCTCTATATATATTTTATATATATATATATATATATATATATATACACATAGCAAAATACCCGCGTTTGGCAGCAGAGAAGTAAAAAGAAAAGGAAACATTTTAATAATAAAGTAACATGATTGACAATGTAGTTTTTTTGTCATTGTCATGAGTGTTGCTGGCATATATATATATATATATATATAT
>JANRMT010062818.1:56210364-56242842 GCA_026402145.1 Polypterus bichir lapradei | reverse complement strand
GACACATCTTGAGCAGTTTTACAAAGAAGAATGGGGAAAATTGCAGTGTCTAGATGTGCAAAGCAGATAGTAACCTATCACACAAACTCAAGGCTGTTATGGCTGCTAAAGGTGCATTAATTAAATACTTATATAATACTGAGACAAATACTTTTGTGATCAATAACTTTGTAGCTTATCCTTACTGAGATCTGTTTTACTTTGACATTAAAGAGACCAAACTAACTCAAATGTGATTCAATGTTGTGTAACAATAAAATGTGAAAACCTTCTTTACATGGGCATCATAAATTTAAATCAAAACAAGGGTAAAATCTTTCAGTTAGGAACAGCTGTAAAAAAAAATTAACAACAGAAATTATACTTACTGTATATACAAAAGGCAATTAGTAATGTTAAATATTGCAGATAGAACAATAATGACAATGCTGTGCTTAGTATGATTTATTAATCCTAACTCCTAAGAATTTAAAATATGTTACAACTTTCAAGAAGATAATACCACTCTTATGCCAAACGTTTTTTAGCAATAGAAGGTAATATCAAATCAAAATGTAATTATCTAAATCTTTCATGGCAAATACTGAGGTAAATTAAATGCTGTATTGTCTAAACTTAAATGTTTGATTTATTTCAGTTATGCTGAAAGTCACTTTTACTGTTTCTTAAACCAGTGTACATGGTTCTAAACTAAAGAGATAAAGACTACTCATTTTGGAATACAGTACCTTGCAATTTACAACAAATCCAAAAAAATATAACTACAATGCATGCCACTGGCACTATTGTAATTAACTCAGCAAAAGCACAAATGAAACATAATAATGAAATTACATCTCTCTATTATAAAAAAAAAAATCCTGGGAGAGAAACTCTAGGGGAGACGAGACGTGATCTTCACGTGAAGATCACGGAAGACACTTAAAAGACTCGCAAGACGGAAGAGATTGGCAACGGAGCGTCTCGCTGGGACCTTAAACATGAGACTTTGTGACAAGAGATTGATGCAGGACCGTCTCGCGAGACGTACAACATGAGATTCTTGCAAGACACACCCTACTTACAACCAATATCAAATAAGACAATGGGCAGCAAAACACTCAGTCGTGTAAAGGCTTGAAGCACACACAGATCCAGGGCTCTCAGCACATATAAAGCGTATAAGGACAATACGTTATAGATGAAACATCAATGACTAAGTGAAGAAGAAAGAGCAGCGTGAAGAAAAGAGACTCATAGGTGATGGAGAGAAAAAAAATGCAAAAATGAAAAAGAATAATCAAGGTGCAAATTCAGAAAATAAGGAAAGTAATTATCAGCCCAGAACAAGTGGAACTGAAAAAAATGCAAGTCCAATTGGGCTCAGAATTAAAAGACAAAGAGTAAAAGACAAAGTAGAACTTCATTAAGACGTTCAAAAACGTTGGCGCTATACACATGCAGAGCAGGTTAGAGATTAAGAAAGCACTGGAATTCGAAAGGCTCAAAAAAAAGTTGGCGCGATACAAATGCAGAGAAAGTTAAAGAATATAAAAGCAGGAAAATTAGAAAGTATCAAAAAAAAGAAAGTAAAGATTGTAGTAGCGCAAACAAACGGAAATTATTACTCGAATAAAGGGAAAATAATCAGCACGGATCGGGTGTCATTGAAAAAAGCAGGACAAACCGAAGTCAGAAATAAAAGAAAAAGAGTACAAAACAAAGTAAAACATCATAAAGAGATTAAAAAACAAGGGGGCCAAACACATGCAGAGCAAGTTAGAGATAATGAAAACAGTGGAATTCAAAAGACTCAAAAAAAACATAGGTGTGATACACATGCAGAGGAAGATACAGAATATGAAAGTAGAAAAAAATGACAGTGCCAAAAAAAAAAAAGAAAGTAAAATCGCATTAGCATAAACAAAGTGAAATTATTACTCAGAGAAATAACAAAAAGGCGAATAGAGCTTGAATATATGGACATATGTGATATGTCAGAAGTATGTAAATATTGTAAGGCTTTGAAATTTAAGTCAGAGAATTTCAAAAACGGGGTTTACCTCACATGCATTTATTGATTACTTTGCAAAAAAATTGAACTGCTGATGATGTAGATAATTTTGTCTGGGTCATACTGAATTATAGTACAAAGTCATTAAACACGTGTCTCAAGGACCTCATTTAAAAGATTCAGCATGTTGGGACTCAAAAGATTACAAATATTGTTTTTAACGAAGTTTTGAAATAAAAGTGAAACTAATGAAATAGCAACAATTCAAAGAAAAAAAAATCTTAAAAGTGTGTATCCAAAAAACCAAACATGGGGGTTGGCGAGTGAAGCGAGCAGGGGGCGAGGACCCCTAGTAATTATTACATAAAAATCAAAACGATAATAGATAACTAGCACTCAGAGGTTAAAGTAAATAGGTTAAATTAATTAAATCAGATGACCTGGCTTCCAGAGTCTCATAAGAATTTATTTGTCGATTTTCCTGTGTACCTATCCAGTTCAAAGTTCTGAGAAACTAAAGTTAGAAACAAAACCAAAATGCACTAAATCATCTGTACAGAAGAATCTCATACACAATCTAACACTCTCATTCAGGAATATAGGAATGATTTAGTATCCATGACAGCATGTTTTTAGATTCTGGCAGGAAAACCATGTACAACGCACATTAAAAAAAAAAAAAAAAAACCTCAGCAGGAAATTAGACTTGGGGACCAAATGCCATATGGGACTACGGCAACCTTCACTGCCATCATAATACCCTGGGTCAGAGATGTTCAATATTTAAAAAAAAATAAAAAATAAAAAATAAAAGAAAGACTTGAAAGACTCTTACTTTAAACTGTCTCTTTACTTTGTCTCGATCATGCTCAAAAGTTGAAGCTCTTTCCATGGCCTGATATTTAGCTTCTAAGGCACTTTCTTTCTCACGTAGTATCTTTTGATATGTCTTCTGTAAAGCCTGCAATTTAAATAAAATCAATTTGGAAAAAAAGTCATTTTTTTCAATGCTAAATTATTAAATGTACAAGTCACTGAAAACACACAGTAAATTACTGTATCAGCACAGTAAAAATGATCTACTATATCCACCGAACAACAACAACTTTAGAACCACTGACAGGAGAAGTGAATAACATTGATGATGTTATTACAATGGCATCTGTCAAGGGGTGAGATTTGCCGGGAAGCAAGTGAACAGTCAGTTTTTGAAGGTGATGTATTGGAAACAGGAAAACTGGTCAAGACAAAACAGCAGGTCTTGTTAAGTGTTCCCAGTATGCAGTAGTTAATACCTACCAAAAATGGTCCAAGAAGGACAACCAGTAAACCAGCAACAGAATCATGGGCTACCAAGATTCATTGGTGCATGTGGAGAGCAAAGGCTAACCTATCTCGTTTGATCCCACAGAAGAGTTACTGTAGCACAAATTGCTAGACATGACAGAAAGGTGATAGAGCACACAATGTATTGCAGCTTGCTGCATAAGAGGCTGCAGACCAGTCAGAGAATCTATGCTGCTCTCCATCCACTGCCAAAAAAGCCTACAATGTGCATGTGACTGTCAGAAGTTGACCCATGGTACAAAAGAAGATGGCCAGGTCTGATAACTCACATTTTATTTTAGATCATGTGCATGGCCGGGTGCATGTGTGTGGTTTTACCTGGGGAAGAAATGGTAGCAGGATGCACTATGGGAATTGAAGATGAATCCATTAATATGGTTCAGATGACATAAAAACTGACAAAAGGAGGGGATCTGTAAATGTTATTTAATTTAATTAAAATTTTGTGTGTTTGTTGTAAATATGATAAAGAATAAAACTAGCTTTGTGGAGAACATGAATTTGTTAGGTTTTCTTTTTTTTTTGACCACTCTAGACATATATAAATTAAAAGACTTCTGTGTGCATGGAGCAGTCCGCTCTGTTCACACTCAACCACAGCCTCTAGATGGCGCATACATACACTTTTAAATTTTTTCAGCTCTTGCATGCACCTCACTTCTACAAAAGACCTGTGTGCTGCAAACACCACCATGTAACAACAACATCGTTCAAGTGAAATACCTCAGCAATGGAGGGCAAGGCTTGAAGTTCTCACTAAAAACATTGTCTATCTGGAGATAGTTTCTCAAGACAGAGATTAATAGGACTCATATGACAGTGATATGGCTAAGATATGATATCGCCGGTGTCTTCTTACGAAAGCCAGTGGGGCAGCAGGCACAGGTGGGTCCACGTCCTCTGCACTGTGTAATTCTTAAAGGTTAGCTGATGCCTCTCCAAGTTCATGAATATAGTAAAACTGCTAAGGAGTTTTCAGGTTTTTTTGCCCCAAAGACCACACGCAGCTAGTACATATATTGTGTGTGTGTGTGTGTGTGTGTGTGTGTTATATATCTTGTCAGGCTTGGGTCACACAGTTGCACAGATTCATTAAGGGTTTTCAAGCAACATAAATTTTTTTCGTAAACAGCATGATAAAGCATAAAAAATAAAGCAGAGGATGTCTGGGGGAGAAGAGAGACAAGGCAATAAGACAAAAGGACAGCTGCAGTACAGGCTTTCAAATGTTCGAAGCACCGTGTGAGATGCACATCACATGGCACAGCAGCAAGCCAGCAGCTAATCGAGCAAAGAGAAGGTTTAAAAAAAATTTTAAAAAATTAAAAAAAAAAAAAAAAACTATTCGTTTCCCATTGTATCACTGTTTAAATGGGGG
This sequence comes from Polypterus bichir lapradei, assembly GCA_026402145.1. Taxonomy (NCBI): domain Eukaryota; kingdom Metazoa; phylum Chordata; class Cladistia; order Polypteriformes; family Polypteridae; genus Polypterus; species Polypterus bichir. Next base: position 56,238,124 of record JANRMT010062818.1, on the reverse strand, counting down.
TTTCGGAGGAACAACTGCATCTTCTAAGGGTGTGTTCAGTCCCCCTCTTCACTATAGGGGACACTGAAGTGCAAAGTTGAAAGGAGGAAAAGGAAGAGGAATATGCTTTACGAAATAATGGCCTGGATGTCAAATGATACCATGAAATTATGATTTTGACATGGATAAATAATTGGAGGACTGTATGGGCACAAGGTGTGCTTTTTCCCCCCAAACCAATGTACAAAGAATGCAGGAAAGCTGCTTGTGTTATTCAAGGGCTTGCATGGCAGTTCTGGACATTTTACATTAGTCAATAGGACTTCAGGTACACATGAAAGCCAGCAGAAGCAGATCTGGGAAGATAGCCTCAGGTGTTTTACATGACCATTATAAGCTCTAGAAGTGATTCTGAAGTATTTTAACACTGGTTTTTAACCTCCTTGGCTTTAACTCCATGCGTTACGCAAGCTCAGAAATCATTGCAATTATGGCTATTTCTGAGACAGACTTGAGGTGGCCGTAATGATCCAAGTTTTACAGTGCTAAGCCTGAATAACTCTTGGGATAGTAGTTTGCTGCCATCTACTGAATAAAATGCAGCCTTGGAACAAACTGAAACCAAACCTTTAGTTGAATTAAGCGGCAGTAATTGTCAGTAACAATAATTGTCAGTAATAATCAGACAATGTCACGGATAGTGAAACTGATGCATACATCATCCAAACCAAAGCGATATGCCTGGTGAATTCATTTGCTAAAAGGTGCAGCATTAAGCAAGCAGCCACATGACAAAAAGGCAAAATCATTGTGGTCAAGGTGAAAGACAAGAAAAACATTAGCCCCCTAAGCACTGTTCATAATGCAGCAACTGCAGTTTAAGTCAGGAGAAATGTCACTAAGCTTTGCACTGTGGTGGCCTTCAATAACTCGAGGGCTGCATTGCTTGTGCAGATCAGGCACCGACATTCTATCCTCTCTTGTGCAAGCAACAGAAAAAATATTATAAGTAAACAGCACAAAGTAAAATGCTTCTACTGTCCTGACTGCAATGTTGGGCTGGGCATTGGTTGCTGTTTGAAAACATATCAGACAAAGGACGTATACTAAATCTGTATTAATACAGCAGTCGACACTCAAAATACCTTTCTTGCTGTATTTATGTTGACACTTTGGTACTTACATGTTTCTGCTACGTATGATAACATTATTTCTTTTAATGCACCATTTAAGTTTGGTGTTAGTTGAGGGGTATTGGTATGGGCTCATTTGGGAAAAAAGGAAAGGAAGGTTAAGTAATAGTGTTGTGGCCAGGGTATATAAAGAGAAAAGTGAACCAGCCACCTCAGGGATTAACTGGAAAATATTAGAGAACATACAACTACTTAAAACAGGCCTACAAAAACACCAGCCTTTATTATTTTGTAGTGTTTTTGAAGAAGTAATTGCTTTACTTCTTCTATATTAGCTATCCCTGAATTTTCTGTTTCTTAAAGTAAACACTTCATTTTTATTTTACCTAGTCCTCTGTGATTTATTCTGCAAGAACATCACAAGAAAGCCCAATTCAGGTCGCATAATTTTTATATGTTGTCTTCTTCTAGTTATTTCTGGGTATTGTAGACTGCCACAGGGCCCTTCTCCAGTCACTATGTATAAGAATGTATTCAATTCACAATAGATTAAATCTTAAAAAGGTGTTTTTTTTTCCTGGAACTCTGATCATATCAACTCAGATTAAAACTAACAACAGTGGCTGCAAGTTTTCATTCCAGCCAATTTCTTAAGTAAAAGCTATTCTAACTTCTGGATCTGTCTCTTGTTAAGATTGATAATACTTGTTTCTTTTCCTGTTAAAAAGCAATTCAGAGCTTTTATTTTTAACCAGCTGTCAAATAACAATGAGATGCAAGTCACAATGAAACCAATTAACTAAGTGTACACCAGTCATCATTAAAGATCTCTTTCTTAGTTAAACTGGAAACTTTACTGCACAAATACTTTATTAAAGTAACAACTAAAGTAACCACAAATGTTGTTCATATTTTCAAAATCTATCTGTATTCAGTAATTTATTTTATTTATTTATTTTGTATATACTGTATTTGTAAAGTCTTATCCTAAGGTTCTAAGATGCTGTCATTTACAAAGGCAGTGATATAGAGGTAGTGAACTGTGCTAAGGTGATAAAAAAAAATTAACCCTCGTTTCTTTATACCTTATACCAGTATTGAGAAGATAAGATGTCTCTTTTTTCTTCATAATATAAACGAACAGAAAACCATGGACAGAAATGAGGAGTAATGTGCAAGAGTCAAGCTTTATGCTCTAAAGTGTTGCCTGAAGAAGGGGCCTGAGTTGCCTCGAAAGCTTACATATTGTAATCTATTTAGTTAACCAATAAAAGGTGTCATTTTGCTTGGCTTTTCTCTACATGCTCTAAGTCTAAATAGTAAATGTCAAACAGAAATCTTCCAAAGGTTTAGGACTGCCTTTGGTAAGTACTGTTTGAGTAATACTGTTATTTACCAGTGAAAAAAAACATTTCCAAGATGCCCAGTTAAATATGATCCAAATTCAGGATGACCCGTCACTATCACACAATAAAAAAATTGTTGCAAAATGAACAAAAAAAATCAAAATGATCAATGACCATCCATTCAGGAAACTGCTGACGAAAAGACATTTATCTTTAGATGATGTCATGTTATTATAACAAAAAACTGTGGTTCCAAGAGTATTAACAGATGATCAAAGTTTCACCATTGGGAAGTGTATGAGATTGGAAGAGAAACACAGAAAACTTACACTAGAGGTTCATTGAGTCTATAGTTGGGATAGGTTGTGTGAAAGCTCACTAACAGGAGGAAGAAAGAGTAAAAGAAAGAGAGACAGAAAGAACAGATATAAGTGGGAGATTTCTTCATTGTGGTACATGATAAGTTGGGAGCCCACTCCAAATGACACATAGGAGTTTGAAGCAGGTACAGGAAGGTACAATGTATAAGCCAAATTTTCTAGTTTTATCCTTCCTCTGTACTAAAGTTGTGCCTTGTGTGCTTTACTTAACTATGAACAAAGAAACTGCATTAAATGCACATTAAAAAGGCATGAAGAAGTAAACCTTCTATATATAATTTTAAATAGACTCTATGCTGTTATTTTGTTAATAGAAAAATGTGTGCCTGTCTTCATTCACAGCAAAATGTGACTCTGCATGGGTCATGTGCTGAAGAATCTCATCTTAGAATATTTCATATATGAAACTATGAATATTTCATATATGAAGTTAAAATGTTTTCAGTGAGCAAATTACCTGAAGCTCTGCACGTAGTCTTTTATTCTCCTTGTCCAGCTTGGCTTCTTTCTTCTGCATTGAAGTAATTTCATTGTTTTTACTAACTCTGAAGATCTCATACTCTTTCTTTAACTTTTCATACTCAACAGCATACTCTAGATCAACAGAGGCAGTTGATTTGAAGCTGGCTCCAATGACCCGTGGGCCACGGCGAAAAGAGCTGTGCAAAAGACGGGCTTTTGGCTTTACCTCCACAGGAATTTCACAGGCTTCACCACCACCACCACCATAAGCATCTTCAATTACCTCCCCAGGGTTTACCAGGGAAGAAGCAGTACCCATTTTGAGAGTTTTACTTGAACATAATTTTCATTGGCAATCTCATGATCCACAGCTGAAGCATCTATTATAAAAACAAATAAACCAAAATGTAATTTTTGATCAGCAATTTTTGTTTGGTTAAAACAGCTGTACACACAGATGACTGCACAGGAGCCTCTTAACTCAAGATTACACACTATTGAATTGTATCTGAGGCTAAAAAGCTGATTCTGTAATGTTTATAAAACCTCACAGTTTACCTATTCTATTAATGATCAAGTGAATTTTCATCTCTTGGTTCTTCAATAGTCCAAAGACAGGCAATCAGGCTGATTGTTGCTTAAACATTCCAATTCCACATAAGTCTATAGTTGTACAGGCAAGTAAAAAAGTGGACTGATGCATGATCCAAGGTGGGTTCCATCCCTTTTTTTATTGTTACGGGATTAGGTTGCTACTCCCTAACGAAAAGAACTGGAATGAGCCGATAAAGGGAATAAATTAAGCTATTACAATGATTGCATAAGTTATTCTTAAATGCTCTCCAAAACAATAGGCTACACTTTATTGAAAGAAACACGTTACAATAAATAGCAAATCATAAATAACAATTTCAATAGGAAGAAAATTAACAGTTAATTTGCAATAACAGAAAATTAGCTAAAGAGCTGGGTTAAAAAAGAAAAAATAATAAAAGGCTTACTATATAAACATGAAAAATGCTTGAAAATAATGCTAAGAAGTGTGTTAAAATGTTACCAGAATCAGATTATACAGGTTGGCTTTTCAGTTGGTGTGGTAAGAATAATCTGTTTGCTTGCTTTGTACAACATGCTGAGTAACAGTTATCTTTCTTTTCATTTTATACTGCATCGTCAGTGAAAAAGTACTATTTGCTCTCAGAAACGTGAGTCTGCAATCCTTACAATGTAGTAGTTAATTTTTAGAGTAAACACAAAGTGCATTTTTTAATTCTATGCAACAAATCTATACTTAAAAATCTGAACGAGTCTTGATGAAAAACAAAATGTTGACACTGCAAATAACTCACACTGAAGTCAAATAAAGAGTTCAACCCTGGACTATCCAGTTCTGTTCCTCAACAGGTACAGCAACAATGGAGATGTATTTGTACTAAGCTGCTGCTCACTTTTAAAATTGCTTCTATAACCCCAATGTTAAAAAAGTCTGGTCTTGATGCTGACAATCTTAACAACTTTCGGCCTATTTCCCACTTCAGGGCTCTAGACTAACTTTTTGCACTGGTGCTCCTAACTTTTTTTCTTAGGTGCACCAGCACAAAAGTTAGGTGCACCCAAATTTTCAAACGCATCACATTTAACACCACAGTTTTACAAGTTCACTTTATTTATTTATTTATTTGTTTTTGGTTTTTTTTTTTAATAGCTGTCCATATAGGCAATATTGACTTGTAAATGATTAACTAACAATCTGGTCAATATAAAGTTCTTTATTTGAAGGCAAGCACAATTCTACAAGAAAGGTAACTTACTGAAAAAGTGTTGGTGCTTAAAGTGCTTTACTGAGCTGAAATTTAAACTTAAAAAATCTCAAGATAAATTAACTAAAAAGAAAATCTAAATTAAGTGTTTTAAGGGCTTCAAACTGAACATCTCATGGCTCAATGTCTTATGGACTATCCTCCATTGCAGTCACATGCCCCTCGGATGGCCAACTCCTGTAGTTTGGCCTTCTTGATCTTTGGCCTTGACTAAACCAGCTGGCCACACTCTCTCTAGCATCAAAATCTTCCAGACTTGGGCATGAGCATGCTCGACCTCAATGTGTCCAATAAGTATATTCACCAGACTTCCTCTCCGCAAGATACGACCGTACACAATGACGCACTTCTTTGTGGCGATATCTGTGTCTCCGTCGATCAGGAATGCCATGTACGCACTGTTCGCAATTTGCACAGACGTCTTTTTTTTCAATGTATCTGCGATGACTCCTATAAATTGGGCGCAAGCGACATCATTGCTGTACGTCGGGTTTACGTTCAAGCCATTTTTCTTCATAAGAATTATTTCGGACTTGAATTTAGTGAAGGGAAGTTCTTCTTTTGCAATATTGTAGGCAACGTTAAACTTAATTAACATCTTGGCCTTGTCTGATGATCTGTTTGCTGCTGCCTGCCGCTGAAAGGCAGCGGGGAGAGGGGACACTTGAGCAGTGCATTTATCGTGGCATGTAATGTGTTTTATAGATGCATTGTGCTTTTTCAGCGTTTCAATTCTAAATGTATTAGAACCAGTCACAAATGCACTACTGCCGGCCATGGTCTTCCCACACTCTTTACAGTAAATACAGTGCATTATATTATCGGCTTTACTGTATCTTAGCCAGGGAAACTGGTCAAGCCACTCTTTTCGAAATGTATACACTTTACCCCTTTTAATTTCAGTGGGCTCGGACTCGATCGTATGTGGCTCATTATCTAATGCCGTCTCCGGACCAGGGCTTGCTATAACTTGGGAGGTTGACAGCTCCGTGTCAGAGCATTGGTTATGATTTTCGGACGGATCAGGCCCTAACTTAACATTCTTAACGAAAAAGCTGTCAATCGTTCTTTTCATCTTCTCTCATAATCCGCGGCTACATCCACTGTTTACCTGATGGGCTACTCACCTCTCTCTGTCTGACTGCATCACATGCATTTTCAAACGTACACACACGTACAGGAATATCTGGACCACGGCCAATCAGAGGGGAGGCGGGATCCGCCCTTCACTATCTCTGATTGGTTTAGACCACGATATGGGCCTAATGTGTGTCTGTTGTTGAACAACAGGGAGACTTTAAGAGTCACGGAGTTTCATTTTTTTCCCCCTCGAACGGCTGGTCGCACCGGTGCAACCTTTGATTTTTTTTAGTCGCACCATTGAGAAATTAGGTCGCACGTGCGACCAAATTGGTCGCACTCTAGAGCCCTGCACTTACCTTTCCTGTCAAAAGCTCTTGAGCGTGTTGTAGCCTCCCAGCTCACCAATTAATTAACCTCTAATAATTTGATGGAACCCTTTCAGTCTGGTTTCAGGGCGCGGCACAGCCGTGAAACTGCTCTGCTACGGGTAACCAATGATTTGCTTATGGCAGCAGACTCTGGACAAATCAGCATATTAATTCTATTAGACCTCAGTGCAGCATTTGACACTGTCTGACATGACATTCTACTGTCCAGAATGGAGAACGTGCTGGGTATCGCTGGCACTGCCCTCCAGTGGTTCAAGTCCTATCTGACTGATAGGTACGAGTTTGTTAGTCTTGGCAACAACAGATCCAGCTCGGCACCAGTCACACAAGGAGTTCCTCTGGGCTCTGTCCTCGGCCCTCTTCTCTTTTGTATCTATAAGCTTCCCCTTGGCCATATTATTCGTAGCTATGGACTGGGTTATCATCTTTATGCAGCTGATACTCAACTCTACTTCAATGTGAAAAGTGGAACTTCATCAGAGCTTTCTCAGCTCACAACCTGCCTTAGTGAAATTAAAACCTGGATGGAGCAAATCTCTTTAAAATTAAACTGCAACAAAACTGAACTCCTGCAAATTGGGACTAAAATGCAACTTAATTAAATGAGCTCTTTCCCAGTCCATTTTGGCGGTGATCTCATCAGACCTGCCTCTACTGTAAAGAATCTTGGTGTCATTTTTGATTCCTCCCTCTCTTATTCCGCCCACATAAATCACATTAAGAAACTTTCTTACTTTCACCTCCGTAACATATCCCATGTTTGCTCCTTCCTCTCCTTTTCTAACGCTGAGAAACTTGTCCATGCTTTTATCACATCCCGCATTAATTATTGTAACTCACTGCTGGCAGGTGTCCCTTCTAATCTTATATCACAGCTCCAGCTTATTCAAAACTCCGCTCCAAGAGTCCTTACTCGAAAAAGCAGCAGCGAGCACAGAACACCCATCCTGCTCTGTCTTCACTGGCTCCCTGTGTCTTACAGAATCGAATATAAAATCCTACTAATAACCTACAAAGCCTTAAATAACCTCGCGCCAAACTACATCAGTGACCTTCTCCATCACTATGTGCCTGCCTGCCCACTAAGGTCCTCCGATTCTGGCAATCTTGTTGTGCCCCACACTAATCTTCACTCCATGGGTGACAGGGCCTTCAGCTGTATAGCACCCAGACTCTGGAATGACCTACCGAAATTAATTAGATCAGCTAACTCCATGAATTCTTTTAAAAAACAACTAAAAACTCATCTGTTCAGGAAGGCTTTTAGCTCTACTTGACTTTATTACCCTTCTCTCAGTTTACCTTTCTGTCAAGATGCTCATGTAACCTGTATGTGTGTGTGTGCCAGACCATCAGTTATGTTGTCTGTTAGGCTTTTCTCTGAATTTACTGTCTTAATCTTCTTTATTTATTTGGTTTGTACAATGCTATATACGAGGTGTGGCAGAAAAGTAATGAGACTGATTTTTTATTTACCAAAGTTTTTATTTTTTTCAAACATCAATGTTATCCCCTTCAAAGTAGTTCCCTTGGGCAGCTACACACCGATGGAGACGTTGTTCCCACTGTTGGTAGCAGCGCTGGAAGTCTTCAACCGGTATGGTCTTCAGCATGTCCGTTACACTCTTTTGGATGTTTTCTAAAGTCCCGAAATGACGTCCTTTGAGGACATTTTTCAGTTTAGGAAAAAGGAAAATGTCACACGGACTGAGGTCAGGTGAATAAGGGGGCTGGGGAACCATAGGAATGCCTTTTGAGGTCAAAAATTCTGTTATGGAGAGGGCAGTGTGACATGGGGCATTCTCATGATGGAGCATCCATTTGTCTGCAATGTCTGGTCTCACGCAAATGACCCTTTTTCTGAGCCTTTCAAGGACATCTTTATAAAAAACTTGGTTGACAGTTTGTCCTGGAGGAACAAATTCTTTGTGGACGATTCCCCTTTTGTCAAAAAAACAAATCAGCATTGATTTGATCTTCGATTTGCTCATTCAAGCTTTCTTTGGTCAAGGAGAGTTTGCAGTGTGCCACTACTGACTTTGCCTCTTGGTCTCAGGATCATATTCATAAATCCATGATTCATCACCTGTGATTACACGACTAAAGAAATCTTGCTCATTAGCGATTCTGTCAAGAAGATCAAGACACTTGTTTTTTCGATTGTCCTTCTGCTCAATTGTGAGGTTTTTCGGCACCATTTTGGCACAGACCTTTCGCATGTGCAAATGTTCAGTCAAAATTTGATGGACGGTAAATCTGTTCAAATTTAATTGTTCCCTCAACATTCTTAATGTTAAACGACGGTCTGATCTCACAAGAGTGTTCACACGTTCGAGGTTTTCATTGGTTTTCGAAGTTGAAGGCCTCCCTGAACGGTGTTCATCTTCAACGTGTTTTCTGCCTTCCAAAAATGATTTGTGCTAGTGAAAAACTTGAGCTCGGGATAAAGAATGTTCCCCATAGGCCTGTTTTAACTTTTCAAACGTCACACTTGCCGATTCTCCAAGCTTAACACAAAATTTAATGGCACAACTTTGCTCCAAATTCCGCTGTTCCATTTTTGCATGACGCACAACCAAAAACACAACTTCGCTAATAGCAGTCACAAAAATCACGTAGTTAATGGAAGGAGTTGAAACTCGCACTGAGCAATGGGAGGGTACTGATACACGTGCTCTATCAAGGACAACTGCGCAGCGTTGCCAGATCGCTTGCAGTGTTGCCAGTCTCATTACTTTTCTGCCACACCTCGTACTGTATACCCTGCCGTTCTTTCTTATATTCTGTAAGTGCCTTGAGCATGGGAAAGGCGCTATATAAATAAAATGTATTATTATTATTAAGCTCTTCTTCACGGCCTCATGCTGCTCTTCAAATGAAACTGGAATATGTATTCTGTGTTTTCTCTAATAATTTCAAAAGCTGTTGATAAAAGTATTACATTCAATGCCATACTGTAAATCTGTACAATATTTTAGCTTATAAATATATTACTAAAGTATTTTAAATATACTAAAACATGTTAAAAGTCCTCCTCAAGGTGTTATTATTGTTAAAGGTGCCTTAAAGGGACCAGTTACACACAAGTACCTACAAAATGCATTCTGTTAAATTACCGTAATATTACGTCTGGTTTCTATGAATTAGTTGCATAATGTGCACGGAAGCTGAATAACATGTAAAAAGTGAAATGTTACCAATGAACAGACGTACTTCAAATACTTTTGGTTAAGTACGTCATAAATAACGCTGCCAGATATTTTTTTAAAAGCTTTTAGGGTCTCTACAACAGCTACATTGTCCTCGCCTCTGATTAGTACTACGTGCCAGAATAAAATAAGTGGTCAAGACAAGAGCCTTATTATTGCTGTTGCTTTTCAGTTTGAATATCATGGACCTTTCGCAACATCTTACCAGTCTCCTCTTTCCTTACAGATTCCGACATTATGAGCATTTTGAATTTCTGTGCAATGCCTTCTAAATTGAATTTAGACAAGACGTTCTTCTAAAGTGTTAATAAAAGCCATTGTACGAAGAGATTAAAAACGGCGGCCTTCTAGTAATGGAATTGGACACCTACAACGTAAGAAATTTTCCGCTATACAGTACTTCCTTCTCCCGATACAAATAAATACAACGCTGGCTAAAAAATAAACACCTACCCTGAACAAAAGGCGTGTGTCTTTATGCTGCACCACAGACTAGTTTAAAATAAATGAAGTTAAAAAAAGATTAAACAAAGAAGTGAAAACTTACATCCAAGTAATGAAGTTTGAAGACTGGTTTCGTCGATTAACAGGAAGAAATGTTTCTAGTTATTTCCTTTTGTATTTTTCTACTATCGATGAGTTGGACACAGTTTGCTCCTGATACATTATAAGTGTTTTTACGCACGCCAAAACAAACTTCAGAAGTAGCGTAAAAACAACATGAACTCCACCAGCACTCTTTAGCGAAGCTTACTGCTACCTCGGTAACAGAGATGTCTCGTCATTACGGCATCCGAAGTGGGACATTCACAGTTCGTAAGCCGCACGTAAACTTGTAAAGCACGCGCTTTTAAATATATATCTGAATCACTGAAATCTAGTATGAAATTATTTGTTTCATTATTCTGTGAATTTAAATTATGGTCAGTCATTATTTATTGCCGAAATAGCTCAGTTGGGAGAGCGTTAGACTGAAGATCTAAAGGTCCCTGGTTCGATCCCGGGTTTCGGCAGGTATTCTTATGCAAATAATATGTGTTGCATTTTTACATTTGTGTATTAAAAATAGATAAAACGTTCCATGGAACGTACAAGAAGCGGCTTTACCTTGCGGACATTTCCGTTTGATTAAATTAGTTGTCTAGGCGTGATTTTCTATTTCTTTGTTCACAGAGAATGCATCAACTTTTTAGCCCAGTCTTCACGTCAGGTGGAAGTAGGTGCGTGCTGTCCTCTACCACACAACAATAAAGTCAACAAAGGAAACTGTAGACAACATACAGTGAAGACTACAAAAAAACAGATAAATAATAATAAAGTCAATCATTTATCTGATATTGTACTTTAATTAAATAAGAATACATTATCTTGCCACGTCTTCCTGGTACTTCTTTTTAAGGCTTGATTGCCCAGCTCTAATCGACAGTCCAAAGTTTAATATTAAGTGTTGTTACCAATAGAGCCCCCCCGGGAAAAGTGATACCTTGCAGCTATTAATATACCTTTAGTCAATGCCTACTGTCTTGCAATTTACATATTAAAACGATACTACACCGATCCTGAAGTCGTATGGCTCTAGTTTCTGTGAAACGGCATGCTTTTCAAATGTACCAGATCCTGAAGAACACAGTTTTCCATTGTTAAACATTAAATTAGATCTACACAGGTAGATAATAATCAAGGTCCTTTTAGCACATTTTATTTTAAAATGCATAACTACAGTATTATACTTTTCCATCACTATAGTTTGCTAACTTCTCCAACTTACCCTGCGGGTGTAAGGCAATCCTTTTAACCCTCGGGCTCCCGCATTCGTGCAAAAACCCATTACAATTCATTTGATCTTGTAAGTAGAAAATGCTATGCGATGTGAAAAACAGTTACTTCATAAATCTCTAATACTGTGGAGTGGCAAAAACCATAATAAACAATCTAAAAAAGCTGACATTAATTATTCGATGTGTATATGCAGACATTACAACTACTTCCAAGTCATTACATTATACAAAACAACAACGGATATTTATTCTATTTTTTGTGGAATTACTAGCAGTAATTATCATATAATTTATTTTTATAAAAGTAAAGTAAATAGTAACCTATCTAGCTTTTTTTCTTGTTGCTGCTTTTTCTCTGTTTCCTACAAGTAGGCGCACGTTTGTCCATCGGTCCTTATAGTTGAAAAGGGCGCTTAGTCTAATGAGGTTAAAGGGACGGAGACTTCAGTCACAGAGGTTTGTTCACGTCCCAGATTTTCACTTACACTGACTGCCAAAATCCGGAGTTGGACCAGGAGTCTCTCACAACAGAAATATTTGTGCAATTCAGCAGTGCACGCACAATCTTTGCGTTGAAAAATCTGATTAAACTGATTCAATATAAACTTGGGTTTGGAAAAAGAATGAATGAGTATAAAAACGTCAGTAGAATTCCGGGCCACTTGAGCACACTTGCTGGGAAGGGTATCGCAGGGGGAGCCGAATGTCGAGTAGGAAGGACAATGTAGAATGGGCAGGACTACACTGTCGAGTAGAAGAGGTTTATGGGCTTTTACCTATTACCCTCTGACTCTCCTACAACTCTAATCTTAACCATTGTGTATTTGGGTAATTGGGCATGTACTACCCCACCTACTCAACATTGCCCCTCCTACTCGACATTCGGCTCCTGGCTGCAGAGATACATAGCCTGTAGTCGCATTTGGTAGTGCTGCTGCCTTACGACTCCAGCATCACCCGTAGTGTTGTCTGTGTGAAAGGTTGTGTGGGTTCCCGTCCCACATCATCCAAAACACGAAAGTTCGGCCAATCAACGATCACCCTGTATAAATGGGCATTCATGAGTAGGCTCCGCAATAGAGTTTATGAACTGTAACGTTTACAGAAGGGTGTATATTAAATATACTTTTATGTATACAGTATATTATATACATAAGAACACCTACCGACGCATCGCCTCCCAACACAGACATATATATAATATAAAAGTTATCAGTGACATGCCGTGATCTTTATTTTCTTTTTCACATAATATATTAACTTCCATCAAGCAAACCTCCGGAAAATGAATACGATCATTATTTTCAATCAGGAAGCAACACATTTCGAATCAGATATGAAAATAATATATTTAACTAATAAATATGTCATAATACTGTATTCCTTTTCGGGGGGAGATACAATTGAACCATCGCCGAAATAGCTCAGTTGGGAGAGCGTTAGACTGAAGATCTAAAGGTCCCTGGTTCGATCCCGGGTTTCGGCAGTGTTTTAAACACAAATGACAGTAACGTCAAAATTGTTAAAAGACAGTTTTATGTTGAATACATATAACAAATCAAGTGAGAAAGTTGCAATTCACCAATTCCTTCCTCATCCCTTATCATAGTAAACAAAAACTAATATAGCTCCCAAGTATAAAGTAATATTTCGAACAAAATAATAGATACAAATAAATACAGTACAGTGAAATGCGAGAATACTACATGAAATGTGGGCGTAAAGATAATTTTTCAACAAACGTTCCTGCTCTGATCAGTGGGAAACATGATACTTTCTTGTCATGTTTTATCAAGTTGTTTGAAAAATTAGCTGCGAATATACACCTGACTTTAGACTCAGAGTCAAATATTCAGGAAAATAGATAAATATATTTGTCATTTGTAAAAATGGAAATAATGAAGGTATTAGAAATAAACTTGATCCCTTAGCATTAACAGTCAAGAAAGATGTAAATTTTAAATCTCATATTATCCAGATTACTAGGACTTTATTTCTCAATCTAAGGAACATCGCAAAAGGTTAGAACTTTTATAACACTGTAAGATGCTGAGGAATTAATTCACAGTTTTATTTTTACGTAGGCTAGATTTCTGTAATGTACTCTTAAATGGACTACATAAGAAAGACACCAATTGGTTGCAGTTGGTTCAGAAAGCAGTAGTAAGCGGAAAAAAAAATCTCAGCACATTTTATCAGTTTTAATGCAATTACATTTTTCACTTTAGAATACTACTAATGATATGTAAAGCCTTAAATAATCTGGCTCCTTCCTGCATTTTAGAGTGCCTGTCGCCCTGTTCCAAGTGTAACCTTACATTTTCTATTACAAGAAGTACTGCTTATTATTCCAAGAGCCAAGCTTAAAAGAAGAAGCGAGGCAGCCTTTTGCTGTTATACAACAAAAATCTGGAATAATATACTGAGAGAGATTTGACAGGCTAACATTGTGAATAATTTTGAAGAACTCTTAAAAAGCCAATTTTTACATTTTGCTTTGTCATAGTTACATTTTAGTTCAACTCTTAAAGTAGATATGGACAGATTGATATACTCTTCAATGAATTTGCAATCATTAATAATCTTTACATTTTCTGTTTTCTTTTTCAGTTCTTTTGTGGTGGTTTTCTGCGTATATCTGAGCAAAGTACTGGTAGTTGTGTGTGATGTTTGAAAGGAAATGGATATCCCACCTTCCCACGAGACCCATTGCAGGTGAATTCTGAAAAAATAATAATCATAAGTGGGTGTGTGGGTATTCTTTTGCTTTGGAACCTCTGTACATTTTTTTCAACTTAACTCTGGCCATCTGATCATATCATCAGACTCTTCGGAGACTTAAAAACTGATTTATATGGACTCTACTTCTCTATTAATTTTATCTATCATACAGTATTTAATTGTCCTGCGGTGGGCTGGCGCCCTGCCCATGGTTTGTTTCCTGCCTTGCGCCCTGTGTTGGCTAGGATTGGCTCCAGCAGACCCCGTGACCCTGTAGTTAGGATATAGCGGGTTGGATAATGGATGGATGAATATTTAATTGTCCATTATTTACTTTTGCATGCTCTTTTTTCCTTTTTATGTAATTTTTTTTTCTTTGCTTGCACTATTTATTTGACATGATGTTAAACACTTTGAGCTACAATATATGAAAATGTGCTGTAGAAATAAATTTTGTTACTGGCTCCAACACTAATGCCACGGTCAAAATCACTGAGATCACACGTTTTTTCTCATTCACTTGTTTGACGTGAACATTAACTGTAGCTCCTGAACTGTATCTGCATGATTTTATGTACTGCTGACACGTGGCTGATTAGATAATTACATAGATATATTGGTATACTGTGTTTATATAGCCCATATAGTTCGATGCTGCATATACTGTAATGAAAAATGTTTAGTTAAAGTGTTTATATGAAACTTTTGTAACTAGTCAATTATAGACATAAAACATTTCTCTAATATATGTTTGCATCAGTCTGGACATTCACGACAATACTCTTTAGAATGCTGTGTCGAAACTCGCGACCTTTCGATCTTTAATCTAACGTACTTCCAACTGAGTCTTTCCGATTCTGTGTCAGTAAAGTGAAGACCAGGGAAGGGGTTATACCTTTTAAATATTGTAGTAATGCTTTTGTATCTATTTTGTTATGTATGTGAAGTTAAGAAAAAATACGACATTGTACAATTACACCAGCTTTACCGTTAAAGACGCGCATTAGACGCTTGTGTAGCATGCCGAAATAGCTCAGTTGGGAGAGCGTTAGACTGAAGATCTAAAGGTCCCTGGTTCAATCCCGGGTTTCGGCAGAGTATTTTAGACATAAATGCCACAAGATTAAAATGCATATGGCACAAAATTAAAATGCATATACAGTATGCATTGTTAGGCATTATAACTGGGAGATCAAGTGTTCCGGTAAAGGCCACCTGCTGGAAAAATGTAAGATGTTAAACGTTCGGCCTTGATAGAGAATCTGGGCGCAGTCTTTTAAAAAAACACATCGTATGCCGATCTAGGGGTTCACAGAGCAACACTGTATTTAGGTTGCATTCAATTTCGTCGGGGAGCTTCCGGGGCTTTAGCCCCTGATCTTAGGCTTGTTACCCCTGATCTTCCAGAGCCCTTCCCTCATCTTTTCAATGTACGTAGGTGTATCCAAAGATTTCCCAAATGCTAGCTCTGTTTTTTCACGGAAGCTCCAAGGTGGGTATCCCTCAACCCCACCCAGTCATCAGCAGAACGGAAACTCCAAAGGAGACCCGGATCGTGACAGAGCTAGGGCTAAGCCCTCTATTAGTTGCAGAAGCCGACAACGCCCCTGGTTGAATTCGTTGGAAGAAAAATCATGATGGAAATAGGATGCAGACCTATTTATATCAAAGTCGAGGAAAGCGAAACCTCGACAACTGGCATCTCAAGCGAGAATCTTTAATGCGCTCTGGAAAATGGGAAGGAAAAACAAGCTGAAATAAGAATAATGTTACCTTTAGGGCTTTTATGTGCCACGGTGAACCGTATTGTGCTTAACTGTGAAAACAGATGGCTTCTGCTAAAAAAGAAGGAGAAGAACCTAATAACTGTCAGAAAGCCGTCATCATAGAACGGATGTTTCAGGTGTGCTTACATAGCCTCTAATTCGTCGATTGGCAGTTGAAATGTGAAACATGCCACTAAAATCCAGTTGACAGTGGCGAGAGACTTAATGCGATGTCACATTAGGTATCTTCCAGTCGTGGGCTATATGTCATACGGCCAAACAATATCAATGTATACGACTGCAAATCGCAGGCTATGTCAAATTTAGTGAGCGTATGTCTACTTTCAAGTGCAGTCTTGCTTGCCCCCTTTTTCTGTCAGCTAACAGCGTGCTGCCTGAGGGAGCCAGTGTGGTACGAATGCTTAAACAGGTATGGGGAGTTCAGCCGTGTCTTTGCCCTCTTTTCTTTTTTCCCATTATATCATGTGACCTCAGAAAATTGTTAGAAAAGTCGGCTAATATGATATGACCTTTCAGTGTTGACAATGCTTTTTGCCTCATCAATCAGCCACGGTGAGTTTGCCTGTGAAGGCTCTATGTGTGCACCGCAGCAGTTAGGATCAGTTAGGTAAACAAAAACTTTATGACAAATCAGTTATTTATGTAACCACATGTCCAAGGCTGGCATCCATTGCTAACCACTAATACATTTCATCCACTCTCTTTGGTTCAATTTCCTCTTTCTGTCCTCTATTACATTTTTTCTCTATTCTAATTATAGAACAGAATTGTCTCTCCTGTCCCATGAGCCCAAGCTTACTTTAAACAGGTAGACTCCAAAGATCATTATCTTATGGCATTTTTATTCTTCTTATTTTTATCAGTCTGTCAATGTAATGTGTCAAATGAGCAGGCAGCACGAATTTAAAGTCTGTTTCAACACAACGTTTCATGGTGGAGCTTGTGGCCTGAAGGGGGCACTCCAACTCCCTAAACCCAACACAAGTAGATGCAGATACAAGTTCTTTCATACACACAGGCTTTTATTTACAGGTGGGAAACTCTTTCCAAACGTTTCCCACTATCCAGCACAGTACAACAAGCACAACAGGTGCAACACTTTGTCTCTGTCTCTATGTCTGACATCTAGTGCTTTGGGGGAGGCAGTGCCCTGTGAATGCACTCTCTCCCCTGGTCCTTCCACTATGGAGGCGTCCTGGCTGGGTAAGGGCCCCGGCTAACCACCACAAGCTGTTAAGAAAAACAAAACTATTTAAATCCTTTTACAGTATTATGTTAACCTGTTAAATCCAATATTTATAATGACACTCCATTTGGAACATGTGTTATTAAAAATCTAAATGAGAAAAAACGCATTCAAGGTGATTTTGCCTGTGAGGCTCTATGTCTGTGCAGCAGCAGTTAGATTCTCAGCAAGGCCATCAACTGTTTTTTCAGCCTTGAAAATTTTGTGTTTTTTAGTACCACTTATTTCGCTTGTCAGGTTTTATCTATGTAGTGAGGTTGCCATGTTATTGTGACATAATTTTCATTTGTTATCACAATCCAAAAGCCAGTTGTGAGTACAGAATTAGTTGTTTTGGCTAATTTAATTTTCAGCTCTTGTATTTCCTGTTAATTTTTATTTTAGGCAGCCAGTGGCTGTTACTCTAGGCAGAAAATGGCAGACTGATAATTGATTAGATGTCCAAAGTCTTTGAATCAGCTATTAACATGTCTTGTTTTATCATTGTATACATTCTTTGTTTGTTTTCATCTGACTAATGGTCTTCAGGTATTTTTCTTCTTTATCCTACCAAAATAGTAGGTGCTACATTCTCACTTTGGAAGTAACAATACAGGTACATCTATTATGTAGATGTGTTGTTTTAGCTTTTCAGCACAGTATAACAAAGTGTACAGCAAACTTCCTGACCATTTTGTACTTAAAATGCTCACAAAAGAGTTATATTTAACATAATTAACTTTCTGTAAATGTCTTTTATTCTGCTTCTGGATGTAGAAAGATCTTAAGTATTGCCTTTATACATCTATTAAAATGAACATTGTCTCAAATATTATTAGGTTTTACTATGTAGAATATAAATTAAATTTACATACATAACACATTCTCACACATGACTCACACAATCAAACTCAAAGTAACTGGGGGATTGAGAATATCTTGCTGGCACTTTCCAAATAAATATTTGGATTATGTGGTTAGTTAATTTAAACTTTTATCATCTATCTGTTTTCATAACCATCTTATCCTGATTGCTGGGATGGGCTCCAGCTACCCAGTGAACTTTTAACATAATCTGTTAATCTATAACATACCTACTTTATCACATAAATCAAGAAACATTTAAGACACATTTTTTTACTAGTATTTTTGGCTTTTTTGCTTTAGTGTTTTGGTGACAGTTGTGCTTGGAAAAAGACTACAGATTTTGTTTAGTTTTCAAGACACATCATGGCCACTCAAATCAAAAAGATCTAGGTCTAACAGTATGCCATTCTGAATGAACAACTCTGTCAGACCTAACATTGTTATTGCCCAGGACTGGAAAAAAACTCTGCCAGGCCACCCTAGAGAATATTAAAACGAAGTGCATTTTAGGATAAAAGAAAACCTTATGATAAATCAGTACGTTATTTAACCACTAAAGCAGTGTGTCTGTTTTCATCCACTTCCTTTGATTCAATTTTCTCTTTATTTCTTCTCCTACATGGGTTTCTCTGTTCTTACCATAACACAGAATTCTTTTCTTCTGTCCCATGAGCCCAAGCTTACTTTAAACAGGTAGACTTCAAAGATCATTATTTTATGGTATTGCTACTCTTCTTATTTTTAAGAGTTTCATTGTCAATGTAATGGGTAAAACAGGGAACTCAGATTTAATGTTTTCTTTTCATTTTGTAAAGTGTGTTTCAAGAACATTTCTCCTGGGTAGTGGTTAGTGCTGCTAACACATAAGACCATAAAACAGGGTCCAACCTCTTAATTTACCAATTTATTTGTACATACATCCTGTGCAAGTTTTACTAGGTATGTTAAATTTGTCTGGCGTGAATGTAAGTGGATATGTCAATGAGTGTACTCTGTAATGTACTGGTATTACATCCACTGGCTCAAATCCTACTTTGGATCACATGTTCCGGGTTCACACAGTAAAAATGGAAGCAGTTGATAGATAGTCAAGTGACGTGACCCATTGGTGACAAATTTTTAGCTTCAAGCATTTTGCTTTATACCAAGCAAGGTACAGCCTGAGAATTTTCCATGGCGCTCCATCAGAAGTGAATATTGAAAAGTGCTTAATTATAAGGACACTACATTATAATTTTGTTTCCCAAGTGTTTACTCTATATTTATTTGATTGTTTTTTAGATGCTAAGGTTTAACTTGACAACAATGTGTGACAGTGGTAGCATTACTCCTTTGCACCATGGAGACCAGGATTTCAACTCAAGGATGTTCTCTATATGAAGTTTGCATATTCTCCCTGTGTACTAATGGGTTTCTTCCAGGAACTCCAGCTTCCTCCCATAGTCTAAAGACATGTGGTTAGGTGAACTGGTACTGTGAAATAGACCCTTGGGGGTATGTGTGGGAGTTCACCCTGCAATAGGCTGGCACTCTTTACAGAGAATGTCCCTGCCTTGTGTCTTATGCTTACTGGGACAGGAAAAACAAAAAAAAAAAATGTATAAAAATGCCTTTACACCGTCGACTGGCATGCCGATTTAGTTAAAATTCAACGACTGATGCTAATTGAGTGGGTGGTGTTATGTGTTATGCAAATTACATCTAAAAAGGCGATGCCATGCAATTTTAAAGGATTGATCTATTATGCGGCAAAAAAATTATCTTAGCAGATTTTTAAATGGATTTGAGCCTAAGTGTTCTTATATAGTGACTTTTCTGTGTTGTTTAAAATCATGAGATTCATCTTTACGATCATATGGGTGAAAAATAGTATAAATCCTGTTTGTTGAAACGTAAATTTTCATAACAAGATGCCATCCGTGAATTTAAATATAACAACAAAAACAAGTTTCTAAGAAAATCAGTGTGTTAATTTAACAAGGACCTCCACTCATCATAAAGCTTGAAAAACTGACACTTTGTATTCATTTTACAACATTTGCGACATGTATATCTCTGTCTGTGTATGGTAGCTCCATCAGAAGGCCAGCTGGATTTTAAAGGGTTGGATGACTGAGTTATGACGTCACTAAATATCACGTGAAGAAAGTGACGGAAGTGACATCCGACATCTTAATGCGGAAGAGTTTGTATATATAATTTGCGGTTGTTCTCGAGTTGTAATGGGGAAAATATAGAGATATATTGTTTTATATTTCTTAATTTTTGCCTGGGAGCATTTTCAACAAATTAAAAAAAGCTGTTGTTTGTTAATTGTTTGGTTCCTGATTCGTAAGTCTCTGCAGTCCTCATGGCCGCCAATATCAATTTACAGGTAAGTGACACCGAAACTAGAGTCTGAACGCCGCCCGGTTTAATAATTACTCTTCATTTTCTGTTTTTAAACGCTGCCTGTATTTTCACCTCTTTGTTTCTTGTGGAGGTACGAGACCGTTAACATCACTTCCATTTTTGTTCGTCAGTCATTGCGTACACACCTTTATTTCTTACATGAGTTGTATACAATATTAAGGTATTCCAGGTTACAGTGAAGGGGCCGTGTATACACATTGGATATTCAGAATGTTAAGTGGAAGTCTGGCATGCCTTAAGAATCCGGATCGTAGGTGATATTACGAAAAGACCGACGTAGATGGAAACTTCCTCATGGAACAAATCGCGATCACCAAAAACTTGTTCTAAACGGATTTACAAAGAGTTAACTTTTATGTCGGGATCGTTTGTGAAGTTAGCTGTACTACAATAGTACTTTAACGTTTACTTCTGATTTTGGTCATATTACTGGCCAGAAGAAGTAAACTATATGGCTTCTTAGAGGAGAGAAAAAATGTCCCGTCACTTGCCATTTGTGTTCCCACTTGAAAGGATCACCCCTTCTTTTAATAACTGATAGCCCGTATTCAAGTCGGTTAATTTTAAATCAAGATTTATCTGATTCAGACTGGGACCAATCCTGACAGTGGGAGCAGGTCTCCCAGAAATACGAGCAAGGCGTGTAATTTCTGCACTAACCATGACCAGGTGTGGGATTCGGGTGACTAGTCTACTATGCCATCTGCATGCTTATTAGCCATTATACAGATGTCAGTTAATTTTCAGAAGAACAATACAAAGCTTACATTAGTTGTCTTTTCAGTTGAGTTGTCTGTAAAACGTTGCATGTTTAACTTTTCTCAAAAAAGATTTAAATTCTTATCTGCAGGGGCACTGCTAGAGGTTTTAGACCCCGTGAAAGGATATGGATATTGGGCCCTCCAACCTGACCAAGCTGACCCTGTACAATGGCAGTGTGTCAACACCGCCACCTCCAAGGTTTTGATAACTTTACCTATGCAGGCTGGTATAGCACTAGTTGAATCATATTTGTAACTAGGGCTGTCAAATCAGCCAAAAAATATGGTTTGAATATTCACATTAAAAATAAGTATTTGCATATATTAGAACTTAGGTTAAAATGTCTGTGTTACTTGCTGATACATGCTTCTTAACATGTTATGCTGTTAGCAGTGACAACTTCAACAGCAAATGCTAGCAAAAAAAATAATAGTGATACTCGTTTACCCGTTTCTTTATTGTAAAAGGAAATCCTGAGACGAGACTTTCTCTTAGATAATTTCAGGTCCTGCGAGACAAGACTTTTTGCAAGAGATTTTGACAAGTCCTGCCCTCCTCCCAAATATTTACAACCACGCCTATGGTCCAATCACTTCTCATTCATGTGATTGCTATTGTCAGACACAGTTCCTGTGCTCTCAGTTCCAAGCTGGGTTGGAAATACAGAGAGTAGAAGAAAAAGTAGAATGTTGTAAAGAGGTTCAAAAACGTTGGTGTGATACACATGCAGAGCAGGTTAGAGATTATGAAAGTACTAAAATTTGAAAGTCTCAAAAAACTGATAGTAACGATCACATTAGTGCTAACAAATGGAAATTATTACTTGGTGAAAAAACGGAATAGCGAAAAGAGAATGAATATATGGACATAGGTGATATGACAGAAGTATTTAGTTATTGTTTGGCTTTAAACTTTAAGTCGGAGACTTGTAGATCATCTAATTTGTGTTGCCATCATGGAAAAAATAGTGTTTTTTCCCCAACGAAGAGGCCTGTTTGCGAGAATTAAAAGATTTGTTGTTTGGTGAAAGTGAAATCCACATACGCGAGCGGCAGAGATGCAAAGCGGCTGGTGCGTAGTGCAGGCTGGGAGGTTGGCGAGCGAAGCCCCTAGTTATTTAAATGTGAAAGTGCTCAATATACTTTGCAGATGCACTGTATAAGTGAGAAGAATCTTCACAGCTGTCTTGTCCTTAATCTAGAACTGATGACTGGGTGAGCAAGAAGTTCATAGGTTAGGCCATTGGAAGGAGCTCAAATTATTATTTTTTTTCATCAATTTTTATTGATGTCAAAAACAAATATTAATGTAATATGAAATTGTCAAAAAAGAAAATATAAATTTTCATATATAAAATTTTGTGGAAAAGCCACCCAACTGTGCCCATCTAAAAACCACCCCAACGTGGAGCTATTTAAGAAAGTGGATTAAATTAAAATTGATAAAATACACTGGTTCCAGAGGCACACACATGCAGCTGAGCAAAGAAATGTAATTGAAAAGTGTCATATTGAAATCCGGGGTAGGCTGTAAGCCATGACTTGTTCAGGTGGGTAGTGTTTGCCCATTTACTAATAATATGCACAGGTACCCCATTAATCTACACGGCTGATAATTCTAAAAAAGCAAGATTGTAAAAAGAGCACTACCAGACCGAGAAAGTGACAGATTTGGGATTCTTCCATTGAGAAGCTATGAGACTTTTGTTTGTTCCTCACTCCTATATTAGGTGTGTTAGAGCCCACCCTCTCAACTTTGACGAGTGAAAGTGACAGTTTTATTTCAAGTCGTATTTCATGATGGTTTGGAGGAATGTTACGGACAAAATTAAATAAGCAATAAACATATTTCGTGACTTACTTATTTATGCTCTCATTTCATGACATATTAAGTACTCATTTCATGACACATTTATTTATTTGCGCATTTATTTATTTAATCTTGTCCGAAATATTCCTCCATACTGTATATCGTGAGAATGGATTTAACTTGTAAAAAGGAAAAAAAAGTAAGGAGTGAGGAATATAATATTTGTCTTTTAGAAACTGAAAAGAGGCAAGCCCACAATCTCCGAATGTGCTGATACCACATGAAGTTCAAAGTGGATAAAAAATGGTTGCCCACCAATTTTGAGTGAAATAAAGGGGTGAGGGAGTGCCAGTGCAGTGTGGAAATCAAGTGAACTTCTTATTGTAAATGACAAAATGTGCAGTTAATATCTATATATGGAAACATTTTACTTGTATAATTAACTGGATACATTTTAATGAATTTTATATTGGATGTAACAGATGACCGTTAGTGGTTAATCAAGCTTTCTGCCAAATTTATCTTTAATAATGGCTCCCAACCCATAAACCAAATACTCATGAATTAATCTGATTTAATAAAGAGATAGGAATTCTTATTTTTTATATTTGTCCCAAAATATTAAGGGTGCCAAATAAATTGGGAAGGCTTGGGACAATTAATAATGCTTATACAGGTGCTGGTCATAAAATTAGAATATCATGACAAAGTTGATTTATTTCAGTAAGTCCATTCAAAAGTGAAACTTGTATATTAGATTCATTCATTACACACAGACTGATGTATATCAGATGTTTATTTCTTTTAATTTTGATGATTATAACTGACAACTAATGAAAGTCCCAAATTCAGTATCTCGGAAAATTAGAATATTAATTAAGACCAATGCAAAAAAAGGATTTTTAGAAATGTTGGCCAACTGAAAGGTATGAACATGAAAAGTATGAGCATGTACAGCACTCAATATTTAGTTGGGGCTCCTTTGGCCTGGATTACTGCAGCAATGCGGCGTGGCATGGAGTCGATCAGTCTGTGGCACTGCTCAGGTGTTATGAGAGCCCATGTTGCTCTGATAGTGGCCTTCAGCTCTTCTGAATTGTTGGGTCTGGCGTATTGCATCTTCCTCTTCACAATACCCCATAGATTTTCTATGCGGTTAAGGTCAGGCGAGTTTGCTGGCCAATCAAGAACAGGGATACCATGGTCCTTAAACCAGGTACTGGTAGCTTTGGCACTGTGTGCAGGTGCCAGGTCCTGTTTGGAAAATGAAATCTGCATCTCCATAAAGTTTGTCAGCAGCAGGAAGCATGAAGTGCTCTAAAACTTCCTGGTAGACGGCTGTGTTGACCTTGCACCTCAGAAAACACAATGGACCAACGCCAGCAGATGACATGGTACCCCAAACCATCACTGACTGTGGAAACTTTACACTGGACCTCAAGCAACGTGGATTCTGTGCCTCTCCTCTCTTCCTCCAGACTCTGGGACCTTGATTTCCAAAGGAAATGCACAATTTACTTTCATCAGAGAACATAACTCAGCAGCAGTCCAGTCCTTTTTTGTCTTTAGCCCAGGTGAGACGCTTCTGACGTTGTCTCTTGTTCAAGAGTGGCTTGACACACCATTTTAAAGGCTTTTGCAGGTATTTTGAGTTAATTAGCTGATTAGAGTGTGGCACCAGGTGTCTTCAATATTGAACCTTTTCACAATATTCTAATTTTCCGAGATACTGAATTTGAGACTTTCATTAGTTGTCAGTTATAATCATCAAAATTAAAAGAAATAACCATTTGAAATACATCAGTCTGTGTGTAACGAATGAATCTAATATACAAGTTCACTTTTTGAATGGAATTACTGAAATAAATCAGCTTTGTCATGATATTCTAATTTTATGACCAGCACCTGTACAGTATAAATCTAGCAGATTGACTGGAATGGCATTTAAAACTATAATATATTTTGGTAAAGATACAAAGAAACAATTTTTGATATATATTTGTGGTGACCTAAAATACTAACATAAATGTCAAATAAGTTCAACTTAAAAATACAATTGTTATTAACCCAAACATTTAACAATAGTAGTTTTTCTGCAAAATATATCTATGTAAAATAGCTTATTTGGTGAAAAATTGTGAAAAATACAGTTTTCCTGCCCTTAGTGCTTAATCATAAAAATCTGAGAAAGTACCTCAGAAGACTCTCAGAATATGGGTCCAAATCGAGTCATGCAACAAAATCCTCTTGAGCCGCTTAATCTAAAATGCACTCACTAAACTAAAACTTACAGCTTAAATTCTGTAAAAGGAGTTTGAGTGTTTACATAGAAAATGCTAAGTTAATAAAGTTAATAAAACCTGTCTAGCGTTGAAACCATTGGCAACAGAAATGTCATTTTACATTTACAGTAATACAGCATATTCCCTGTGGATGACTTAATAATAAGCATATGGCAGTATTGCCTAATGGAACTGGCCTTTAGATTTGTTTTAACATTTTGGCTGTTGGGTTAGATTGACCGTTCCTGTAAACTAGATTGTTTGCACCATGTATGGAGAATTGACTAATGGTATGTGACATACAGCAGGGCTGGGCCGACATGCCAATTGGTATAAACTCAGTACACCTGGTAGGGAGGACAGTTTAGTGAATGGATGGACGGTGGTGAACTGCCTCCCAGGAGCACATGGTCCCTCAACAGACTGGATGCCCATTCCTGTACCTGGAAGGCTGTTCCTACTTTCAGGGGCTTCCACCTCACCTGGGAGTACTACCTCCTTCAACAGAAGTATTCCTGTGACTAGCATAAAAGGGGGCGTCTCTGTCCACTGGGTCAGAGTCGGGAGGAGGTGGATGAGTTTACATGGGAGGTGCAGTGGGAGAAATGTACTGCTTATTGTGCATTCTGGAGGGAAGGAAACTAAAATCTTGTCGTATTTTCTGAAATAATAATTTATTACATTTTATATAGCGCTTTTCTCACTACTCAAAGCTCTAACACACAGAGAGAACCAGGGGTGCAAACCCATATTCTCCTTACTGTGAGGCAGTAGCACTACCACAATGAAATAAACACCTTTTATTTGAACCCAGGACTGTGTTGTAAAGTTGTTTGAGGTGTTGCAACACCCCTTACAGGTAACAGTTAAAAACTGACCTTTCTTTGAGAAAATTGCCTTTTCTCATTCAAGCTTTCCTTGCCTTTCTTTTCTGAAATCTGGAATTTATCTTCTACATTTCATTTCTAACATCTGAGATTGGCTTTGAAGTCTGTGGATTTTGCCACTCTACAATTCAAGTGCATTAGGACTGGTGTGAACCATTCTGGCAATTGCGGGGTGGAGGGTACAATGTAGAAATTTACTTAATTGCTACATTTTGGCAAATAAAATCATTTTTAAATTGCATATAAATTATTCTTAAATATAATTTCTTTTCAGATTGATAAAATTATGATTAATCTAATCCAATCCATCACCCACCTTCTTTAAGGAGCCTCTGCTTATCCATATTTTAATGTCTTACAAAGAACGTTGTTGGTTTACAGTTTTGTTTTATGGCAATTAATGCACCTATAGAATAGGATGGAGTGAAGGTAGACAAACAAAAGGCTGACCAACAGGTCATCTTATTTATGTATATTTTATATGCCAGTTTTTAAATCGTAGCCATGATTAATTTTTTTTCTTTTTTTTTTTTTTTTTCTTTTTTTTTTTTTTTCAAAAACGCCATTTTAAAATATCGTGATTAAAATTGCTAGATGGCAGATTTTAACTCAAGTTATGGAAAAACTGATGTGCTGTTGTTGGATGTAGAGGGTCTATGGATAATTTTTGTAGTTTAAGTTTCTTAACCATAAAATTACCAGATGGAATTTTAAAATCTGTACTTCAGCTAAAATTGTCAGCTACCATCTGGACATGGCTGATAGCCAATAAATTAGTGATAGAGAACTATTGATTGATAATGCAGTTTTGAGGTTTTTAGTGTAATGGAAGTACCAAGTACATGTTTAGTCACTGTAGCATAAAGTGTCACTAAGACATCTTTCATACATTTTAACAAAAGTAAATTGCTTTAATTTTTTACTTTATGGACATGCACTTTTCACTTACCCACTCACTTTTTCAAAGAGCAGAGAGTGAGCTGCTCTAAGTCGAGCACTTCAATGGTGTGGAGTCTGAAACAAGACTGTTAGCATAAGACAACATTTAGCCGTGCATTCTGGTCCAGCATGGGAAGGTACTTGCCTTGTGTGGTGGTGTATAATTAATACAACTGCTGTATTGAATAAATAGAGTATCATTATTAGTGAACTGAATAAATATATACCTTCCTTATTTGGTAACATTCAGTCCTGCTTACATCCCTCTGTGTCCTACAACAAAAAAGGTACTTCAGTGTACATGAAAGGAAAGTGTATCATAGTAGCATGCAGTGCATTTATCTTTTGCCCAAAAAAGTCTTGGGTATTATGTTTGTGATAATTGAAGGAATGATTGTGGAATGTGTTCTTTAACAGCAGGCAAGAACATTCTGGCATTTGAGTCCACTTTTCTATTAGGGTTTGCCTTCTGAGACAGAAATATTGGGAC
>JANRMT010062818.1:56196288-56210354 GCA_026402145.1 Polypterus bichir lapradei | reverse complement strand
GGACATAGGAGACCTGCTGTTCTACCAATTTTTTTTTTTTTTTTTTTTTTTTCTTTCGAAGCACCTCCCTAATATGTGTTTTAGTTTTTAATTTGAAGATGGCATTTCTACAGTTTACAGTTTTAAGGATAAGTATGTTAACCCTTCAGAATTGCTCATTTTTCTGCATTAATTGGTCACAGATTGTGATAAGACTTTCTAAGTCACAGATTATAGACAAACACAGTATGTTTATGCCAATAACATTCATATAAGTGTAATCTCTCATGTCGTTATTGAACACACTCATCAAGCATTCATTGTTTTGTTTTTTTTTTTTTTAAAAAAAAGAGCTCTTGGGTTAATAACTGGTCAAACTTCCTTTAGCAATAATAACCTCTAGAAAGCACTTCTGGTTGCAGTTGGATAGACCTGCACAATGTTCAGGAGGAATTTTAGACCATTCCTCATTACAGAACTATTTCAGCTCAGTCATATTCTTAAGATGTCTGGTGTGAAAGGCTGTCTTTGAGGATATTTCACAGAATCTCTGAGTTAAGGTCCAGGCTGTTACTGAGCCATTCCAAAAGGCAGTTTTATTTCCAAACTGGATTCCAAAAAAGTTGGGACACTATACAAATCGTGAATAAAAACTGAATGCAATGATGTGGAGGTGCCAACTTCTAATATTTTATTCAGAATAGAACATAAATCACGGAACAAAAGTTTAAACTGAGAAAATGTATCATTTTAAGGGAAAAATATGTTGATTCAGAATTTCATGGTGTCAACAAATCCCAAAAAAGTTGGGACAAGGCCATTTTCACCACTGTGTGGCATCTCCCCTTCTTCTTACAACACTCAACAGACGTCTGGGGACCGAGGAGACCAGTTTCTCAAGTTTAGAAATAGGAATGCTCTCCCATTCTTGTCTAATACAGGCCTCTAACTGTTTAATCGTCTTGGGCCTTCTTTGTCGCACCTTCCTCTTTATGATGCGCCAAATGTTCTCTATAGGTGAAAGATCTGGACTGCAGACTGGCCATTTCAGTACCTGGATCCTTCTCCTACGCAGCCATGATGTTGTGATTGATGCAGAATGTGGTCTGGCATTATCTTGTTGAAAAATGCAGGGTCTTCCCTGAAAGAGATGACGTCTGGATGGGAGCATATGTTGTTCTAGAACATGAATATATTTTTCTGCATTGATGGTGCCTTTCCAGACATGCAAGCTGCCCATGCCACACGCACTCATGCAACCCCATACCATCAGAGATGCAGGCTTCTGAACTGAGCGTTGATAACAACTTGGGTTGTCCTTGTCGTCTTTGGTCCGGATGACATGGCGTCCCAGATTTCCAAAAAGAACTTCGAATCGTGACTCGTCTGACCACAGAACAGTCTTCCATTTTGCCACACTCCATTTTAAATGATCCCTGGCCCAGTGAAAACGCCTGAGCTTGTGGATCTTGCTTAGAAATGGCTTCTTCTTTGCACTGTAGAGTTTCAGCTGGCAACGGCGGATGGCACGGTGGATTGTGTTCACTGACAATGGTTTCTGGAAGTATTCCTGAGCCCATTCTGTGATTTCCTTTACAGTAGCATTCCTGTTTGTGGTGCAGTGTCGTTTAAGGGCCCGGAGATCACGGGCATCCAGTATGGTTTTACGGCCTTGACCCTTACACACAGAGATTGTTCCAGATTCTCTGAATCTTCGAATGATGTTATGCACAATTGATGATGATAGATGCAAAGTCTTTGCAATTTTTCGCTGGGTAACACCTTTCTGATATTGCTCCACTATCTTTCTGCGCAACATTGTGGGAATTGGTGATCCTCTACCCATCTTGGCTTCTGAGAGACACTGCCACTCTGAGAAGCTCTTTTTATACCCAATCATGTTGCCAATTGACCTAATTAGTGTTTATTGGTCTTCTAGCTCTTCGTTATGCTCAAATTTACTTTTTCCAGCCTCTTATTGCTACTTGTCCCAACTTTTTTAGGATTTGTTGACACCGTGAAATTTTGAATCAACATATTTTTCCTTTAAAATGATACATTTACTCGGATTAAACGTTTGATCTGTCATCTACGTTCTATTACAAATAAAATATTGACATTTGCCATCTCCACATCATTGCATTCAGTTTTTATTCACAATTTTAGTGTCCCAACTTTTTTGAAATCCGGCTTGTATTTTTTTTAAATCATTCTATACTGTATTTACTTCAGTGTTTATGGTCATTGGCTTATTACTTTTGTATGTCAAGCAAAGAGACATTGAATTTGATTGTAGGCCTTAACTTGCAGCCACATGTTGACTCCAGTTAGGTTAATTGGCTATTGGAAGCTAAATGTATAATTACCTAAAGGCTTGACCGCAATCTCTGCAATTTTTATGTTGTTTAAAGGCACAGTAAAAAATTGTATGCAAACTTGTGACCCTCTGGCGTTGATATAGTCAATAAAAAGTGAAACAAGCTGTCCGTGAAAGTTTTTGAAAAAATTTAATTCTACCCTGCACAAAGTAGATGTCTTAAACAATATGACAAATTTTATAGTTTGTTAGTATAAAATCCGTGGAGGGGTTATAAAGAGAGTTTTAAAGAATTCACCCTTAGTGTATGTAAACCTCTGACTCTAAGTATGTAGCCATGAATATACACCCAGACACTGTCAGGTGAAATAAGTGCTAAGTTGTATTTATTAATCTATTAATATACAGTGCATCCGGAAAGTATTCACAGCGCATCACTTTTTCCACATTTTGTTATGTTACAGCTTTATTCCAAAATGGATTAAATTCATTTTTTCCTCAGAATTCTACACACAACACCCCATAATGACAACGTGAAAAAAGTTTACTTGAGATTTTTTCAAATATAATAAAAATAAAAAAAATTGAGAAAGCACATGTACATAAGTATTCACAGCCTTTGCCATGAAGCTCAAAATTGAGCTCAGGTGCATCCTGTTTCCCCTGATCATCCTTGAGAAATTTCTGCTGCTTTGAAGGTCCCAATGAGCACGGTGGCCTCCATCATCCATAAGTGGAAGAAGTTCGAAACCACCAGGACTCTTCCTAGAGCTGGCCAGCCATCTAAACTGAGTGATCGGGGGAGAAGGGCCTTAGTCAGGGAGGTGACCAAGAACCCGATGGTCAGTCGGTCAGAGGTCCTCTGTGGAGAGAGGAGAACCTTCCAGAAGGACAACCATCTCTGCAGCAATCCACCAATCAGGCCTGTATGGTAGAGTGGCCAGACGGAAGCCACTCCTTAGTAAAAGGCACATGGCAGCCCGCCTGGAGTTTGCCAAAAGGCACCTGAAGGACTCTCAGACCATGAGAAACAATTCTCTGGTCTGATGTGACAAAGATTGAACTCTTTGATGTGAATGCCAGGCATCACGTTTGGAGGAAACCAGGCACCGCTCATCACCAGGCCAATACCATCTCTACTGTGAAGCATGGTGGTGGCAGCATCATGCTGTAGGGATGTTTTTCAGTGGCAGGAACTGGGAGACTAGTCAGGATAAAGGGAAAGATGACTGCAGCAATGTACAGAGACATCCTGGATGAAAACCTGCTCCAGAGCGCTCTTGACCTCAGACTGGGGCGACGGTTCATCTTTCAGTAGGACAATGACCCTAAGCACACAGCCAAGATATCAAAGGAGTGGCTTCAGGACAACACTGAATGTCCTTGAGTGGCCCAGCCAGAGTCCAGACTTGAATCCGATTGAACATCTCTGGAGAGATCTTAAAATGGCTGTGCTCCGACGCTTCCCATCCAATCTGATGGAGCTTGAGAGGTGGTGCAAGGAGGAATGGGCGAAACTGGCAAAGGATAGGTGTGCCAAGTTTGTGGCATCATATTCAAAAAGACTTGAGGCTGTAATTGCTGCCAAAGGTGCATCGACAAAGTATTGTGCAAAGGCTGTGAATACTTATGTACATGTGATTTTTCTCAGTTTTTTTTTATTTTTAATAAATTTGCAAAAACTTCAAGTAAACCTTTTTCACGTTGTCATTATGGAGTGTTGTGTGTAGAATTCTGAGGAAAAAAATGAATTTAATCCATTTAGGAATAAGGCTGTAACATAACAAAATATGGAAAAAGTGATGTGCTGTGAATACTTTCCGGATGCACTGTATGTTGATTTTGTTTCAGAATTACCTGTATTTTTATTTATGAATGCTTCATCTGCATCACATTCTGATATTCTGAAGTCTGTTTTTTCTCTTTCATTTTTCACTACTGCTATTCTGAATCACTAGACAGAAGTTCAGTTCCCATCTTCTGCATTGCATAGTATTTTCACAAAAACTGTTTTCTAAGTTTTGTAAAATTTTGTTTTTGTCAGGACAGCTGGTAAATATACACAACTTCATGTTTGGGATCACCTACAGTTTGGCTTATTTTGCACTTCACATTTTCATGGTTTGTGTCATGACTGATTTTTATAAAGTGTAAAGCCCTAGGTCTTGGGTCTTGAGCATGAATTTTTTTCTCAGACCTGATCTGAGTATAATGCCTTGTTATTGCAGAGGGCTAAGTTTTTGCTCACAAGAAGGTACTGTACAGTACTTTTTTTGTCCAGAGATATACCCAGCAAACCATTTGGTACCTGCATGGGATACATTTTGCTTCTTTGAATTCTGTTTTGACTTTCAAATTGGTTCCTCTTTCCAATAAACACAATGAAATTTGTGTTAAATATCAGATAGGACTAGAAAAATACTAGCCCTCTTTTTCCTAAATTTAATTTTTTTCTAGTGGAGTTGTTCACTGGATTTTCCTCACTGTTGCACCCAAACCACCTTAAAGACTGAACTTGAGAAGGCTTTTGATTCTGTAGGTGCAAGCTGATTCCCAGGATTGATAAGGTTAGTGTTTTGGGATCATTGTGCTCCTGTATGATTTAACTTTTGCCAAAGCTTCAAGTAGTTTAGTAGATTTGAACCAGTTGTCTTGCAGTGCTTTCTTACATATTCCATCATCTAATCTTCCTTTTGTTTTGACGAGGTGCCCATTCCCTGTTGATGGAAAGTAGCCCCACAGCATAAGTCTTCTCCAGAATGTTGACATCTCTGTGACCTCTCACAGGTCTCTTTATTTTTGCAAAAGGTTTAGAGGAATAACTTTTTTTCTAGGCAGCATTGAAGTGGTTAAATATGTTCACCGGGACATAGAAATACATGGGTATTGTTTTCAAACCTTTTTTCTAACTTCTGCATGTTTTATTACATCTGTTGTATATTCTTTAGCCTTTTTTTTTTTTTCTTTTCATCTCCGCTATCAATAATGAATCCTTAACTATAGGATTTTTATGCAGAAAATGTGGCAGTTATTTTAATGTTTTCCTAGTGGTGACAAATTGTAAGGCAACTGTGTCCTCATTGGGCAATTGTCGTTGGTTTGTTTTGTAAACCTATAGCTCTTATAATGAAAACCTATGCAAACAACATATTCCTATATAGCTTTTCTCAAATATATAATATTTCTGTGATTTGAAATGTCATAGAGAACAAAATATTGTAAGATTTGTGGCCCAGTAAAGTTAGAACTTTGAATGCCTTTATATACTTTTGAAAGGCATTGTATACATACTCAACTAGTGTATTTTTAGTTGCTTAGGTAATCAGAACATTGGTTTAATGTAATATGAATAGATAAAGTGGGCAAAATTAAACTAGTTAATACCAAACATGTAATTTATTTGAAAAATCCTAACCATGGTCAGGGCATAGTTAAGCAGGATTTTTATTTATTTACTTTATCAGCCTGGAACCCTAAATATTTGCAGAATCTGGGCTGTTTGAACTATTTCTCCCATTTATTAGAGCAGGTGAAGTGGCAGCCTTTTTTACTTTAAAATGTACAAATTATTATTTTTTTGTTTGTTCTTCCTATTTTCTTTCAGAAGCTCATCAGAAAACAATTTCATTATCCGAACTCCTGTTCCTGGCATTTGTCCGGCAAGGCGTATATGTGTCTTTGCTCTTATGGTTTTTTTATTGTCTGGTGTCCCTTTGTTCATATACCTTTTTAGTCCATTGCAGTTGCACCTTTTTTCCATTGCAATGAGTGGAGCTCTTTGGATTCACTAGAAACCTTACTCCATTTGTTTTCTTATATATTTATTTGCTGTTTGAATTTTTTACTCAACACATTAGTGTCCTGTTTGCAACTGTGCTGCCATTGGCTGGCCTGCTTTTGATATAACCATGAATTTCTTCTTGATCGAAGACCCCTGGTATACTACTAAGAGTGTATAAGAAGCAGTAGTTAATCTGACACTTGATACTGTGTTGCATTCAACACCACCTAAACCTATAATCTTATTCATTCTCCCTCAGAAATTCACATGCAGCATTTGTTAGAATCTGCATTAAATATCATTGCCTGCACAACTGATTCTTTTACTTAAGCAGTCTGTTATGCTTGGAAAGACAAGTTTCACTTGTGCTGTAATCAAACCATGTTGGTTGGTTGATTGAAGAAAAGCAAGAAGTGCAATAGTATTTATTAGTATTTGCAGAGTCTGTGAAAGAGAAAAAAACACATGGTACCAGAAGTGTGACACTCTCTTTAAAATGGATGTCATATTATGTAAATTTGTTGTGGGGTATGTGAGATTTCCTGACCACAGTTGTTGATCTTGTTACTGCACAAATTTCATGATTGAAAATTGCATTCATGCTCGCCCCTTTTTCTGACAGCCAATAATGTGTTGCCTGATGGAGCCGAGACCTTTCAAAGGGTTAACGGCTGCAGTGAGTTCAGCTGTAATCTTGGCCCTTCATTTGTTTTTTGTTTTTTTTTTTTTTTTTTCTCTCCTCATTCTGTTATGGTATGTAAAATACGAGACATCAGATGGATGAGCTTCTCTTTTTGTTTGTGAGGTCCACAGCCTCTGTACTGCCTGACGGAGCCGACGCTGTACAAAGGAATAATAGCTACAGTGAGCTCAGATGCAGTCACTGCATTTTTTTTTTTTTTTTTTTAAGTTTGTTTCTTCTTTCTGTTTTAGAAAGAAAAAAAAAAACACAGACATTAGGCAGACAAGCTTTTCTTCTGTTTTGAGTGTTTCTTATTACTTGTCACTAAATTCTATTTCTGCTACCGGATGAGCATTCGTTGGTTGTCCGTTCTCCTGTACTAAAGACAAAATGAAACCTGTTTGATTTTATTGGAGCATGTCAAGGAGTAGCTGGCCTTAGTCTCTGGCTATGTCATATTGGGTGATTGGCTTCACAGGAGCCTGCCACTGACTGTCTCCAACTCCATAAGATTATTTAAAAGGATATGAGTTTAAAAAGTTATGAGTGAAAATTGCTGGAAAAGTCACATAATGTGTCATAGGCTGTACTCAGAACTGCAGGTTTTCTTAAAAAAAAAAAAAAATACAGTTTCTTGTTTTAAAACGACAAAGATGTCTGACAAACATTTTCTTTTTTTGGCAAAGTTAATAGCATCTAGACAGCATTCTAGAGGCATGGCTTTTGTGGTGTGTGTGTTTTTTTGTTTTTTGTTTTTTTTGTGTATATATTCATACTGAATATTCATATGAATTGTTGGTTACTGCAGCTGGTGCACATGTCATCGAAATGTACACAACCTGTACTGAAAGCAGAGAACAGAACTTAATTTAAAGAAACAATGCAGTTTGACATTGCTACTATATTTCACTAGCTGTTTAGAGTTCTGATTTATCTTTGCACATAAAAAGCAGTTTATTGATGCCAGCCTTTAACATAGCAGATGTTTGGTACTTTTTGGACCGTTTTTATTCTTCTAGATTCATGTGAGAAACTTTTTTTTTACTTTGCTATGGAATGTATCTCTTTGCTTTGTCACATGGCCATTTGTCTGTGGTATGGTGGCGTCTTCTTCAGCTCTTATTTATGGTTGGTTTTTGCTGTTTTTCATAGCAAAAAACCCTAACTCTTTATAGCACAAGAGTTAATTAATGCTTCTTAACCTGATTAGGTTCAGTCACAGAATTTGGCTTAGAAGAGTTGATCTTTCAGTAAATGATCACTGTCCCCAAGATATTCACAGGGATTACAGAGAGTTTAGCCCCAAGAACCTCAAAGGAGACAATGCTTCCAGTAACCCAAAAAAGTGCATTCGGCCTTCAGACTCCGCAAGGAAATGTATGCACCTAATTCATAAGGGAATGTGTAGTTCCTGCTGATGATGCAAGAGTCCACTTCTAGCCACGAGTCAGTACCTAGTCATAAGGTGCACAAGTGCAAGAGAAGAATGTTATCACCAATTACCAACTTCAACCCCTCTCCTCTTGCTTTTACAAGACTCGTTCTGTGCTTTGTTGTACTATGTTTGTGCACTAGAAGGGGTGGGGGAGGACAAACTGTGATTGTAATCTTTTGTTAAATTTAGAAAAGAAGACTTTTTTTTTATTTATTTATTTTTTTTTTTTAATAAAATTGTTGCTTTCTCTTGTTTTTGCTGCAGCCACTACGACTGTGAACTCTTTGGAACCATATATTCCTAAAGTATGGATGCAATGTTTGGGGGGTAGTGGGGGAGGGAGACTGATCTATGCTAGAATGACTAGTGAAGTTTGAGTGAAAGTGCTCATCTTAAAATAGGTTAAACTTTGTTCCAGCTGTGCTACACCAGGAAACGTGCCACATCTGTTAATTCAAATTCCCAAGATGACTGAATATTTTAGCAATGCAACTCTTCATCTTACACTTGATAGATATTTGTAGCAGACATTTTTATAGCTGTTGAAAACCATTTGGAGATATGTATTATAGGTAGAATTCATAGGACTGTGTCTTTAGATTACATCCCATATGATTATGTAGGTTTTGCAATTGTACTTAAAGCTGTGTATACTTCTAGTCTACAAATATTTGTTTATTTTTGTTAGTGTCCAATACTGGAGTGTTGTGCAAAATGACATGAAGTTACAAGTACAGTCACAGTCCTGTATTAACAGAGTTCAATGCATCTTGGATACTCTAACCAGCAAGAAGAAAAAAAAACATGTCTTGGCAAACATTAAAGCAGTTATCCAAAATGCGCTTCTTGTGCTATGTTAAGACTGTCTAAAGAGCCCAACGGGTTCTGCTATAACATATGGTGTCCCACTTGCACGCTTGCAAGTGCTTTTGGATTTAAATTTAATCACTTCATTTTAAGCTCCCAAAAAGTCATTAGTCTTGACCTGTTGCAGCATTTTCCACAAATGAAAATTTAAAATTGCTCATTTTGACCAACAAATACCTCAATTTTAATATCTAGAAGTCATCCTCCCAACAATATAATTTCACTAGAATTAAAATGAAACTCTAATCTGCAAGACAAACCATTTTCAATTTTGTGTCACATCTTCTTGTAACTACCAATACTACTGATGACTTGAGCAGTATCTATTTAGGCTTCATGTTCCCAACATACAGAGTAGCTGTACAAGGTCCTTGAGTCATGCAAGCCCCTCAAGGACATATGTAGATCCTCCAACTAGCCCCAGAGAGCATCAAACTGAGATTGGTTAACATTGTAGCATCACCGCATTTTAAATGAGTGCCTGATTACTACTTAGCATTAAAGATAGTGTGTTGTATTTGCTTTTTACTTAATTACTGTATAACTGTGCGGAGAATATTTATAAACCGTGTGGGAGAGTTTATAAGGGCTTAAAATATATAAAAATAACCATACAAACATATGGTTTCTACTTCACAGATTTTCACCTATCGCGGGGGGTTCTGGAACACAACCCCCGCGATCGAGGAGGGATTATTGTATTTACAAGGGAGGCTGTACACCTGTTCAACTTTATTAAAAACAAAGTACTTAAGTCTTTCCTCCTAATTATATTGTGGTTTTTTTTTTGTGTTTTAGAAAGCTATAGATCTTGCAAGCAAAGCTGCTCAAGAAGATAAAGCAGGAAATTATGAAGAAGCACTGAGATTGTACCAGCATGCTGTGCAGTATTTTCTCCACGTAGTTAAATGTAAGTTAATTGTTATATTTTCAAACTGATTTCTGCTGTGAATGTAATGTAATGTAATTTAATGGCAAAGCCTTTAAGTACTTTTCTATAAATTATGTAAGCGTGTGTGTGTATATATAGAGTGTGTGTGTATATTTAAAAAATCTATACATGCAATATATATCTATATGTGTATACACATTGTTCTCTTTTCAGATGAAGCACAAGGAGATAAAGCTAAACAAAGCATTAGGTCAAAATGCACAGAATATCTGGACAGAGCAGAAAAGCTGAAGGAATACCTAAAAAAGAAGGAAAAAGCTCCTCCTTCAAAGCCTGTGAAAGAGTCCTCATCCCATCCAGATGACAAAGGGTTGGTCCTTTATTTCTCCTTATCTCAAACTTATACTTTTCTGGTTTGCAACCTAAATATGGGTTTCACAAATTACTTTTCTTTACATTAGCATTCAACCCACTTTCATGAGTTCATGATACTGTACATATTTTAACTGAATATCTTATTTACCAATCTGATTGTTCCCCTCTTGTTTTTTACTCTGAAATGCAGTGATTTACTTCTATACAGAAGAGTCCTAAAATGCATTGTAAAGTGGCATATTTTAAAAAGCAGAAGGTTTTCAATTTTACTAATGACGATACTGGTAATCACTTAAAATTTGCATAAAGAATGATTGAGGAAGTTATGTGCAAAAACAGATCTTTAAAATACAGCAATATTAAATAAACTTTTCTAGAATAACGCAATGCTGAAATAGTGTGAGGCAGTGCAATTCACTTTTTTATTACGTTTGAATGTGAGGTTCTTATCATTGAATAGCACATTTTTCTAATGCATTGAAATTCTGTCTGAAGAGTGACATTGTCTCTAAAAGCCCTACTGGGTAAAAAGTTAATCTTTTAGCAGGGCAACAATCTCAAATCCAACTCTGGAGAAACCATGGAGTGGCTCAAGGACTGAAAGATGAATATCCTACTATGGCCCAGTCAAAGCCCTAATCTCAATCAGTTATAGAATCTATGGCACTATTGGAAAGTTGTGGTGCAAAAGCTTTATCTGACTAACCTGAACAATTTGGATCAAATCTACCTGGAAGAATGGGCCAAAATTGTTCAGTGTGCATAGCTGCAGAAGGCTACTCAATAAGATATTAGATCTAATGCTTTAGGCAAACTGCTGATTTACTTTTGTTTTTAAGATTTTGTCCAACATATAATAATGATGCATTAAACTAATATTGAGTGCTTTTAAAGTATAAAAATATCATTGAAGACCATATTTCATTTTAGGATTTGTTACTCTAAATTTAGAATGCTGGTCAAAGGACTAAATAATTTGCAAAACAATGTATTTGGGCTTTGTTTTGGTTTTAAAAAATCTTTATTAGTAGTTTTCTTAAAGAGCTTTGTTAGCCCAAATATATGTTTGGTATTGGTATTAGCCACTGATCTGACAAAAAAAAAATTTAACATCAAAAATTAAAGGCAGATAACGGAGAAATTTTTATAATTTTAGACACTTTTTTTTCCTAAATACCTATTTAACTTTCATATTTTTTGTAATCATTCAAAAGCTAAATGTCACATACTGTTTGTCAAAAAATGTATGAATACAAGTGTGGTGGAGTGTGTGTGTTGAGGTTGATTATTTGCTACTGAGAGAAGATCTAGCTACCTATGACCCAGAATTATGGGCTGGTAAATTTATTGATGGCTAGTTCCCTTTTTTGTTTTTTTTTAAAAAAAAAAAAAAGTTAAAAGGAGTTACAAGTTGTACTTGATTTAACTCTGCAACTTTTAAAAGGTTACATATGAGTGTGTGTGTGTGTGTGTGTGTGTTTAATTGGTTTTAAAGTGCTTACCATGTTTTGCTTTGTCCATAGCTTTTTTTTTTTTTTTTAATGTTTATCTAGTATGAAAAGCCTTGCATGTATTGTTTAATTTCTTACCACTGACTTTCTAGTTTTTGTTTTTTTAAATTCTCAACACACTATTATATTATAAAATACCTTTTTAGAGTTATGATTGCTTTTAGGTGCAAGCCAGTTTTAATCTTAAGAGTTTTTCTCTTTAGGACTGATAGTGATGAAGAAATTGACCCTGAGAAAAAGAAATTCCAAAATCAACTTCAAGGTAAATTCAGTGTTTTGTTGTCTTGGGGTAACTAAAGCTTTGCTTTCTTTCTCCTTAAATTTAGTGTCTGTAATTTTGTTTTGTGCTGGCTGAAAAAAGCAGCACACTAACCCATTACATTTCCACATTCTTTATAGAATATTTATAGAAATGATATTTAAACTCTGAAATCAATTTAATTCAGTACATATTTGTAGTAATTTCAAGTGTGATAGTGCTCATTACTAACGGAATTTGTATTTTAGGGGCAATTGTTATGGAGAAACCAAATGTGAAATGGAGTGATGTTGCTGGTCTAGAAGGAGCCAAAGAAGCATTAAAGGAAGCTGTAATTCTTCCAATTAAATTTCCTCATCTTTTTACAGGTATCAATATAGCACAAAATTATTCTGGAATAAAGCCTGTATTCACATCCACTTTCCAACAGCAAGACAATACAGACACCATGCAAAATATTCTCATTTAAATGTTTGCTTAGTCTAAGCATATTAGTAGCTCATGAACAATATGTTTAATTTGGAAATGTTTCTGTATTGTGTTTGTGCCTCCTTTCTATTAGAACTTATTTAGTTTGCTTATAAATGATGCATTTATTGTATACAGTGTGTTAGATGCAGGGATGTGTAATTATTTGGAAATAACCTTTTTTTTTTTTATGTTACAGCCTTATTCCAAAATGGATTAAATTTATTTTTGTCCTTAGAATTCTACACACAACACCCCATAATGACAACGTGAAAAAAGTTTACTTGAGGTTTTTGCAGATTTATTAAAAATAAAAAACCCTGAGAAATCGCATGTACATAAGTATTCACAGCCTTTGCCATGAAGCTCAAAATTTAGCTGTGGTGCATCCGGTTCCCCCTGATCATCCTTGAGATGTTTCTGCAGCTTAATTGGAGTCCACTTGTGGTAAATTCAGTTGATTGGACATGATTTGGAAAGGCACACACCTATCTATAGAAGGTCCCACAGTTGACAGTTCATGTCAGAGCACAAACCAAGCATGAAGTCAAAGGAATTGTCTGTAGACCTCCGAGACAGGATTGTCTTGAGGCACAAATCTGGGGAAGGTTACAGAAAAAATTCTGCTGCTTTGAAGGTCCCAATGAGCACAGTGGCCTTCATCATCCATAAGTGGAAAAAGTTTGAAACCACCAGGACTCTTCCTAGAGCTGGCCGACCATCTAAACTGGGCGATCGGGGGAGAAGGGCCTTAGTCAGGGAGGTGACCAAGAACCTGATGGTCACTCTGTCAGAGGTCCTCTGTGGAGAGAGGAGAACTTTCCAGAAGGACAACCATCTCTGCAGCAATCCACCAATCAGGCCTGTATGGTAGAGTGGCCAGACGGAAGCCACTCCTTAGTAAAGGGCACATGGCAGCCCGTCTGGAGTTTGCCAAAAGGCACCTGAAGGACTCTCAGACCATGAGAAACAAAATTCTCTGATCTGATGAGACAAAGATTGAACTCTTTGGTGTGAATGCGAGGCGTCACGTTTGGAGGAAACCAGGCACCACTCATTACCAGGCTAATACCATCCCTACAATGAAGCATGGTGGTAGCAGCATCATGCTGTGGGGATGTTTTTCAGTGGTAGGAACTGGGAGACTAGTCAGGATAAAGGGAAAGATAACTGCAGCAATGTACAGAGACATCCTGGATGAAAACCTGCTCCTCCTGAGTGCTCTTAACCTCAGACTGGGGCGACGGTTCATCTTTCAGCAGGACAACGACCCTAAGCACACAGCCAAGATATCAAAGGAGCGGCTTCAAGACAACTCTGTGAATGTCCTTGAGTGGCCCAGCCAGAGCCCAGACTTGAATCCGATTGAACATCTCTGGAGAGATCTTAAAATGGTTTTGCATCGACGCTTCCCATCCAACCTGATAGAGCCTGAGAGGTGCTGCAAAGAGGAATGGGCAAAACTGGCCAAGGATAGGTGTGCCAAGCTTGTGACATCAT
>JANRMT010062818.1:56158729-56195888 GCA_026402145.1 Polypterus bichir lapradei | reverse complement strand
TTTTTTTTTTTTTTTTTTTTTTTTTTTTTTTTTTTTTTTTTTTTTATATAAAATAATAAAGATTAAAAAATGTTTTTTTTAGGTAAAAGAACACCATGGAGGGGAATTCTTCTGTTTGGTCCACCTGGAACTGGAAAGTCCTATCTAGCCAAAGCAGTAGCAACAGAAGCCAACAACTCCACATTTTTCTCAATATCTTCTTCAGATTTAGTATCTAAATGGCTTGGAGAAAGTGAAAAGTAAGTAATAGTGCCTTTTTCCCTTTCTATAAAGATGCTATCTAGATTGCTGTTATAAACATTTTTAGTAGTTTTGTTATTGCAGTTCAGTACAAAATCTGATCTAAACTTCATATATATGGGGGTGTTGAAGAAATGGGGTAATCTCCCAAATAAAATAATTGGGCCATGAACTGATGAATTTAAGAGTGCCGTTTGAAAATGAGGTGTGGAAAAGCTGTGCAAAGTATGGTGAAGTAAATCGTTGAGGTTTAAATGTCAGTATAAGGATTTTAAAATTGATTTGCTGTTTGATTTAAATAAAGCCAGTGTTGAAGTGGAACAACAGAAGTGATGTTCATGAACTTGCTCACTGATGAATAACTTGAACTGTTTTAGGATTGGTAGAATATTTAGTTAAACATCATAGTACTAAAATATAGAAATAAAGTAAAGCTATTTAAATGTTGTTTTCACTTTTGTGAAGGCTTGTAAAGAATCTATTCCAACTAGCCAGAGAACACAAACCATCGATTATCTTCATTGATGAGATTGATTCTTTGTGTGGATCAAGAAGTGAAAATGAAAGTGAAGCTGCTAGGCGAATCAAAACGGAATTTCTTGTACAAATGCAAGGTAAAACTCCATATTTTATCCATTTCAGTCATGTTTTGTTTTTTTTGGTAGTGAAGCTTGTGGCTTTAATGCCTTCCATGGAACATAGCATCTCAGTGGTAATATATCACAATCATTTGTGGCACCCTGAACATTCTTCATGAATGGAGTACTTTCTGCCTCTAAAAATCTGAGAGTTCTATATCCATCCATCAATACATACAGCTGTGCTGTTTAAAAGTATTTGCTCCCTTCCTGGTTTCTTTTTATTTTTCTTATTCATTGTTTCTGGCAGCTTGTGACTTGCTTGTAGATTATTGGCAGTTTGTCGCTAAGTCTTTCAGACTCATTTGAACTTGTTAAAGGGAATAAAATAAAAGAGAATTTGAACAGTAGCCAGTGTAAACTTTATTAAATGTGGAGAGAGCTTATTACACAGTGCAGAAGGCACTGGTTTTATAGTTTACACACATGTGCTCGTCTTCCATTACAGCAAATGCTAATAAGTTACCTCTAAGTGTGAGCTTTATTTACAAAGGTATATCACTCCCAAGGTTAATATGTGGTCCACAAATTTAAGATTTGTTTATTTTAATATGGGAATGAAAACCTCAAAATGCATAGTGACTCCGTCTGCAAAAGTTCAAGAGACTGTAAGTAAGGAAAACCATTTGCCAAAAAGGAAAATGCTAAAGCAAACCTATGAGACGTAAAGTAGCCTTTAAATTTCATCAAATGAAATCCCGCACTATTGCCTTTATATTAAGAAAAGTGAAGAGGTTTGGTGTGTAGTTTGACATTATACAAGAAAACTTAAATATTTAACATGAAAAGCACACATGGCTCCTGGATGTCTAAACAGTAAGAAAAGTGCAGTCC
Organism: Polypterus bichir lapradei; assembly: GCA_026402145.1. NCBI lineage: Eukaryota > Metazoa > Chordata > Cladistia > Polypteriformes > Polypteridae > Polypterus > Polypterus bichir. Next base: position 56,194,176 of record JANRMT010062818.1, on the reverse strand, counting down.
TTTCAGAACTCTGCTAGGAACAAAAAAAAACTGTAAGAGTACATGCACTTTCACACACTCTTAATTTTATTTTAAAAGCTGTGACACATGTGGGGTGGATGGGGGTGTGTGTGTATGTAAAAAAATGATAGTGCTGTCATTACACCAGAATCTTTGTATTTGATACCAGTGAAAGTTCGATTTTTTTATGATACTCTATTCTATGACAAACAAATCCCTTCCCATGGCTTTTTATTAAAGTTTACTAGTCAAGTGACGAATATTGTGCCTTTGTCTGTAATACCGGATATAATGTGTAAATACTAATAAAACCTTTAAAATACTGGTATATCTGTCAAGTAATTACCTGTCATTTAAGTAAACTAGTATATCATTCATAAATTTAAAATACAACGCAGAACTTAAATGTTAATATGTGTCAGAGATGGGAATCCACCAGTGAAACAGCAAATGAGGAGTTGATAATCTTGGAGGGGATTTCAGCATAGTGTTTATAAAGAGTGATCCATCATGAACTACGTGATGTATTTTAGTATGTGTACATTTTACATTTATTCTGTGACATTTCTCTCTAGCAACTGAAAAATACTACTTAAAATAAATATTAAAAATTTAAACATCTTTTTGGAATTTGTGAATTCCAGGACAATTCCAAATATTTGCATTTTAACAATCTGTTTTTTTTGTAAGAACATGCTTTTAAAGTCTGATTTGTCAGAGAACCACACTGTTAATTTTTGAATCATTAGTTGGTTAAAAAAAAAACCTTGGGAGTATTTTGTTTTTTTTCATTCCTCCTAACTTTTAAAACTTCCTGTGTAAAGTCAAATGTGTCAGTTTTACATGAATCTTATTTCAGAACATTTGTTAAACATACTTTGTTTTACTGTTTTCAAGGTTTCTTACATGACTGATCAGACTTTGTTACTGTGCATGCCTGTGTACAAATCCAGAGTTTGAAAATTACTTGGGCTGTTGTTCCCTGTACTCAATGTGTAACTGTGAGACAGCATTATATTCTATACTAGTCAAATGTGACATGCTTTCACTTATGGGTTATACTAATGAACATTAAATTGCCAAGAAACAAACGACTTCCTACAACTGTTAGTATTGCCAGACCTCCCACATCCTACAGTCCTATATGTTTTAAGTAAGGATGCGTTTGAGATCCCTTGGATGAATGTGCTCTTTTCAATCTTATAATGAATGCAAAGCCTCCATTCTTTTATCTTCATCTCTCTTATAAATGCGTGACAGTGCAAGTTAAGACTACACCTCATTTGATCAGTAATATTTCGCTCCCAATGCACATCTTGTTTTTAAACTAACACTATAATGGATAAAATAGTCTATAATGAGAGCCTGTATGTGTCTCAGTTGTCTATGCGCCCTTTTCACAACTTTTACAGGCAACTTTCCTTAAACTCTGCAAATACTCCGTGTGTTTATTTGGCGATTCTCACTGCTACAACCACATGTCAGTTTTCACCTTCCCCAAACAGTCTAGTTTGCAGGTGCAGCTGCTAGTTTCTTCACTATACAAGTACAGCAATCCGGAGTGACATGCCCTACTTTCATGTTTCCTCCGATAGCCCTCCAATTGCTTGTTACAGACAAACTACTCTTCTCTCCCTTCGTAGCCTAGCTGCCATTGCATCACAAGATGGCACAACGGACATCTTTACTGTATTGTTCTCCCAGCGCCAGACAATGTGCCTTCTTCTCCTAACAGTCACGCTTTACGCTGTCTAACTTTGGTACATAACAGGGAGCACTCCTTGCGTAGTCTATGCTGAACCAAGATGTAGAATACTAATGAGATGTCAGTTGGGAATAGATTTTATCTTATTTTCCTGAGCTTTCTTATTGGTTTCATCCTACTGGTTGTTTCTGTTTTAAGTTCTGAAGTAAATTGGATGTGCTGCCACTTAACTGCTATCATCTTTTTGCAAACTTTACTGTTTATATTGTTTTGGAATCTTGTATTGATAGAAGTCCAATTGCTGCAGTAGACTACAGTATATAGAAATCCTGTTGTGGAAGGTTTCAAGAGAAACTGAAAACCTTGACTGTGGGAAATTATTCATTGTCCAACAAGTTTAATAGCTCTAAATGTAGTACATAAATGTAAAAGCCAAAGAATGAAAATATCTGATTTTTTTGACCAAATGAATCCAGAATATTAATAAAATATCTGTATGCATATTTGCCATTTACTATTTATTAGTGTTTAACATTTAGGTATCAACTTATCACTGATCTTTATGCATTGGTAGAGTCTCTGGCTAAATTACCAATATTTTCTAAAATCACTGGCCTAATGACGATTAGCTGAGACTGAACTGACAAATTGCTTCATAGTTATTGGAGGTCTTTAGTATGATCTGTGTATTTTTATATATAGTTTGGCAAAACTGCATGTGAGAGTCTGTATAGTAACACATTCTAGAATTATGCAAGTCCCTCCAAAAAGGCAGTAGAGTGTTTTGTTTGTTGTTGTTTTTTTTTTTTTTTTTAAACGGTCGCTTTGAATTTTCTATGAAATTGTTTTTAGTATAATCTACATCTTTTTGTCTCTGTGCTGTACTTTTTATTTATTCACTTTACTAATACAGAGCTTTAAGCTCTTTAGTCTGCTTAATGTTATAATAAATCTACATTTTATAGTGGCAAGACAATTGGTATTTAAACAATTTCACATTCTGCTCACCTACTTTAAGGTTATACTCTTTGGTAGATGCTTCCTTTATACAGTATGTCTAGACATGTCTTTTCTAATGTACCATTGATTTGGGGAGAAATGTCAACAAGGCATCTTGCTTTCATAAAATGTAACATATGAAATGTAAATTAGGGGCACTTTGCTAATATTGGATAGGGTCTCCTTTTATTGTCAGTACTGCCTCAAGATATTGGAAACATACCTTTTATGATTGTGGTCCATTTTGACATGATTGCATCATGTAATTTCTGCTGTTTTGTCAGCTGCACATTCATTCATGATTTGAATCTCCTGCTCTGCCACATCCCAAGGATGTCCTATTGGATTATGAATTGGTAACTCAAAACACCTCTGCAGAGAGCTGAACTCATGTTTATGTGACCAGTAATGCTTTTTTTGCTTTGTGACTTGCTGCATTGTCATGTTAGAATTGGCCATTAGAAGATGGGTAAATTGTGGGCAAGAAGAGATTCACATGATAAGCAACAATACTGCAGTATGCCATGGAGTTCAAGCGATGATTGATTGGTTTTAATGGGCCCAAAGTGTGCCAAGAAAACATGCCCCACAATCCCACCACCAGCCTGGGCTGTTGACACAATGCTGTGGTTGTCAAATTCTGACCCTGCCACCTGTGTGCCTTGCAGAAATTGAGATTCATCAGCACAGGCTACATTTTTTCCAGTCTTCAGTTGTCCAGGTTTTGGTGAGGATGTGCTAACTACAGCTTCAGCTTTCTGCTCTTGGCTGACTGGAGTGGAACCCCACATGGTCTTGTGGTGTTCTACCTCATCTTCCACAAAGTTCAAAGTATTGTGTATTGTTAGATGCATTTCTACACATCACAGTTGTATAGTGTGGTTATCTGCATTATTGTAGCTTTTCAGTGGGCTTGAACCACTCTGCCCATTCTCCTTTGACCCCTTCCATCAAGTAGACATTAACTGAAGCTTCTGATGTTTATCTACATGATTTTATTTATTACTCCTTTATCATTTAAAAATTTACTTAGATGGCACATTGGTCCAGTCACAAACTATTTGGCATGTTTCTGTCAAAATACTATACTTTTTCTAGTTTCACACTTTCATGTCAAAATACAATTCATTTTTCATTAATGCCATTAAAATAGGCACAGTTTATACGCTATACCAATGCACCAGAATAACAGTCAAAAATATCCGTGACAATTATAAGTTAAACATTAATGTGGATAAACTTCAAATTTACTGTTTTCAATTGTATAATTTCTTTTGTTTGTTTATTTTGTGAAGTGTACTTTATTTTGTTCTTAACTGTTAAAAGCGTGCATAATTCATTTTTGTATATATTTACAATGCATTTTGTGCACATTTTAGGTGTTGGTGTGGACAATGAAGGCATATTGGTGCTAGGAGCTACAAATATCCCATGGACACTTGACTCTGCCATTAGAAGGAGGTGATGCATTTATTTCTGTTCAGTAATCGCGTAAAAGGAAGAAAAAAAACCTCTACACTATAAATATAAAAGCTGCAAGCAGGACATTTAATTGGCTTAGATGTTCGAAAAAGGTGGTTGCCAGTTTAGGCTAGGTTCTTTAGGCTCTCTTGCTACTCCTGTTTAGGACAGTGCTTATCTTACACAGGATAAAATGTTTCCATACAGCTTTTGTTTGTTTATTACAAATCTAGTTATCAAAGTGACCATTTGAAATTAGAACTTTATTATCTTTCTATCTTTTAAACCTCCAATAACAATTACAATCTCCTCTTAGTGCGAAAATGTGTAGACTGGTCACTGAGAACAGCTTTCAGATGAAATTACGTTATTTTTAAATGTATTATTTAGGTTTGAGAAGAGAATCTATATTCCACTACCTGAAGAACATGCTCGTTCCTTCATGTTCAAACTCCACCTGGGCACTACTCCCACTAGCTTGAATGAGTCAGACTTCCACACCCTGGGGAAGAAAACCGAAGGCTACTCTGGAGCCGATATCAGCATTATTGTGAGAGATGCCCTTATGCAACCAGTCAGAAAAGTACAATCTGCAACGCACTTTAAAAAGGTCAGGCTAATTCGTATTATCTAATATGTCGCACTGTACCCTAGAGTTTATGCAGAAGAAATGTGTTCAATTTATGTTTATAAATTTATTGTAGACATTTTACTTTGAATATCTAGGTACGGGGTTCATCAAGGGATGATGCAAACCAAGTGGTAGACGATCTCTTGACTCCATGTTCTCCAGGGGATCCCAATGCAATAGAGATGACATGGATGGATGTTCCAGGGGACAAACTCCTAGAACCAGTGGTCTCAATGGTGAGAGATAGCCATACCTTGGCAGATAAGTTGCTAGAATCAAACTGATGAAAATGATATAATAATCTAAATATGTGCATGTTAGCAAATGTAGGTTGCTCATACTGTGAGTTGCTGCTAAGTCACTAGTAAGTGGAGAATTCTTTTTAGGAACGTCTAATGCCCCATATACCAAATGCCAGCTTCACTCACACTAAGGCATACCTGACTTTGAAACAAAATATATGATTGACATCATTTAGAGGCTGAAGTAGTGCACAGCCAGCCCTGAGGCTCCATAGACAGTTAGTATGAGCAGTATGTTGTGCCTGCAATGAGCGGAGTTTCACTAACCAGTATTCAAATTATTATTAAAATTACAAAAGACCTGGATTATATTAATGTACTGGGGGGGTGAAGACCGTGAGGTGGTGTGTATGGTGGGGAGAGCATGTCCCACCAATGGTTTAGTTAACCCTAAATGAAAATCATTTTTAGCAGGGTTATGGCTATTAAAATGCAAAAATCTACTTGCATAGCCTCAAATTTTAAATGAGATCATGTTTTTCTACGGAAAACCACATTGGCCTGAATTTTTGATATGTTGTAGAGTTCCAATATTTTTGGTATCTAAAGTTAATCGAAACGTTTTATCCCTAAAGGGAAATTTAAAAATTTACAGGAGTTCAAAAATCTATCTTTTATATTACACAAAATTCCTTTCCCAAACGCATAGAACAATGTCAGGCTTAGATAATGGAGAGCTGCTGCTGTCAATAACAGGGTTGCAGATGGCAGAAAAATAATTTTAGACCTTCTCAGGTTGTAGGTTTATATTTAAAGTCATTTAATATTTGAAGCAAGTTTAGCTTGTAGAGTCCATACAGACATATGAAAAAGTTTGGGAACCCCTTTTCAGTCTGCATAATAATTTACTCTACTTTCAACAAAAAAGATAACGGTGGTATGTCTCATTTCCTAGGAACATATGAGTACTGGGGTGTTTTCCGAACAAAGATTTTTAGTGAAGCAGTATTTAGTTGTATAAAATTTTAAATCAAATGTGAAAAACTGGCTGTGCAAAAATTTGGATACCCTTGTAATTTTTCTGATTTAAATACATGTAACTGCTCAATACTGATTACTTGCAACACCAGATTGGTTGGACTAGCTCATTAAGCCTTGAACTTCATAGACAGGTGTGTCCAATCATGAGAAAAAGTGTTTATGGTGGTCAATTGCAAGTTGTGCTTCCTTTTGACTCTCCTCTGAAGAGTGACAGCATGGGATCCTCAAAGCAACTCTCAAAAGATCTGAAAACCAAGATTGTTCAGTATCATGGTTTAGGGGAAGGCTACAAAAAGCTATCTCAGAGGTTTAAACTGTCAGTGTCAACTGTAAGGAATGTAATCAGGAAATGGAAGGCCACAGGCACAGTTGCTATTAAACCCAGGTCTGGCAGGCCAAGAAAAATACAGGAGCGGCATATGTGCAGGATTGTGAGAATGGTTACAGACAACCCACAGATCACCTCCAAAGACCTGCAAGAACATCTTGCTGCAGATGGTGTATCTGTACATCGTTCTACAATTTGGTGCAATTTGCACAAAGAACATCTGTATGGCAGGGTGATGAGAAAGAAGCCATTTGTGCACTCACACCACAAACAGAGTTGCTTGTTGTATGCAAATGCTTATTTAGACAAGCTAGATTCATTTTTGGAACGAAGTGCTTTGGACTAATGAGACAATTTTATTTGGTCATAACAAAAAGTGCTTTGCATGGCAGAAGGACACTGCATTCCAAAAAAAACACCTGCTACCTACTGTCAAATTTGGTGGCGGTTCCATCTTGCTGTGTGGCTAGTTAAGGGACTGGGGCCCTTGTTAAAGTTGAGGGTTGGATGAATTCAACCCAGTGTCAACAAATTCTTCAGGATAATGTTCAGGCACAAAGTTGAAGTTACACAGGGGTTGGATATTCCAACGAGACAATGACCCAAAACACAGTTCGAAATCTACAAAGGCATTCATGCAGAGTGAGAAGTACAATGTTCTAGAATGGCCGTCACAGTCCCCTGACTTGAAGATCATCGAAAATCTATGGGATGATTTGAAGCAGGCTGTCCATGCTCAGCAGCCATCAAATTTAACTAAACTGGAGAGATTTGTATGGAAGAATGGTCAGAAATACCTCCATCCAGAATCCAGATACTCATCGAAGGCTATAGGAGGCGTCTAAAGGCTGTTATATTTGCAAAAGGAGGCTCAACTAAATATTGATGTAATATCTCTGTTTGGATGCCCAAATTTATGCACCTGTCTAATTTTGTTATGATGCATATTGCATATTTTCTGTTAATCCAATAAACTTAATGTCACTGCTGAAATACAACTGTTTCAATAAGGCATGTCTTATATTAAAAGGAATTTGCTACTTTGAAAGCTTGGCCAATGATAAACAAAAATCCAAAGAATTAAGAGGGGTTCCCAAACTTTCAAACGACTGTAAATGGAAAATGCTGATAGAAGTTTATTCCCTTGTTTGAAGTCACTAGCATTCAGAATGATTCATCATTTAGATATTGGTACAGATGGAATCATTCATTTCTTTTCAGTTATCCAGGATGATGTAACTTATTTTCTGGAAGTATTCAGGCTACATTTCAATGTCTTGATCACACATTTTCATTTTAATGTTACAGTTTTCACCATTGTTCATTCATATAAATATACATTCCCTTGCCTTTTTTATTTATTTATTTATTTATTTTCCTCCTCACATGTCTAAAACCCATCCAGCAGTAAAACAGTGTCTGAAATTAGAGCTTTAAGCCAACTCTCTGCAGTATCCAAAATGTCACAGTACCTGGGCTCTCCCTAACTTATGAGATGCAACACTTTGGGCAATATATAAAAAGCAATCAAACATATCTCATTATATGTCGGGACACTTCTAAATCCTTTCAACCTTACTTTTATCCTTGCTTAAGATCTTCACAACTTCCACCCTCGGACATGCTTGTAACTTTTTTTATCCTTGCTCTGAATCTTTGCAGTTTGGTCTTTTCCATCTTTAGATGAGCAGCTCCTCTGATAGGGTGTAACAGAGCTCTTTAGGTAGTGGTAAACGTGGTGCTAACATCCATCCATTATCCATCCCGCTATATCCTAACTACAGGGTCATGGGGGTGTGCTGGAGCCAATCCCAGCCAACACAGGACACAAGGCAGGAAACAAACCCCGGGCAGGGTGCCAGCCCACCGCAACAGGTGAACATGGGATTGTTTAAAATATCCCTCAGAGTCTCTTACATTCCCAGATGTTCTAGATGTAGGCATCCATTAGGTCATTTACGTTCACCCTTGACATATCAAGTCCGTAGCTTATCCAAAAAGCAGTTGAGATGGTGTGGTATGTCTTTAATATAATTTACAATTTTTTTTTCTGAAAATACAGTAGCAAGCCAGAGGCTAAAATCTTACAATTTATAATATTAGTAAAGTTAATAAAAATAACTATACAAAAGAGAGAGCTTCTGAAAAGGCTGCTGCATGGTGCAATTCCCAGAGGTATTATCTATAAATCTTGAATTCTTAAGGTGGTTGTATCTGTTGACATTTTTTTTTTTTTCTTACTTCCTTTCCTTTTTTTAACAGTCTGATATGCTGAGATCTCTTGCAAATACCAAACCAACTGTTAATGAGCAGGACCTGGAGAAACTAAGGAAGTTTACAGAAGACTTTGGTCAAGAGGGATAAATTCTAATTCTCACTGACAGTGCTATATGCATATTGCTTTTGTTTCTGTCTCCCTTTTTATTGGATGTATTCCGCCATTACTACCTGGTTCTCTGTCTGTACTACGGTTATACAGTTTAATGAAACATCTTCATGTTGGATCAACAGGTATCAACTGCATAATAATGGCTATATGACTCTTGCCAATACAAGCAGCCTGTACATCTTTTTGTTTTGTTTGATTCTTTTTTGTTTGTAAGTCTAAAAATGTTTCTATATATAATTTTTATTGAATACATTTCTTCACTGTGGTTTAAGAATCGTATTTAACCAAAATTGATTTATTGAAGAAAACTTTCCTTGTTATAGGTGAAGTAATACAGTACATATTTGACAAAGTCCTTAACGACTTGTGCATTTATAAAGCTTTAGAAAGTATAGATGAAGCAATATCACAACTTTGGGAAATCGTTAAGTTCATGAAAATGAGGTTTTAATTTTCATTTTATCTGTTTCTCTTTTTTTAAGTGTGTCATATTTTGCTTTGGTTCTTTTTGGGGGTGATGTTAACGGTGGTCGCAGAGAATACAGTAAACAGTCGGTAAAGTTTTTATGTACAAAACCTTCCACAAACATGCGCCAGTCAGTGCAGAAGCTAAACTTGGTAAATAAATGAATAAGTCTGAGGATTTTTTTTATTGTATTTATCCTTTCTGGTGCAGTGCCTGCAGTTGGAAATATTCAAAGTGGCGCCTTAAAACATGTGCCTTTTTATTACAGTTACCATTTCTCCTACTTTCATTTTAAGACAAATACATGTCAAACTATTGGATGATTTTAAAAGCAGTGTCAAATGTTTAGCATCATTGTATCATGCTGATTGTAAATGTTGCTCATGCTGCAGAACATCTGTTAAAGAATTGCACATTTCACTTAACAGCTGTACTCTTTATAATTATATAAAGCTGTACTGCTATGCACTTCTGGTGGTGGACTTTCTTCAAACACAAACTGGTTTCTTTATACAAAAGTGTAGATTTGTAGTATAAATTATATTCTTTTTATGATTTCTGTTCTAAACATTAAACCATGGGTACTGTGGTATATGTTTAGACCAGGAGGCTGTGCTAATGATGGTATCACAGTCTGAAATAAGGATCTCTTTCCATGCCTTTTGTAAATAAAGCTATTACTTGCTGAAATATTTTGAGTAGTGTGTGTGTATATAGTCTATTCCATTTTCTGAGCCCATATTTTTACCTTTAGAAATTGTTAATGATCATTTCAGTGGATGTGAGGACACCTCAGCACACTAAATCAGATTTTGTTTTGTGTGGTTGTTGGGGTGTGTTTTTATTTAAATGCACAAATCAAAATGTTCCATCACATCAGTTGCCACCCTGGTGCTAATATATTCAGAGCAAATTTAATTTTTTTTTCTCTCTCTCTCTCTCTTGCTGTTATGTATGTTTGTTTGTTTGTTTATATATGGGGGTAAGTTTCTCATATGGACAGAGTCAAGATTCCTTGAAAATAGTGAAACTATTTGTAGTAGAAGTGAGAAGCATTCAGCTACGGACAAGTTACTCCATGGTCTCATTCATTCAAAGTGTACCATCTATTTTTACATTTTATTGAAAGACTCTCAAAGTGTCAAGGAGGAGTGTTGAGCATGTTGTGTGCCTTGTTGTACTTGGAATGTGTAAGGTCCCTTAAAGGGAGATACAGTGAGATACTGCTGATAAACCATAAGGTATATAAAAAATCCACTTCTCTGGTTTGTTTTGTTTGCTCTCTGCATCAGTGAAGTGAGGTTTTAGAACGGCTTTCTCAAATGCTGTTACTTCAGCTCAGAGTTATGAGAAATGAAAGTCTATCACTTCAGCATTGGTTGCCAGGCTGGAAACGGCCCTGGGCCAGGCACCAGTCCATTTTAGGGACCAGTTATGCGCAGGCCTACCTTTGCACACATACCAACATCTATCCATTCAGTTTTGAAACCTGTATAATCTCCTTGGCATTAGCTTAAGAGTGTTACTTGGGCTCTGAATTCTGTGTAATTACAGTTAAGTCTGAGTCTGACTCAGGCTGACTTGTAATAATCTGCTTTACATAGTTAAGCCCAAGTTACTCTCAGAACAGTGTTTTGCTGCCATCTAGTTGATAAAAACATTATACTGCCCCCCAAAAAAATTAGAATATGTGTATTGCAACTACAAGGTAACTTATCAAGTAAAACGTAATGGCTTGTAAATAAGAAGCTGTAAAGTCAGTTTTAGAGCAAACTGAAACTTAACCATTAGTTGAATCAAGCGATAGTGATGACAGGGTAATTTGGTCATCAAAAGGTGACATTGATAGTGAAACCGATGCGTACAGAACTGTATGGTCAAGATACCACGATATGTTTGAATTCAGTTGCCTGAAGATTAACTGTGGTGCAGGTAGGTGTGTGATGAAAATGGCAAAATGATTGCAGTCGAGTAGAAATACATTGAAAGATGTTAGCCCCCTAAGTACAGTTAATAATGCACTGTCATTTGCATCAGGGCAAATGTGGAAATTGCTAAACATTGCACTGTGGCAGCCTAAATTAACACAAGGGACACTTCACTCATGATGGTTCAGTACTAACCATTCTGTCCTGTCACACCAAAGCAACAGAAAAAATATAAGAAAAATGTGCAAAGCAGCATGCTTCTACTGTTGTGATTTCAACTTTGGGCTATGTATTGGTGACAGTTTTAAAACATGTCACACAAAGGACATGTACTAAATCTGCATCAGTACAGCAGAGGTTATGGTGAACAGACTTTTACTACTCTATTTATGGTGATATTTTGATATTTACATGTAATGATTTTTTCCCCCCACAACAATAACAAATATTAACATTTTAGACTCCTTTTTCTGAGGGTAAACAATGCTAAGGAAGTTAATTAAGTTCAAGGATGTAAAGACTTCTTTCGGCTGTTCCCGTTAGGGGTTGCCACAGTGTATCATCATCTTCCATATCTTTCTGTCCTCTGCATCTTATTCTGCTGCACCCATCACCTGCATGTCCTCTCACCATATCTGTAAACCTTCTCTTAGGCCTTCCTCTTTTCCTCTTTCATGGCAGCTCTATCCTTAGCATCCTTTTCCCAATATACAATGCAATCTCGCCTCTGACATTGTCTCCCAACCATCCAACTTGAGCTGACCCTCTAATGTACTCATTTCTAATCCTATCTATCCTCGTCACATCCAGTGCAAATCTTGGCATCCTTCATTATGCTACCTCCAGCTCTGTCTCCTGCTTTCTGGTCAGTGCCACCATCTCCAACCCATATAACGGCTGGTCTCACTACCATTCTGTAGACCCTCCCTTTCACTCTTGCTATCACAAATCACTCCTTACACTCTTCTCCAACCATTCGACCCTGCCTGCACTCTCTTTTTCACCTCTCTTCCATAATCCCCTTTACTCTGTACTGTTGATCCCAAGTATTAAACTCATCCACCTTCGTCAACTCTACTCCCTGCATCCTCACTCCACTGACCTCCCTCTCATTTATACACATGTATTCTGTCTTTTTCCTGCTGACCTTCATTCCTCTCCTCTCTAGAACATATCTCCACCTCTACAGGGTCTCCTCAACCTGCTCCCTATCGCTACAGATTACAGTGTCATCAGCAAACATCATAGCCCATGGGGACTCCTGTCTAATCTCATCTGTCAACCTGTCCATCACCGTTGCAAATAAGAAAGGGCTCAGAGCCAATCCCTGATGCAATCCCACCTCCACCTTGAATGCATCCATCACTCCTACCACAGACTTCACCATGGTCACACTTCCCTCGTACATATCCTGTACAACTCTTACGTACTTCTCTGTCACAACCTGTCATATGCTTTCTCCAGGTCCACAAAGATGCACTGCAACTCCTTCTGGCCTTCTCTATACTTCTCCATTAACATCCTCAGAACAATCATATCTGTGGTGCTCTTTCTTGGCATGAAGCCATACTGCTGCTCACTAATCATCACCTCACTTCTTAACCTAGCCTCCACTACTCTTTCCCATAACGTCATGCTGTGGCTCATCAATTTTATCCCCCTGTAGTTACTACAGTCCTGCACATCCTCCTTATTCTTAAATATCGGCAACAGTACACTTCTTCCCCACTCCTAAGGCATCCTCTCACTTTCCAAGATTCCATTAAACAATCTGGTTAAAAACTTCACTGTCGTCTCTCCTAAACACCGCCATGCTTCCACAGGTATGTCATCTGGTCCAATGGCCTTTCCATTTTTCATCGTCTTCTTCGCTGTCCTTCCTTCCTTCCTTGCTAATTCATTGCACTTCCTGATTCACTGTCTCCACGTCATCCAACCTTCTCTCTGTCTCATTCTCTTCATTCATCAGCTTCTCAAAGTACTCTCTCCATCTGCTCAACACACTCTCCTTGCTTGTGAGTACGTTTCCATCTTTATCCTTTATCATCCTAACCTGCTGCACATCTTTCCCAGCTCAGTCCCTCTGTCTAGCCAATCGGTACAGATCCTTTTGTCCCTCTCATACAACTCATCATATGCCTTTTCTTAAGCCTTCACCACCTCTCTCTTCACCTTGCGCATTATCTCCTTGTACTCTTGTCAATTTTCCCCATCTCTCTGACTATCCTACTTCTTCTTCACCATCCTCTTCCTCTGTATACTCTCCTGTATTTCCCCATTCCACCACCAGGTTTCCTTTTCCTCCTTCCTCTGGCCAGATGTCATACCAAGCACCCTTCTTGCTGTCACCCTTACTACATCTGCTGTAGTTGCTCAACTGTCTGTTAAGTCTTTACTGCCATCCAGTATGTTTCACCTTCTCCCAAAACTCAACCTTGCAGTCTTCCTTTTTCAACTTCCACCATTTGATCCTTGGCTCTGGCCTCACTCTCTTCTTCTTCTTCTTCTTCTTCTTGATCTCCAATGTCATCCTACAGACCACCATCCTATGCTGCTTAACTACACTTTCCCCTGCCACCACTTTGCAGTCTTCAATCTCTTTCAGATTGACTCATCTGCATAGGATGTAATCTACCTGTGTGCATCTTCCTCCACTCTTGTATGTCAATCTATTTTCCTCCCTTTTCTTAAAATGCGTATTCACTACAGCCATGTCCATCCTTTTGACAAAATCCACTATCATCTGACCTTCTTTATTCTTCTCCTTGACACCATAACTACCATCACCTCCTCGTCTACTCTGTTTCCTTTACCAATGTGCCCATTGAAATCTGCTCCAGTCACCACTTTCTGTCCCTTGGGTACACTGTTCATCACTTCATCCAACTCACTCCAAAAATCATCTTTCTCCTCCATCACACACCCAACTATGCACTAACAACATTCATCATGACACCTTCAGTTTCCACTTTCACAATCATTATTCTGTCTGACACTCTTTTCACCTCCAAAACACTCTTGACATACTGTTCCTTTAGAATAACCTCTACCCCGTTTCTCCTCCCATCCACACCATGATAGAACAATTTGAATCCACCTCCAATCCACCTGGCCTTACTTGCCTTCCATTTAGTCTCTTGCACGCACAATATATCAGCCTTCTTTCTCTCCATCATATCTGCTTACTCTCTTCCCTTACCAGTCATACTGCCAACATTCAAAGTTCCTACCCTCAGTTCCACTCTCTTTACCTTCCTCCTCTCCTTCTGCCTCCAGACATGTCTCCCCCCTCTTCTTCTTCGGCCAACAGTAGCCCAATTTCTGCCAGCACCCTATTGGCTAACAGTACTGGTGGTGGTCATTGTTAACCCGGGGCTCGACGATTGCTATCAAGACTGTTGCTCCCTTTTGTGCTTACCTTCAGACCGTCTGGTAGCTTCTTTCTTTTCTTCTTCATTTGTGCATTATTCCACAGCTAAAGACTGCTATTTATTTGGTTTCTTTATACCATTTTGACACAAGGGTGACGCACCAAACTGGGATTTTTCAAAGCACTGTTTCCTTTGTCATAACATCATTTACAATTGCGTATTGACTTGACAGGTGATTGCAACAGTGAGCCAAGCTGTACAGAGATGGGGAGATGAACAGAGTTGCTGGCTGGGATGACAGGAAGCTCTGTCTTTGCCAGGTTGAGCTGTAGATGGTGATTCTTTATCCAGGTTGACGTATCAGAAAGACATGCAGAGGCTCTAGCTGATACCGAATTGTCCTCAGGAGGGAGTAACAGGTATAGCTACGTATCGTCAGCATAGTACTGATATCCGTGATATGAGAACCCATGGGATTCGATTATGAATGTTGTTTGTTAAATTATTGAAAACAATTAACGTCAAAATGTTAGATTGGTACATCTCCTCGCTTGCAGGACAAGCAAGGCCATTTCTGGGTTTAGACGCTTAGCGACAAGTACCTATGGCACCCTCTAGTGGTCAAGGCGCATTACTGCAGCACCATGTAGCGATTCCTGCCTTTATTTTATTTATAAAAATTTGTTAGGACATAACACTGGCTTCGCTATGCACAGCACAATCTGTTACCCAGAAACGGCTCTGGGCGACGTGACAGTTTTTAAACAATGTAGACCTACGAACACTCGGACTCAAAGCGAATGTCCAATTATATTGTTTTATATTATTTTCGCATACAAAGTGATATATGGTCTTGACGTCTGACGATCTACGCAGTCCAGCAATAACACGAACAGCAACAATGATGATGATGATGCCAATAATAATAATAGTCCTCAAACTGTTGCATAGAAGAGACAGACCTGGCGAAATAAAATTAAACGATCAAAACGGCAACAGGACTGCAGCTCTTGAGTAAATTGCTAAACGCTGATTTAACCTAAACTATGATCTCCCAAATGCACATACATTAAAACTTGTGTTAAAACTTTACCAAATATTGTCCTCTTTTATTGTTACTTATCGCAATTAGTGAGATTCGCTCTAGGCAAGATAAAGCAATTGTGCATTTTTTTGGATAGGTCGATTACATTATTTGCATACACGAGCGTATGGTAAATAGGAATCTTTACCCACAATTCCTATTTAAAGATAATCATTATATTCTCAGTTTCACTGAATGTTGTCATTATGCTAAGTTTTCAGTTTATTTTACTAGTTTAAACGTCATGTATATGATACGGTAATCATATACAATCTTAGTTAAAAAATGTATGTGTAGAATATATAGTAGTACAGTAGTAGTTTTAGTAATAACTGAATAATGTTTCTTCATTAATTTTCTTTAGAGAAACGTTGAAAGCAATCAATAAAGACTAGTAATACAACTTGATTCCACTTATTTTCTGAAAGAGTGCTTTAACTTCATATTCTCAAATTGTGAATTTGAAGTCCTAAATACTTCCCTGTTCCCACTCCTGTTTCCGGGTCTCCGTGTTATAGGTCTGGCAGTGATGACTCCTCTCAAAGTAAAGGAGGTGACAGGGCACCATTTACAACTTTGCCCACGGCAGCAAAAATCGTAGAACTGGCTCTGTGGACAAGTAAACTTGTGGTTGTGATCTTGGTAACCTTAAGCTGTTTACCAGATGAAAGTAGAGTGAACAGTGCACAGAAAATTGAGATTTTAAAGTATATCTCATACATGACACGCAAGACCATTCAATAATGCTCTTGAGAAAAAAACTGGAAAAACTTGTGATATGTTGAACATACTTTACTTCATTACTCAAAATATTCACTTCCAAGTTATGTATTATTTGAGAAAACCTAAATTAAGCGAATAGCATATTTAGGCATTATTTCAGACGAAATGAATATGCAGCATTGTATAATAGCAGCTGGTCTTGAATTTGAACGTTCTTTTAGATTTATCCTCAAAGCATCCAGTAGATGGCAGTAATATACTTAATATACTTGTCAAAGTCAATCTGGCAGAAAGAATCTGAAAATGGTGATTAGGTACACTGAACCTACCAGATGTACTTTCATGGCCAATTTTAAAATCAGGGTTTTTTTGAGTGATTGTTGGTGGAGAGTATAGAGCACAGGTGTCGAACTCCAGTCCTGGAGTTTATAAAGTGCGTATTTACATATGATGACGATATCATTTGTAAGATGAAATACAGCAAAATATGTTTATTATATTATACAGATAAAACTTTAACTTCATTTAAATAATCTATATTGTTAATAATTAAAGGACACGGTGTTGCTACGCAAGCAAGGATCTAGCGCTCCGCTCACGGATTGTTCCTGCCTTGCACTGTATGTTTCACTGGGACTGGCGTGAAGGATAGAATAATTAAACATGTACTATGAAGATATTTCAATGTTCCTTAAAAGTTTTGAAGAATCGGCGTTATAAGCTTACAGATGGCTTAACGTCCATTACAGAGCTGATTGTGTGGCGATCGGTTACTTGGAGAAAGAAAAGGAAGGACAGGAATTGGAGGTTAGTATGTTTGAAAGAGACAGTACTACAGGGGCGGCCTTAGGCATGTGCAAACTGTGCACCTGCACAGGGCCGCCAAATCCCAAGGGCTGCCACACCAATATATATTGAATATAAAACAGAAAGAGAAAATAACGACACAGCTAAAAACGCAGCGGCAAATTTTGGCAAAAGTTAAACGCTTGTGTCATGAGCACGAGGCGGCTATGCAGTGTCCGCAACGGACGTGGCCATCCGCCATGCATAAGATACCATATTGACATTGGCGGGCGAAGGAGCCACCGATTCTTTCTCTGCCCAGGGCTGCCATGAGCCCCTAGAGTACTGCTGCAATAACTTATTTCATCAAAGGTCGCGCACCATCACTGCGCCACCATGTTCACATGTTTAATAACGTGCTTTAACTCCTATCATCATGAAAATTATATCACGTATACATCTCAGTATTTTAGTTATTCAGAGAGCTGTAATATCACGAATGTAATGGATTCTAGGCCAGTTTAAGAAGCACGTAGTGATTCACATACATAGAGCACATAGAAGAACAATCACTGCGCCACCGTGTTCCCATGTTTAATAACATGATATCTGACAACTTCTTCTTTATTTCGGGCACTGTAAGACTTTGTGAACTTGAGCTTTCAAATTTCTCTGACACGCTATGTCACTCGATCAACTTCCTTTTGTTGTTTATACCACTGTTTAAACCAACAAATAGTACGTTTTTCTTTGCCTCCACCTGGCATTTGCTGAAATTCTTCCATTTTCCCACTTGCTTTTCACAGAATGCTGACCTTAAGGGCTATTTATATTGATTTGCATATTCAAAGAGACGTAATTCTGGGAGGAGACGGGGCGGGACAGCAGATGCGTGCACGAGCGTTACTTTTCACGCTGACCGGGATTTATGTAGCAGAAGAACGCGGAAGTTCGTGAACGCACAGATTCCTGCATCTGGATTTTTCTGTGCGTAAGCACATTTCGGCTTTTGTGCTTACGTCATGTTATAGTGCAAATTCTACGCACGGCTTTATGCATAAGGCCCCTGCTCTGCTGGGCCCCTGAGTAAGACCCTTAACCTGTAATTGCTCCAGGGGCGCTGTACAATGGCTGACCCTGTGCTCTGACCCCAAGGGTTATGCAAAAACTAACAAATTCCTAATACAAGAAATTGTATAAGGTGAAATAAGGAAAAAAAAAAAAAGAATCAGCTTCTCATTAAGAGATTGGTTGGCGTGAAATTGGTTGGAGTTTGAAATCCCAGTTTAGCTGGTCATCTATCGGGTCGTTTCACATCAGGCTATTAAAATTCAATTCTATTAAAAGAAGTTAATTAGCAGTGAAAACTGGTCGCTGATTAGGAAAAGAGTTAGAATGAAAACCTGCAGCTACTGTGGCCCTCCAGGCCCAGAGTTCGACACCCCTGGTTTAGAGGACTGGTGGGCAGGACAAACAGCACCAACCATATTTCACCACCAATACAGGGTGGCTTTATATATTACTTGAGACATATTTTTTCTTCTATAATTTTGAACCTGTATAATTTCAAGTTTGTACATATTTCATTCTAAAAATATTTGTCTAAATATGTACATTTCACTTCATACAGTGAATACAGTGATCCCTCGCTATATCGCGTTTCGACTTTCGCGGCTTCACTCCATCGCGGATTTTAAATGTAAGCATATCTAAATATGTATCACGGATTTTTTGCTGGTTCGTGGATTTCTGCGGACAATGTGTCTTTTAATTTATGGTGCATGCTTCCTCAGTTTGTTTGCCCAGTTGATTTCATACAAGGGATGCTATTGGCGGATGGCTTAGAAGCTACCCAATCAGAGCACGTGTTACATATTAAATAAAACTCCTCAATGATATACGATGTGCTTCCCGCGCGGTGCTTGATTGTTTGCTTTTCTCTATCTCTCTCACTCTGTCTGCCTGATGGAGGGGGTGTGAGCAAAGGGGCTGTTTGCACAGAGGATACGGACGCTCCTCTACAAAATGCCGCTTTATCGCGGTGCTTCGGCATACTTAAAAGCACAAAAGCACGTATTGATTTTTTGATTGTTTGCTTTACTCTCGCGCTTTCTCTCGCTCTCTCTCTGACATTCTCTGCCCCTGACGTTTACTTCTTTGAATAGGAAGATCTGTTTGCATTCTTTTAATTGTGAGAAAGAAATGTCATCTCTGTCTTGTCATGGAGCACAGTTTAAACTTTTGACTAATGGGTGTTATTTCATGTCAAGGGGGCTCGAATAATGTTAACAGTGTGGGAGAGTTTATAAGGGCTTAAAATATATAAAAATAACCATACAAACATATGGATTACTACTTCGCGGATTTTCATCTATCGCGGGGGGTTCTGGAACGCAACCCCTGCGATCGAGGAGGGATTACTGTATTCATAAATTTATGGAAGTACTGCACCTGAATGTTGACTCTGAGATATAAACCGGAGGGCTAAATGAATACTTTAAATTATAGCCTCATAGTAATGTGTCTTACTTTGTAACTTATATTTGAAATATATTGTACATTATTTCACCATTTTTTTTTACTTTTTTATTCCATTATCAGGTCATGGTCATTGGAGAGTCTCAACAGAACCTGACACAAAGAAGGAGCCAACACCTACTGCCCTTCTACTTCAGGGCAGAGCACATCAACCACACTTATATGTATAGGGCTAATTTAGAGCTGTCAGTTAATCTAAACACATCTTTTTGCACGTGGGGGTAAAACTAGAGTACCTGGAAAGGTCGTAGGGAGGGAGAAACTCCACAAAGAAAGTGTTTGGCCTGGAATTTGCATCCAAGGCTTAAGAGCTACGAGGCAGCAGTTACATGTTGTCTGTGGATGCTTGTGTATATGTACTGTATATACATCACTATGGTCTAACAACTAATAATAAAATATATTAGTTTAAAAAGTAAATTTCAGTGGCAACCGCAGAAGAGAAAATAAACTGCTGGGGCCTTTGATCTTTAGTGAAATGTAAGTCAAAGTCAACCTGATTCAGGCAAATTGGCTGTCCACCTCTTCCCTGAGTTTATTTCCACTTAGGCTACTATGAAGTTGGCTAGTACCCAAGGAATATAGTTAAGAACTGAAAATAGGTCTGTCTCTTGTGACATTAAGGTCAAGGTCAAGAGGAATACCTTGTTCAAAGTGGCAAAGACACCTACAGGATCAACACCAAAACATGACAATGACAATGACGATGGATAAGACTTAAGATATGGTCAAAGTGATTATCAAATGACCTAAAAGTCATATATGTGAATTGTATATGTCAACTGTAGCTACCTTAACTATGGTAAAATAATGAGTTTTAAAACAATGATTTAAATTCTAAGACTCTGGATCCATTTCTAATAGACAGTTGATTAGATCGGAGTTAGGGTGTGCTATATCTAAATGCTGTGCCTCCATCGCTAGTGTTTTTAATGTACATATTTTGTATACAGTGGAGCATAGCCATTAATATGTTCTGTAAAGGGAATGCAGAACCGTTCACGTCTGTGTCAAAAGGAGAATTTTCAAATTTTCTTTAAAATGAATGGAAATGTACATATACTTCAGTTATGACCCCTGCTCCTTGTTTTTAAGTAACAGTACAGAATTAATGCAGTAATTTGGAACAGTCTGGCAAAAAAGCACAGACGTAAGCAATTATGTAGTAATTCTAAATTATTTCACAGGTCAGAAGCCTCATTCATAACACCGTGCGTAGAATTCGCACTAAAACATAGTGTACAGACAAAAGTGGAAATGTGTGTAAGCACAAAAAAATTCAGATGCACAAAACTGTCTGTACACCAACTTACATGCACTTCTGCTACATAAATCCCAGTTAACGTGAAAAGTAACACTCTTGTACGCACCTGCCGCCCCACCCCAACTCCTCCCAGAATTTTGCACATCTTAATATGCAAATCAATATAAATAGCCCCTTAAGTTTAGCATTCTGTGAAAAGACAATGGCAAAAGCACGGAGAAGTGTCCAGCTGCAGTCAGGACAGTTTTAGACCTCAGACAGATCCGAGTACTTCAGATGCTATAAGGTCCACACATTGACGCCCCCTTCTGGAGTCATTCCCCTGTTTTGCTGGTCAGCTGACGCCTATATTACACACCCCTCATGACGATTTCAATTCAAGTTCCTGCACTTAAATGTGGATTCAGTATTTATTAAACTTCTAAACTATTGAGGTCTGCATCTAAAGCAGATGGATTCACTGCTCTTTACATGGCTTTTTGAGGTGGCTGGCTATCCTTAAAAGGACTGCTTGCCTTTTGCTGCACTAGTTGGAAAATGCACGTGCGACTGTGCAGAGTTGCCGTTTTTTATAGGTGCTCCTCTGTTGGGCTCTTGAGGAAGGTCCTTCACTTGCATTTGCTTTGTCCTAGGTATGATGGTAACCTGCATCCAGCCGTGCAAGCAGGTCCTCCAACTTAACAGAAAAACTTGGGGGTTGGTTGCAGTATTGGCACTCCAGCCACCGTTCTCAGGCCCCAATCCAGATGGTTTGTCATGTGGTAGGTGCAGCAATGCTCACACTTCCAACCTCTATCTCTCTGCTATAGATGATGTTATGCCAGATAATTCTTTTGGTGATTCATCTCTGGCTGATGTAACCTGTCCAGCGATGTTGCATAGCCTCCCCTTCAAAGTTGCTGCCCCCAGCGACCACTTCCAATTCCTTGTAATGGCGCACAAATTTGTCAAAACAGCAGGATGGTCTTCTCTCCCACTTCCATCATGCAGCCGGTGATAAGGGCACATCACACTTCCATCTCGCAGCCGGTGTTAAGGAACATCACACTTCCATCTCGCAGCCGGTGTTAAGGGCACATCAGCAGGGATTGGGAGGGCTGTGTTGTCAGATGGCTCAGTAGAGATGTTGCCTGCTGTGTTGTCATGCGGTGCAACAGGAGTGTTAAACGCTGGTCTGCTGTAGGCAATTAGGTGAACATCCTTGTGTGGAGATGCAGACATTCTGATCTCTTTGCTGTTTTACTTTACTGAACCGGAGCTGGAAGCCACGTTCCACGTCTGTATCTCAGCTTTGAGACTT
The DNA here is from genome assembly GCA_026402145.1 of Polypterus bichir lapradei. NCBI lineage: Eukaryota > Metazoa > Chordata > Cladistia > Polypteriformes > Polypteridae > Polypterus > Polypterus bichir. Next base: position 56,171,920 of record JANRMT010062818.1, on the reverse strand, counting down.
TCCTTCTGACACCCTTCACAACGCCTGCCTCGTCCTTTGCCTGCGTATTTTTACTACCGGCCGTGCTTCTCACAGCTCACTTGGGATCAGTGGCACCTCGATCTGCCACACTTTTCCAAAGCTCCATGTCCCGCTTCTGACACCAATGTAGCGTCGGGGCCAAGCACCACAACGGATGGATTCTGCCCCCTTTATTTACACGGCTCTTTGAAGTGGATTTCAGTCCTGAAAAGGACTGCTTGCCTTTTGACACCCTAGTTGGAAAATGCACATGCGACTATACGGAGTTGCTAGATGCCCCTGCTATACATGATGTAATACCAGCTCGTTCTTTTGGTGATTCGTACCTGGCTGATGTGACTTGTCCAGCACTAGTGCAATATTTTAATTTAACGTACTTCTCTTTTTCTACCTAGCATAGTAGCAATTGTAGCATACAGCTCATATATTAGCTAATTATTGATGCTGAAATAAATAGATAGATATATTTTAGTGAATAATTAGGAAAAATATAAAGAAAGATAGCAAAGCGTCTATTAACTCAAATAGTAAGCAATTTAGTTTGCCCGGGATTTCTGCGCGCTCCGGAACTAGTAATATGAATGGCTTTGCTGTCCGGTGGCGAAAGCGTATTTCCTTTCCTTACAGAATTCTGGGAAGCGTAGTTGAACAAAGGAGTCGCTCCAAAAGTCAATGGACCTCTAGAACAACAATTCCCATGCGCCATTGCGCATTGCCGTTTGTTGCTCGTCAGTGACTTTTTTGTATTTTGCTTCCTGTGGCCTCGCTCGAATGCTATTGACATCTTGCGAAACTGTAGGTTGCATTTGGAAACTCCCACCCGAGTTCACAGATAGTGCTGCTGTAGTGTGCTTAGCTTCTTCATGTCCACCTCTTGGCTTTGGCCTTTGCAGCTACTGCAGGACGAAGTTCTGAGTTTTACAGTGTCTGGTTGGCTCTCGCATTTATTGCACTCCTGGTGGCTGTTGGTGCCTTTAGCGATGCTGCTCGTCGTGGCCGCCTTCATTGTGGCTTTCGTGCTGCTCTTATACATGGTATCTCCACTCATTAGTCCCAAGCCGCTTAAGTTAAACGGAGCCCATGTGGTGGTAAGTACGAAGTATGGGACTGGCAGTTGGGGTATCTTTTTGACGCTGAGTTTGTAATGACTTTTACCTGTTGTTTGTGTTGTTAGTATGCAGTATTTTGGATCAGCGTGTTGTTTTTAATTGCTTTCGGATGAGACTGACAATACAGAGCATGAAAACTCTCCACCGTGAACGTCATATTTATCTCTTACCGCTGCTTAAGTCACTTCCCTCACTGTGGTTTATTTTTCAAAGTCCCTTTTTTACCCGTAACATCTGGACAAATAAAGAGATACATCTGATCAATACGTGTGTGGCGTAAAGGATCCGAGGGTTTGGGGATGTTGGCTCTCATGCTGTGAAATTGTCACGTTCGTATGTTTTATACAATGCAAAGATCACTGTGCTTCTCAGAGTATTGCTATTGGGGGTGACTAAGGCGAATAGAAGTGAAGCCAACAGTGTAAAACTCTGAGCTTCTATTGTTGTGCATTCAGTGTCCTGGATGAAAAGTAAGTAACTAATCCAGCTGAACTAGAAAAAATGACTTTGACCTAAATACAGGTGCCGGTCATAAAATTAGAATATCATGACAAAGTTGATTTATTTTAGTAATTCCATTCAAAAAGTGAACCTTGTATATTAGATTCATTCATTACACACAGACTGATGTATTTCAAATGTTTATTTCTTTTAATTTTGATGATTATAACTGACAACTAATGAAAGTCCCAACTCGGAAAATTAGAATATCAATTAAGACCAATGCAAAAAAAGGATTTTTAGAAATGTTGGCCAACTGAAAGGTATGAACATGAAAAGTATGAGCATGTACAGCACTCAATATTTAGTTGGGGCTCCTTTGGCCTGGATTACTGCAGCAATGTGGCGTGGCATGGAGTCGATCAGTCTGTGGCACTGCTCAGGTGTTATGAGAGCCCATGTTGCTCTGATAGTGGCCTTCTGCTCTTCTGAATTGTTGGGTCTGGCGTATTGCATCTTCCTCTTCACAGTACCCCATAGATTTTCTATGGGGTTAAGGTCAGGCGAGTTTGTTGGCCAATCAAGAACAGGGATACCATGGTCCTTAAACCAGGTACTGGTAGCTTTGGCACTTTGTGCAGGTGCCAGGTCCTGTTGGAAAATGAAATCTGCATCTCCATAAATTTCATCAGCAGCAGGAAGCATGAAGTGCTCTAAAACTTCCTGGTAGATGGCTGCGTTGACCTTGGACCTCAGAAAACACAATGGACCAACACCAGCAGATGACATGGCACCCCAAACCATCACCGACTGTGGAAACTTTACACTGGACCTCAAGCAACGTGGATTCTGTGCCTCTCCTCTCTTCCTCCAGACTCTGGGACTTTGATTTCCAAAGGAAATGCAAAATTTACTTTCATCAGAGAACATAACTTTGGACCATTCAGCAGCAGTTTTGTGTTTAGCCCAGGCAAGACGCTTCTGATGCTGTCTCTTGCTCAAGAGTGGCTTGACACAAGGAATGCAACAGCTGAAGGCCATGTCTTGCATACGTCTGTGCGTGGTGGTTCTTGAAGCACTGACTCCAGCTGCAGTCCACTCTTTGTGAATCTCCCCCACAGTTTTGAATGGGTTTTGTTTCACAATCCTCTCCAGGGTGCGGTTATCCCTATTGCTTGTACACTTTTTTCTACCACATCTTGTCCTTCCCTTTGCCTCTCTCTTAATGTGCTTGGACACAGAGCTCTGTGAACAGCCAGCCTCTTTAGCAATGACCTTTTGTGTCTTGCCCTCCTTGTGCAAGGTGTCAATGGTCGTCTTTTGGACAACTGTCAAGTCAGCAGTCTTCCCCATGATTGTGTAGCCTACAGAGCTAGACTGAGAGACCATTTAAAGGCTTTTGCAGGTGTTTTGAGTTAATTAGCTGATTAGAGTGTGGCACCAGGTGTCTTCAATATTGAACCTTTTCACAACATTCTAATTTTCCGAGATACTGAATTTGGGAGTTTCATTAGTTGTCAGTTATAATCATCAAAATTAAAAGAAATAAACATTTGAAATACATCAGTCTGTGTGTAATGAATGAATCTAATATACAAGTTTCACTTTTTGAATGGAATTACTGAAATAAATCAACTTTGTCATGATATTCTAATTTTATGACCGGCACCTGTATATATTCTCGCATTTCTTTCTGAGCAAATTGAATGTGTTTGCGTATGTTTGTATATTTTTTTTTGTCGAGATCACCTTCCCCTTGACCCTATGTTAGGATATAGCGGGTTGGAAAGTGACTGACAGACTGACGTTTTTAAGGGTGTGTTAGTCAGAGAACCAAAGCCAGAGAATGCTATGTTATATATTATGATTTTAAAGATGGGTATTGTCAGTTCGTCCTGGAGCATTAGTTTCTTCTCAGTTGCCACCAACATTTTTGTATTTCGAATTTTAATACTTTTATGTACTGTAAGTTTAGTGAACTCTGTAGCACTTTCGGCCAGACGTCCATGTAGAGTGCCCTATAAAGAGAAACATGTTGATGTGGGGCATAAACTGCCCTAAAGTAAGTAATAATCTTTTTAAAAAACATTATTTATTACATTTGGGGCACTGACTGAAGTCAACAGCATAGCACACAAATAGAGTAATGACAAGGGGGAAAAGAGAAAATAAAATTTCCTGCAGTATGTTTTAGAATGGAGAAGACTAGGACTGTATTAATGCTGAGGGATTTGGGGATCCCCAGGTAGTGAAGCTTTTGTAATAATGATGATTTTTTTTTCCACTAAGATCAGATGGGACTAATCATTCTGAAATAGAAAACAGCAAGTGTAGTCCATTTTTGAAACCTTCATATCCAGAGTAGGGTCACAAGGAAGACAGAGAGAGAGTCAAACATGAATAACTTTTCTTAATAGATTAGTTCATAGTGCCTTATAAAGCCCCCAGTGTGATCTTAGGATGGCAAGCACTGTGACCTGGCAAACTAAGGAAACTCAAGACACAAAACCACAGCTTCAAATATTATCATTGACTCAGTGTTTGACTTTAATTCATTAGATGCTTTAACTTTTTTTTAAAGCATATAAAGTTGGCACTGTTATGATGTTTTAAGATAAGTTGCCTGGAAGGAATGAGATCACAGAAGACTAGAGCTTTGTTAGTTCAAAAATGCCTGCAGTGGTAAACTGGAGAATCTCTTAATTTTTACTGCATATTACTGTAAAATTGCTTGGTGAGTAATCACCGTATTATTCATTGAGTGCTCATTTTTTATCTGTTGTTCCCATTAAACTTCCCTGCTACAGCCTTTCATCCAGCAAGTCTCACCAGTTGCAATCTTATGCTGCTCTGGAGACACACTGTGCCAATTTTACTTTATTTCACTCCAGATTAAATTTAATATAATCTAAAGATTTCTTTCATAATTGATATAGTGGGTTGGATTATGGATGGATGGATAAATTGATTGCTCCTTTTAAAAGAGCAAATATTGTTCGTCTTGATTTAAGGAGTTTGTAATGTTCTCTGCAAGATTGAAATTGCGACAAAATGTCTAACCAGCCAGTGTCACTTGTAAGCACAAACTAAGCAACAGATAAATTCAACCAATGCAAAAAGTTTTATTTTTTTAGAAGACATTTATCCCACATGCAATTTAATACTTTCACACACTATATTGCATCAGTGTTTGGAGATTGATTGATTTATTTATTTATTTATAATTATTCTGTTTTATGTCTTTACAGTCCAGTACAGTTTTATATCATTGCAGTCCCTTACAAGCAAGTACATTTTGGTGAAACTAGCATCTTAGGAAAAGTACTTCTTAAGCATAGAAATGAGACCACAGTCTTACAGAGCACTCTCCATCACTGAATATATTTTCATTTGAGACCTTCAAAGTGATTATTGAAAAGTAATTTTCTTTTATCATCTATTTGCAAAAGGCAATAAATGAGAATGCATGGTGTATAAAATACTCGGGAGGAGACATATAGAAAAGAATGCTGACATAAAGGGGATATCAAAAGAGTAGATAAGATGCAGAAGTTTGATAATAAATTAAAATAGACATTTTTTTGATAATAAATTAAAATACATTTTTTTAACGTGCATATAGAAATAATGAACCTTCTTCTTATTTGAATGTTATGCCTAAAAGAGACTTCATAGAAGTCCTTTCTGTAAAGCTAAAATGAATGCCAAGCAGGTTTAATAAGTGATGCATCATTGCACACAGAATTTGTGTTTGTGGTTAAACCCATGATTAATTGGCTTTGAATTCAGTTTTTTAATCACTCTCTCGTTTCTGTATTGAGCAGGAGAAATACAGTATCAAATGAACTTTGCACATAAATTAGAAATCTCTTGCAAAGTGCACTCTATGTAGGTCATGAGGTTTCACAATGTGTGCTTTAGAGTCTAGCATGATAAAGCAAATTTAACAAATTATCCTAAGACCTTTTAGTAAGTTAACTTTTTATTATTCTTAGAAGACAAGTATTTTGATTAGTTTATATCTTTCACTGTTCAGTAAACAGCACAGTGACATGATTAGCATATGAAATTTTTTGAGTGTCTCTTGAAGTTTTCTTGGTAATCATTCATGTAGTTTGTTTTTCTATTTGACTACCTATGGGTATTTTTAAATAAGTTTATGTATATATTTATATACAGTCATGTGAAAAAGTAAGTACACACTATGGAAATTGTTGATTTTATTCAACATATTTGAACAAGCAAATATTAGATTTTTGTGCAGACAGTGCCTACTGATAAAGGTAATATACTGGAACAAATGACACATAACATTGACATAGTGTATTCTTTCTCATAATCTAAATTAAAAAAAGATGAAGATTTTTGATGGGAAAAGTAAGCACACCCCTGCATTCTTTACCACTTCATGTCCATAAAATCAGAATCAGTGGTTCTAGATTAGGTTCTAATGAACAGAACCTCCTTAAGTAGTATGCTGTCCAATTTAAACCACAGATATCTAGGGTCGGGTGCAGGGTTCCATGGTTGTACCCTTACTGGAACAATGGTAGTTTTAAAGCATTTTGTGCTCAGTCATTTCTGTGTGTGATTGGAAATCCAAGTTGAACTGTCTGCTGTTTGATTTTAATATACGTATTAAATCTAGTCTGAATCAATAAAGGGCTCATATGTAAAAATGAAAGGAACACTTTGTTTGATGGAAATGAAAATTATCAACCTACAGAGGGTTGAATTCAAAGACACCCTGAAAATCAAAGTGAAAAAATGACGTGGCAGGCTGGTCTATTTTGCCGAAATTTCATTGCAGCCACTCGAAATCGTACTTGGTAGTTTGTATGGCCCCCACGTGCTTATATGCATGCCTGACAACGTTGGGGCATGCTCCTTATGAGACGACGGATGGTGTCCTGGGGAATCTCCTCACAGATCTGAACCAGGGCATCACTGAGCTCCTGGACAGTCTGAGGTGCAACCTGGTGGCGTCGGATGGATCGAAACATAATGTCCCAGAGGTGTTCTATTGGATTTAGGTCAGGCAAGTGTGGGGGCCAGTCAATGGTATCAATTCCTTCATCCCCCAGGAAGTGCCTGCAGACTCTTTGCCACATGAGGCCGGGCATTGTTGTGCACCAGGAGGTACCCAGGACCCACTGCACCAGCATAGGGTCTGACAATGGGTCCAAAGATTTCTTCCCGATACCTAGTGGCAGTCAAGGTTGCCGTTGTCTAGCCTGTAGAGATTTGTGCATCCCTCCATGGATATGCCTCCGCAGACCATCACTGACCCACCACCAAACCGGTCATGCTGAACAATGTTACAAGCAGCATAATGTTCTTCACGGCTTCTCCAGACCCTTTCAAGTCTGTCATATGTGCTCAGGGTGAACATGCTCTCTTCTGTGAAAAGCACAGGTCACCAGTGTTAGACCTGCCAATTCTGGTATTCTATGGCAAATGCCAATTGTGCTCCACGGTGCCAGGGAGTGAATACAGGCTCCACTAGAGGACATCAGGCCAACCTTCTTAAGTCTGTTTCTGATTGTTTGGTCAGAGCCATTCACACCAGTGCCCTGCTGGAGGTCAATTTGTAGGGCTCTGGTAGTGCTCATCCTGTTCCTGCTGACTGGTTAAGGACCTTCTATGGCCCTGTCCAGCTCTCATAGAGTACCTGCCTGTCTCCTGGAATCTCCTGCATGCCCTTGAGACTGTGGGGGGGAGATACAGCAAGCCGTCTGGCAATGACATGTATTGATGTGCCATCCTGGAGAAGTTGGACTACCTGTGCAACCTCTATAGGGTCCAGGTATCACCTCATGCTACCAGTAGTGACACTGACCGTAGCCAAATATAAAACTAGTGAAAAAACAATCGGAAAAGATAAGGAGGGAAAAATGTTAGTGGGCTCCACCTGTTAAACCATTCCTGTTTTGGGGGTCATCTCATTGTTGCCCCTCTAGTGTACCTGTTGTTAATTTCATTATCACCAAAGCAGCTGAAACTGATTTTAACATATATACACACACAGAGAGTGTAGGATACAAGGGAGTTGCATGATGTAGGCTTGGGGAACGAAGCAGATAAGAGATGGATGTGGAGCGGTTGAACAATATTTGCTTCTGATCAGTTTTGGTACAGGTATCAATACTGAAGTCAAAATTTTAGCACAGATCCAGCAATAGTCTGGTGTTCTTTTTACTATTGTCATATGTGGTACCATCATGCTTGGATTAAAAGAGTTCTCTAAGGCCTTCAGAGAAATGACTGTGGACACCTTTGAGTCTGGCAAGATATTTAAAAACATCACCAGATTATTTGAAATTAATCATTCCACTGTAAGGAAAATCCTCTACATGTGGCATAGATTTCAAATGGATATCCAAGACTGGCCCGCTCAGCAAATTAAGACCCAACAGCTGACTGTATGATACTAAAAGAAGTCTCAGGAACCCCAAAAATTAATCTTATGGGATCTACAGGTAGTTCTTGCAAAAGTTTGTGTTAAAGTGCATGCATCTACAATCATAAATATTGCACAAATTTGAACTGCATGTAAAGAGTTCCAGGAAAAAGCTTTGTTGTCCAAAAGAACATTGCCTAAACAGATGACTCTAGTGGCATTATCATATTTGTGTATATGGTGCCTGAAATACATTTCCTTTGGTAAGAGAACTGAGGGGTATTATCGGGAGTATTTAGGCTACTGTATGGTTTTAGAACAATGATGAAGATACAATTCCATTCTGTCCGACAAGCTTGTCCATCCTATTAACCTAGATTGTCCAAAATAACTTCAGGTTGAGATTTGTAGGTCCCTAAAGTTTTACTCTTCCTCCACATCACTAAGTATTTTATTCTATATGTTTGTGGATCTTTGTGTTAAGGGGAACTTAACATTTGGGTGAAATCTATCTTTAATATGTTTCCAACTGTGTCCTGGTGTTCTTATTAAATAATGGGTTTTAAAATAACAGCTGGGATCCAGTAATTTTCACTATTTTAAACACTTCGATCGTGTCACCTCTTAATAACTGTATGCTTAAACTAGAAAGGCTCAACTCTTTCAGTCTGTTCTATTAGCTCATGCTTCTTAGTCCTAGAATCAGCTTAGTTGTTCTTCTTTGGACTTTATTTAGCACTGCTGCATCTTTTTAGTAATATGGAGAACAAACCTTTACACAGTACTTCAGCTGTGGCCTCACAAGTGTATTACAGTATATGACTTTAGCATAACCTTCCTTGACTTGTACTTTATGCATCATGATACATAACCTATTTTTTTCCCCCACAGTATGTAGCAATTTTCTAAAAAAAAATATATGTTAAGGGTTTATACTGACTTCTTTAAGTACTCGAGAGTAAATGTTATCTGGTCATGATGTAGTTAAATTTCAGCCTATTCTCCCATAACATGTTCCAAATTAATAAGTACCCCATTAGAAGTTCATGTTTCTTTTAGGAGGGCGTTGAACTCTTCAAATGCATAAACTTCAGTCAGATGAAAGTTCGAAGCATTTGCAGTTTCACTGTCTGTATAATTTTAGTTTGACTTTACTGCTTACAATACTCTTCAACTCTTTCTTGACCACTAAAATACTGAAAAAATCTCTTTGTATCATCTTTTGCCTTCTCAGCAATATTTCTCTCTCAACTGTCGCCCACATATACTTTTTCACCATTGCTCTTATATGCTCTACACTTCACGCTGGAGTTATTAGTCATATGTACCATGTACAGCTGTTTTTTCCTTTGTAACCTCATTTTCAGCTCCTTATTTGTTCACCACAGATATCTCTTTTTCTTACTGCTTCCAAACAAACCTGCCCCACATCTCCTGAACTGTCTCCATGTTTAAAAGCATATCCCAATTTATTTTACTTAGGCTTTCCCATATCTGCTTAAAATCTGCTCTGCTAAAATTAATTTTAATAGTTTAACAATTACATTAAACAGTTTTAAATTGTTTTAGGTTTTGAGTATGCACTCTGCCAAAACACTGTAAAATATATTATATTATGGTCACTAGATCTCAATGGTTCAGTCACATCTCGTCCCTAAATCCTATTTCTGAGGGCCTGTATCAGAAGGTGAGCCAAGTAAGAGATGGTTGAGATCTTGCTGATAACAGCAGAGAGGTGAAAACCGTCTACAGTTATTAAATATAAGATATTCTTGAGGAGTGAATGGAGGTCCAGGACTGCATAGAACAGAGAATAAAGATTTCGGGGTGAACCTGAGTAAGCCTGGATAATGGTACAAAACTGGTGATGATGATCATGTTTAAAGAATTGACAAAACAAAAATCAAAGGACAAAGTGCTAAGATAGCCTATCCAATTTATAGAGACTTTTATGACCAGCATGTGATTTTGAGGATACATTTACATATAATCCAAGTAAGGAGTTTTAGTGATGCTTCCTTAACCACTTATGCATGAGGTGTCCCGCCATCGGGACACACCCATATTTAAAAATTGTTTACGATGCAATAAACCCGTAAGTCAATTAAAAGCAATAATGGTATTTTTACATACCCAAAGGTGTCTTCGTTCAAATCGTAAGTTTCCATGTTGTCAGCTACCTTTTATTATTAAAATTTGTGATTTGCACACGTATACACTGAGGTAAGCAGCACATCATAGCTGAGTTAGTCTGCTTTTATCAAGTATCCCTCCTGTGTCGGGCCACATACAGTGAAAGATTCCTTGTCATCGTATATCTGAGGTTCAGAGCAATCTAATGATACAAAAGACAAATCTTAGACATCTATATATTACATGTCATAGCTCTGCGTAAACGTCAACAAATGTAATACCAATGTTACAGCTCATCTTAACACATCATTAGACACAAAGCTTGAGTTAAATTCTGAGCAATGTTCCAACTTTATTGAGAACAACACTTTTGTTGAAGGACTTGAGGCTATGTTTGTTTTGTAAGTACTGCTTAGTATGACTTTGAAGCATCATGGCGTGCAGTTTTACAGTTCAGGTGTCATGGATTCAGTTACCATACCCGGAGGCTGTCTGCTGAATGTTCTCCCTATGTTAGTTTTCTGAGCATTGCTCTTTCATTTTCATCTTAGAGTACACCGGCAATGTTTCTTAGCATACCAATGAGTCATTGTTATGGTGTACTTATACCTCTCATACGAGGACCCCCAAATGTTTGAATGTCACTGTATCAGACTGCTTGCGTAGATGTTATGTGAACATATGATAAAGAAAGGAGGAAAATAAAAGTTTAAAAATAAACTAGTTTCTACTAGTGGTATGTTCATGGTATAATCCCCCCGTTCACCCAGCACAATTAGAAACGGGAGAATAAGTTTGATCCTTTTGGTGGTGTCACGGTAAATGGAGGAGTGGGCCGGTGCAGATTATACCATGAACAAGTCTCATATGCTCTTGGGGCACCGACAGCCTCCTTATGTGTTTGTATGACTAGTGCTGTGCTCAAGGCTGCCTGTTTCCTGCCCTGTACCGAGGGCTTTCAGTTAAGGCTTTGTCTACACCCCCAAAGCCCAGTACTGGAAGAATCTAGTACAAAAATGTACTTATGTGCTTAGTTTATTTCAGATGTGAAATACAAGAAAAATAAATTTGTAAACCTTTGTGGAACAATTGCAATTGCAACAGAAGGCAGGAAAAGATCTATAGTAAACAAAATTGTTCCAAGGGGTACGTAGTTTTTTATTTAGATATATATATATATATATATATCAGTGGTGTGAAAAACTATTTGCCCCCTTCCTGATTTCTTATTCTTTTGCATGTTTGTCACACACAATGTTTCTGATCATCAAACACATTTAACCATTAGTCAAATATAACACAAGTAAACACAAAAAGGCAGTTTTTAAATGATGGTTTTTATTATTTAGGGAGAAAAAAAAAATCCAAACCTACATGTGTTATATTTGACTAATGGTTAAATGTGTTTGATGATCAGAAACATTTTGTGTGACAAACATGCAAAAGAATAAGAAATCAGGAAGGGGGCAAATAGTTTTTCACACCACTGTGTGTATATATATATATATATATATATATATATATATATATATATAGAGTGGCTAAACCCACAAACACAAGTCCCAGGTCAAAAAGTTATTTATTTTAACAGTTACCTTCACAGGTAATGCACAGACACAACCTTTCTTTTCGTTTTTTTCTTTTCTTCCTTCTTTCTTTCTGTCTTTCTTTCTTTCGTACAGGCGAGTGTTATCCAGCTTCTCTCCAACTCACCTGAATGAGGTCAAGTGGCTTCCTGCAATCTGTCCATGCAGCTCACCCTTGTGAAACCCATGGAACAGACAATTCCCAGCCTGCCCTGCGGTTACCCATGCAGGCACCGTAGTTCAGAAAGACTGCCTTCCACCTGTTTTATCAGGGGTGCAAGTAGTCCATACTATTGGTGTCCCCCTGTTCTTCCATTGAACTGGCCTCCAGGCCAAGTAAGGTACCTAGAACCATCCTGGCAAAAACGCCAGCCCATGCCTGGTGTGCTTCACAGTATATAGTAATAAAGTGTTTACTTGTTGCTTCAGCATGATATACTGTTTTGTGTTTATATGTGTATTTTTTTCTAAAAAATAAAAAAATGTAACTGCAATTGCAATACTTGTTTTGAGAGATTGTTTAGGTGCAAGAGACTAAATGTTTCCAAACATTATATACAGATGTACTGTTTCTTTGTAATGCAATGTGATAAGACAACTGAACTTAGCTGACACATTGAAGCACAAAATAAACTTGACTGCAGGTTGTGCATTATAAAGTGCCTTGGTTATTTACTATAAAATCCAGTATTTTAGAGAAAACTACCTAGACCATCAGATTCTTTTTGTGTTTAATTTAGTTGATATTGGTGTCACCAATACTAAATAACTTTCTTTTAAAAAATCAGAATTGTTGTACTTGCTACTCTTCAGCTATTTGTAGCTCCTTTATTACAATAACCAAGTAATAGCTGTTTATATTCAGGTATGTAATTTAAGTGCAGAGATATGGGAAGCTTGTTGACAAGAAAATATTGTGTGGCCAAAGTATTGTAAAGGCCTTAAAAGGTTTCTTGTGTTGTTTGATTGCTACTGTAGACTTCTGTTATTAATACTTTTATTTATTTGTTTTATTTTAATAAAGCCATTGTTTCCTTATAATATTAGATTTTCATTCAGGTTTTAAAATATTGTATGAGGTCATCTGTTAATATGTTGTCTGTTTTTTTGGAATCTGCTTTTGCCATTAAAAATCGGCAAGGAGCAGGATACAAGGTAGAAACCAGTTTTGCAAGGAATGGAAGTTCATAGCTTCCATAGGAGAAATCACCAATTAATCCAAAATTTATATCTTTAAAATTTGGAGTGAAATTGAAGTCTTAAACACACTAGGGGAAGGGAGAAAACCTTAAAACGCATCATACTCTGTGATTGGCCAAGGAAACAGACGCCTGTCTCTGGAGTTGAAACAGCAGTACTGAGAAATGTGCTTCTTGGGCATACAATTTTTAACACAGTTTTCTTTCTTTCTTTCCCTTTAACTCTAGGTAACAGGAGGCTCCAGCGGGATTGGCAAATGTATTGCTATAGAATGTTACAAGCAAGGAGCTTTTATAACTCT
>JANRMT010062818.1:56136211-56158719 GCA_026402145.1 Polypterus bichir lapradei | reverse complement strand
GAGATGAGGTGAGTCATATGCTCATTGGTTGGTTTGTTTTATTACTTACTTGATGTGAAATAGCAAAATCAATCCAAATTGTATATTTGGTGCTCTGATCATTCAGCTGCCAATCTAAATCAGGTGATTTCTTCATTATAAAAGATATTATTAGCGATCAGTAAATTTTTTGATCTCAAAGAATTTTTTTTTGTTCAGTTCTACTTTTTTAAGCTTTAGGATAATTTTATTATCATTCTCCTTTATGCAGAGTATTATGGTAGTTCAGTTGCCACAGATTATTAATAAAGTTAAGATACCCACACTTTTCGCACAAACACATTCATCGTCCAAACTTATTTTCATTATCTTGAGTATAATAATGACTTAAAATTTTATGAAAGTGGACAAATTGTGAATGTACAGCCTATCTTTATACAGTGGAACTTCGGTTCACGAACGTCTCGGAACACGTACAAATCAGTTTACAACCAAAAAGTTTGTCAAACTTTTGCATGTGTTCACGACCACACACTCGGTATACAAACAAGCCAGTTTCCCTTTCGGTTTGTGCGCGCCGATGATTTCCGCACTTGTTCAGTCTCATTTTAGTAAAGATGAGGATTCAGGCCTTCGCTGCTGTATATTTCACATCATTTTCTCAGCAGTAGCAGGCCCTGTCAGTTGATAAGAGTTACCTGCTGCATCAGTGTAAATTTTTATTTCCGAGCTGTACGGTTCATGAATTGACTCAGTAGCACTACCATAAAATATTCTAGATCTTATAGGCGGACTAATTTAGTAAACAGCCTAATGTGACTGCGCCTTCTCACCTTTTCAATCCTAAAATTAGTGTTGCCTGAAAACAAAGGATCACTTTTATATGTGGATTCTTGATGTTCTCTGCATACCGCAAGGTTGTTATCGCTACTTTACGGAACATCTTCTGTATTTAATCAGCTGAAAAAGTTTAGTTAGGCCTGGGAAATATATTGAGTGCCACGATAGGAACAGTATTTTTTAATACTTAGTTTGAAAATAAAACTGTCGTACTACCAGTGAAATCTCAGTCATTTCCGTCGTCATTTTCTTTAGTGGCAAGAATGTTAGAGACAAAAATTTTAAGTTTCATTGTACAGATAACTCTACAACTGAACATTGTTGTGTACCTTTATGTTGAGCTTCCAGTAAGTATAACAAGTTACTTAGTTTTCATACATTTCCCTCAGATGTAGAAACCCATTCTAAATGGATTGTCACTACCTAAAGAGAGAGCCTTATGGTTAGTCCTCATACCCAAGTTTGTAGACGGCATTTTAAAAATGAGGATTTTCGCAAGCCAGTGTCTGAGACAGAGCAGTGACTATTGAAGAGGGGAGCAGTTCCTGTGTTGTTTGATTTGAGTGGAACAATTTTTCCGTTCCACATTCAAGACTAGGGGCTTAGGAAAGGAGAAAGCGACTGAAGAAGGATAACACACTGAGCAAGGAGGAGGATAATAAAAAAAAATCCTTGAGGACCACAGCTATGCTTCAGCTCCGGATCTAGCAATTGTTGAAGTAGCGCTTGATGAAAACATGTCTGTTAGAGAGGAGATTCTCAAGCTGAGGAAACAAATTAAGACCCTTACAATGAGGCAGTGGTTTGGCATTCACCATTTTGCTGGCTTAGACAGAGACATTCGCTTATTTACAATGTAAGATGTCCAGCAAACTTACGTTATTATGTATTAAGCTTGACTACGTATTCACCTGGCTCTGGATAAAGTTTAATGACTAATAAAAACCTGGTGCTGATGCCATGCCGATTTTGCCGGGCTGATCTGATCTGGCAACAGGAACCGTGACATCAGCAGCCATGGGCAGAGTTAGTGAGGCAACTTCAGAGAGAGAAATGTGACTGAACATACCGCTGTAGATCTGTGGTGTGTGAGAAAACTAGTTTTGACTTTACTTGGTGTTGACATGTCATGTTATATAGTGTTTTAAACAAGTATTGTCATAAAGCAGCTTTAAAAATCTAACATTACATAAAAAAGAACAAATGTTATATCTAGCATACAGTGCGCTGCATTCATAAGCAGCAGCACGAGCTGCAACTGTTTAAACAGCGTGCTTTATAGCCAACCAGAAGAAAGAGCGTTATAACTAGCTGCTTGTGCACTTTGTGAAGTGTTTGGGCAACATGTTTGAGCAGTTTGATTCTCTAGTTTTCATGTATATCTCTCTAATCTCCCACTTGTTGTTTTGTTCCCCAGTTTCCCCAGATAAACTCCAGTGTTTCTGCTCCATTGTTTACCTTACCTGCCTGTTCTCTGACAGACTGTCTTTGAATCTCTACTTAAATCAATGTTTTTCAACAGTTGGTGCGACAGAAATTTCCTGCCGGTCTGTGAAAGAGGTATTGCCGCTTATATGCCTGGATCATGTACTGTGGTGCGGGGCAGCGCTGCCTTGGACGACGAGTATAGGTGGCAATGTGTAGGGATATATACTGTCCGCCTAGGAGCTATGAAGGGGGCAGGTTCATTATTTTGATGATAGTACACTGTTTTGCTAGCATTACGTCAACTTGCCAGTTGACAGCACTTGCATATTGTTTGCAAATATTTTGTTGTAGTATTTTGGAAAGCAAATTATTTCTTGTGTTATTGTGATATAAAATGTTAAACCCTACAAAATGGAAATAAAAACAACAACAAAACGTTTTAACCTTCTTTAAAAGTGAAAACGAAAAATAGTGATGATGCCGAAAGTATGGCAAGTACGAGCACTTCAAGTATAAAAGAAACGATGAAAAAGAAATGTGTTGATACTTTGGAATTTGTGACAGAAATCATACATGAAAAGGAAACTTTGTTAGGAGTTAAGAGTACTTAAAGATTGGTTTCTATGTAGCCACTGACAGTGAACTGTTGCCACAGCTATTAAATTGATAGGCCACAGCTATTAAATTGATAGTCATATTGTCTACTAGCTATTTGTGTGAGAAGACATTTTCAGCTCTGTCAATGATAAAAAAACGAAACGGAGAAACCGAATGGATGTTAGTGCAGCGCTTCATCTCTTGGAGGCAACACTGAAGTCACGGTTATCATGCATTCCTTGCAAAGAAGCAACAGCACATTTTGCACTAGATTTATTTGAATTAAATAGTGTTCTCTAAAAATTTCAGACCTAGATTATGACTTTTATAATGGTTTTTGTTTTGTATTTGTTAGATCTGAGTAAATAGCGCGTGCGAGGGCACTTTGTTTCTGTCCTGTTGTTACAATTACCAATTAATTTTCGGCTCTACTTTTTTTTTTTTTTTTTTTTTTTTTTTTAACCACAGTGCAGAATAAATTGGCTTTGTATACTAAGTTGTATTCTCAGTGCCTGGAGTAGCACACATAGCAGATTTAACACATGGTGCAGAATGGTGAACTGCCACAAGGCATCATTAAGGCCAAAAGCCTTAAAACCTGATAGACTTGCATTTCTTGCACAAAATTTGTGAAGTCGCTTAAATGCTTGTTCTAGCCATGGTTTATTTGTTTAAAAACATAGCTTAAAAGTAAAAATGTTTCAATATGCTCTTTTTGAGTTTTTATTATTTATTTAATGGCAAATCTACTAAAGTAAGTTAAAGCACCTAGTCCTACACTTCCAAAGTACAGTCAGAAAATTGACTTTCTTGCATTAACGTCTATATGCATTGGCGAGGTGTATATTTTGTTTATGCTTATGCTATTATAAAGTAAATCATATAAAGTTATTACTGTGCAATTAGATCCATATAATTAAATATGAGAACAGTGTAACTGTGTGACTTCTTTTTATGTAAAATTGGATAGGAAAAAATATTGATGCATAGTGTATTTGCTCCAAAATCGTATTGTATTTGCTCCAAAAATATTGTGATATGAATTTTGAGCCATATCACCCAGCAGTAGTTGCAGTATTTAAAAAAAAAAAAAAATCCATTTATTGATGTCAATTGACTTCTTCTTTAAATAAATGGCAAAATCCAGTGCCATCTGCAAAACAGGCAGAGTTTCAAAGAAAAGGCCATATGTGAAACTGGCAAATGAAAAGAAAAGGTTAAAATGGGCAAAAGCACACAAAGATTGGACAGAAGATGACTGGAAAAGTGTATTATGCTCAGCATCCTGGAATCGACTTTTCTCTGTTGCAAATGAAAGTGGTATTTGTTGTGTATTTAGTGAAGGACACAAATGAGGACCTATGATGTATTTGTTTCCCAAATAACAGACTCTGATGTCTTATCCTCTTAGGCAGTTACCCGTCTGGACTTTTTCCCTCTTTTCTATCTTTGTCAGATCCAATTTACCCTCTTCTCCCAAGACAGTACTAGACATCTTTGTATGAAATATTCAGCTTCTTGGCAGTCTGTTACATAAAATAGCCTTAATTAAAAAAAAAAAATCAATAAACTGACATGTTTCTTGAGAAAGCTGTTTCATTTTAGCCATTTTTTAACCCAGAACTGAACTTTAGAAATGCCAGTACCTTGTAACACAGGTGAACAAAGTAACAGGTTTCAGTGGTGCCAGTACAATTATGAAGGTTTCTCTAATGACCAATTAGCATGTAAATATGACTAATTAAGGATAGGCTGAAAGAATTTACCATTAGGACACTGAAGGAACTGATGCTGAAAATGTGGCTCTGTAGCCATATATAAATAATAAATTAAAAGTCAGTCATTTCAATCACTAATAGCCACTATAAACTTGGCCTTTGCTATATTTTTAAATCAATTGCTTGGTAACAAGCTTGGTGCTTGATAATAAAAGGTATTAATTTTTATCAGAAATATACAAATTTCTGGCTAACTCCAAACTTTTGAACAATATTGTATAAAAATAATTTAAATATTGTGTGTATGATATGAAACTTTCCTGTCTATAATACATTTTTGTTTTTTTCACAGAGTAAACTACTTCAGGCTAAGAAGGAGGTTGAAACATATGCAATTAATGATAAACAGGTAAGAACTGTTAATCGAGTTTTAATCTTTATATTCTTGTGTGAGAACATAATTTGTTGTTTAGTCATCTTAACATATCGTAAAAACATACAGATTTTCTTTTCGGAAATACAAGTTGAATGTAAATAGATTACCCAAACTCTAAAGTACTCTTTGTTTTTAACGTTGAAGATAATTTAGAGTTTTTTTGGTCAGTAGCCAGTTGAACTCTCATCTTGCTGCAAATAAAAAGGGTATCAGACATGGGGTGAACATGCGAACACCACACAGACAGTGACAAGGCTAGTAATTAAAGTTGAGTCTCTGGAGTAGTTTTGGATAATTGCTTGGTTGCATTTAGGATATATTAAAAAGTTAATATATTTTTTGCATGTTTAAAATGTATTGGAGTTTTATAGTATGTATTTTGGACCTGAGTTTAGAGGAAGTATATACAGTGCTCACCATAATATTTGGGACAAAGGCACATTTTTCCTTGATTTACCCCTCTGCTCCACAGTTTAAAGTTACAAATCAAACAATTCAGATGTGATTAATGCGCACATTGCAGGCTTTAATTTAAGGGTATTTGCATACATTTCAGTCACACCTTATAGAAATTATGATAGCTTTTATACATTAGACTTCATGTACAATGAAAGCCCAAGAAGTCATTATGAGGATGAAAAACAAAATTAAAACCATTCGAGATATTTTCTCCCAGGGTTTTTGAAAGGAGGGTCTGGCTGTAGGTTGAGCCCTGGATTCAGGAGGAACAATATGTATTTCATCCCCACCGTGGAACATTAGGCCAACTATATGCCCTCAAAAGGATTCTGGAGGGTTCATGGAAGTATGGCCAACTAGCCTACTTGTGTTTTGTGGACTTGGAAAAGGTATAGGACTGAGTCCCTCAGGGTGTCCTGTTGGGGGTTCTTCGGCAGTATGGGGTATCAGGCCTGCTGCTACAGTCTGTTTGTTCCCTGTACCACCAGAACAAAAGCTTGGTTTGCATTTCTGGCAGTAAGTTAGAGTCATTCCCGGTGGATGTGTAACTCTATCAGGGCTGCTATTTGTCACGGATTCATAATTTTTACAGAAAAAAATTTCTAGGCACAGCCAAGGACTGGAGGATGTCTAGTTCATTGACCTCCGGATCTCATCTTTTCTTTTTTATGAATGTTGTGACCCTGTTGGCTTCATTGGGCTGTGACCTTAGACACACACTGGGCTTGTTTGCAGCCAAATATAAAGCGTCCAGGATGAGGATCAGCACCTCCATGATCATGGTTCTGAGTCAGAAAAAGGTAGAGTGCCCTCTTCAGTGAAAGAGTTTTAAGTATCTCACGATCTTGTTCACAAAGTCAGGGAAGAAGGGAGTGGGAGATTGACAGGCAGATTGGAGGAGCATTCGCAGTCATGTGGACATTGTAAACAGTTAGTTGTGGTGAGGAGAAAACTGAACCAAAAGGCAAAGCTATTGAATTACCGGTCAATCTGCATTCTTACCCTCACCTATTGTTGAGAGGTGTGGGTAGTGACTGAAAAAACTAGATTGTGGATACAAGCAGAAGAAATTAATTTCCTTCACAGGGTGTCTGGGCTCAGCCTTAGAGAGAGGGTGAGGAATGCAGACATTCGGGAGCTCAAAGTTACGAAATGAATGAATGGATGATGGTGGATAGAAAATGGATGGATGATTGGACTGACAGACATCTGTAGAAGTGCTCATTACAATCAGAATGAATGCCAGGCATCTTGTTCATTTATCAGGACTGTGTAGAAAACTGTATTAACAAGCAATTAATTTAGTCATTTAGTTCATATGACAATGAAAGTTAAACAAGTGGTCCTTTTTGTGTTTTTGAGACCCAGAATCACCACTTACTGTCATTAAGGGTGAGGGAGTCCTCCTTGAAGAATTGCAGCCGATAGTTATCTCTTCCCCCTTGGAGCATTGCCTACACAGATCATAGTGGATCTATGGTGTTAGCTTAAACTGCCTACACCAACCTATTGGAAGATGATCGGCAACACTTTACAACTATTGCAAATCACAAACCTCAAACCCAAATTCTCCAGCCTTGAACTCAAAGCCTTTTCAGACATGACTTCTGCTGTTTTTCTTTTCAACATTTGGTAATGTGGTGCTCTGTCATCACCACTGTAAGCTATTTTATTTACAATCTTCTCACATGCTATTGTGCCTTTCAAAGTCTTTTGTCTACATGTAGTCACACATCAGTGCAGTACTGACTTTGTTGGTACTATTGATACTATAAAAACGTTACATTATGTTTTTGTGAAGTCCCAACATTCCATGGTCACTTCGCTGCAACCTGCAGAAAGAGCATGGCATGACTTGAAGTTTGGGGTGGGGTTTATAGTTGTGTGACATACAATCCTTGTCTCCATCATTCTTGTAGCTAATGCTGCATTCTGAGACTTCCTTCACAGTAGCCAGCCAGCCTGCATTCATTGCATGTAATGGATTGCTCAACAATCATGCATGTTGCTTACATGTGTTCTTGCATTATCCGACACATTGTGGCTCCCAAACAATCATGAAACTGTTAGAAAAGAAGCCATTTCTTTAAATGTGAAAGTTAGTGATAAACAAAGGTAAACTGCTTAATTAAATGATATTTAATGAAGAGAAATGACTTCTAATGGTTGGTTTTGATAATGTTATTTTATCAAAAATGAAGAGCATTATTGGAAGTAGTGAATGATTAACAGTAATTAGTTGTTTGCTTGAATAAATTCACCTTAAAATGTTTTTTTCAGAAACACAGAGTGAGGGAAACTGACTGCTCTTATACTGTATGGCATAAGCTGTAGTGTGTGTGTATGAATATTTAGTGTACGTATGTTATCCATTTGTTTGAACATATATAATCATTTATACATATACAGGTGGCCATCGTGTTGCTAACAAGCTCTGGTTCTGCCAAAATTCATAACATGAATTTGTATTAAGTTGGCTTTTTCACTGAAAATGTCCATTAATGGAAATACTGGCATAATTAAAATTACTTTTTTTTTTTTTTTTTTTACAGGAAAAAACATTTGAAACTCATTACTAAAATGACAGTTCTAGAATATTACTATACTTTAAATCACAAATAATGTAAACTAAACTGAACCATGGATATGTACAGTATTTTGACCTTATGCTTAACTATTGTGCGGTTTTTGATAATGATAGTGCAGAGTTGGAAAAATCATAACCATTGCTGCACCAGCTAGCTGTTACGTTCCTTCTTTGCTGAAAGATTGTGAAGTATCACCTCCTGCTCCCAGCAGCTATACTGGCAGACTTGACATAACTATGATGTGTACTTAGAACAGTAGAAATTACAAGCAGTGGTATCTATTGCTCAGTAAAGCAGCCAGGTGGTGATTGAGCTGCCTATATGTAACAGAGATTATTGCACAGACTTGAGTGCTGCCGGTTACATACAGTGACATGTGTGCATAAAAACACAAAATGTTTGTAAATGGTGACAAAGGAGGTGGAGAAGGCTTGCCTGGGAGATGTGAAAGGAGACGATAAAGGTAGGAGTGTATTCTGTTATGTTTACATTATGCTGTGCTGGGCAAAATGAGGAATAGTCTGTTAGAGGTACTTTTGTGAAATAAAATCTCATTATTTGAACCAATGACTATGGTGCTATTGTTATTTTTGGGCTTTGGGGCTCAGTTATGCTCCTAGCGATCACAAGGTATATATTGTTATGTGAAAGTATTCATGCACACACCCAGACAGAAGTGCAAATTATTTTTTTTTCTGTATCTTTGTCCTTTCCAGGTAGTGTTGTGTATATCAGTTGATGTATCAAAGGATTATGAACAAGTTGAAAGTGTTATAAAGCAAGTAAGTCTTTTTAATTCCTTTGCTTTTACCTTGATTAGAAAATATAAACAAAAAAAATAGTTAATTTTGAAGGGAGACCAAAATTAAATTGTTATGGTTATGGGTATTGTATGTTGTAAAGTATTCCATTACGCATATTCATTAGTAGCAGTATCTAATCTATTTTTTTTTTAAACTGAGATTTTTTTAAAGTGTAATAAAGCATACAATCAGTTTTGATGTTGTTATTGAATAGTAGTCATTGTGTATTAAGTGTAAGGTTTAATGCTGCTTCAGAGAGATCAAAATCATTCATAGCAAAACTGGGGTATGTTTTAACTATATATATATCTGAATAATAAATTTCCTTTTTTTGAGAAGAAAAAAACACTTGCGTAAAAAGTAATGTGATTGAAATTAACGCTTATTTAAGGATGCTTACCTACAGAAAGAAATAAAAATGCAGATGTTTTCCCATTAATTTACTTAATAGTTTCTAAAAGGCAGCCAGTAAAATTCATTACCATGACTTTTTTTTTAACCATGAAACACCAAGTAACATTACTTCTAAACCCAAAGACGGGCATTAGTGTGTGTCATGGTTTCTTTTGATGACATCTGACTTCAGGAGGTCCACATTGCTAGGGAGGCTAAGTTACCCATAAGGTGATTAAATATTCTGCATTTTAAAGAGAGAGTTGTGTGCTAATTGTATCTTGATGAAAACCATTATGTGTGACTTCTGACAAAAAACAGATGAACATTTCTGTGGAACCAGGACATTGTAGAATCAAAATTATATAGCTAATTGTGAGAATGCAGCTCATGTGATAATGCTTTAGTTTAATAAGTGCCCTCAAGAAAGAATGATGGAAATAATGGAGTACCCTTTAATGTCCTGCTGAATATAATTTAAATGTGCCCTGCTAGTTTTCTGCTTTTAAAGTAAAGATAAATAAAATGTCACGAAGGAATTGTAAGACAATGTCAGAGGAAGAGTGCTGGTGCATTCTTGGAGATGGGTGGATGGCACTGCAGGCTTCTCCCCTTGAAGGGCCCTTGGGCAGATGTATCACCTGCCACCTGTCTGCTTCCTTTGGAGTAATTGGCTGACACTGAATTGAAAGTAGCAGGATGAAGAAATAAAGGCAAAGTTTTGAAATGTGCACTTTGGCGGCTTGATTGTTAAGTAGGGCACTTAGGTGAGCATGAGTTGGGATATGCTGGAACCAGGAGACAATTCATGAGAGTGCATCTGTGTTCCTTTTGTGAGCAAGCATGTGCAAGCAAGATCTGCTTGTAAATAAAGAATTGTGCATGCACTTGACAAAGGACAGAGTGATTTGGTTCCTTCTCAGCTGATAGATGGTCAAGATTATAAAAGACAGGTGAGGGTTCAATATGGGAGGTCAGTTGTAGGTGAGAGAAGCAGGTTCTGCTCAGGTAGACAGTCTTCACTGTGAGCATGTTTGAGGAAAAGACAGTTTAGTGTTAAGCTGCCTCACCGAACCAGTGGTGAACTGGAATTCCTTTTTCAGTAAAAGTTTAATGTCTCTCTGTGCTTTGGAAAAAGAACACAAAATTATTGCAGAACTGCATGCAGGTTTCTTCTTTTTCTTGGGGACTGAATCTGTTTATTTTTGAGTTGCACACTGATTCATGTATACTTTCATATTTTATTATGAGCAGCTCAAAAAGACCTTTGTAAAGGGCAGTAGTTTTTATTGTATACAAATTATAATGTAAACCAAAGATGACAAAGACCCTCCTATTAATGTAAATCTGCCTATTTAGCCCCTCTGGCTTGAAATAACTTTAAACCTCTTCCCAGCGTCCCAAACTTCTTATAGTGTTAGAGTTGTCCTGCCTTAATTCTACCGTAGGGATCCTTCTAGTTGCTCCAGTGGTTATGGCATCCCTGATCCCAATAAGCCTTAATGGGCCATATCTCTGAGGCATTTCCTATGGTTCTTCTCAGTGAGAGGCAAAATGGGTCCGGTCCTTGTAAGTCTGACATTTAAAAGGACAACAAGGTCCCATTGCTACTTAGTTGTGAACATATATCCTAACCTGTTGATAGTCTTCCTTGCTTTTTTTCTGGCTAGTGGTTCAGATATTTGTAGCACCTGCTAGGTTGTCTGCCCTGTAGCATCTTGAAACTGCATAACACATTTCCACCAAGACTGCAGGGTTTTCTTCTTGTACCATATTCAAGTATGGGACTTATCACCTTTTAGTGACTCTTACCTTCTCGCACTGTAACGTGTAACTCATCATGATTTTCCCCTTCACCATTTTTGACTGCTTTGTTAGCCAGTGCAACCTGCACTTTGATTTTTTTTTTTTCCTTTTAAATAAATGAAAAATAAAAAATGACCAGCAAACTGGCATAGAGTTTTTTGTAATTCCCTGTCCAGGGCTGGTTTCCAACCAACACCTAGTGTTGCTGGGATATGCTCCAGCCCCCAGTGACCCTGAATTAGATTAAAACATGTTTAAGAATATATGTACATCTCTGTAAAAGCTGAAGCAGAATTGAAGGAGAAGATTCATAAATCTGATTTAGATGTAAAGGCCTCAAGATAAATATAGCAAAGATGAAAGTGATGGTTGAAGGTGAAGGGATAGCGAGTGTGGAAGCAATCTTTGCATGGCTGTGTGTCATGTGCAGTAGTGGAGTGGAGAAAAAGTAAGTGCCTAAAAGATGTATTGGTATGAAGGATAGTCTGTGGGCTTTGAGTGTAACATTTGTTTGAAGAAAGTGTGTGAGACGGGTACAGAATGCTGATCTAGCAGGTTTAAATTTAGATGTTGGTATTGGAGTTGTTTTGGAGAAGGTAGGGAAGTTTGGCTACTCTCAATTTTAAGATTCCCTCTAGCAATGATTAGAAAAGTTTTTGAAAGCTGCATGAGGAACTTTACGTTGTAAGGGAGGCAGACATTGCCAAAGAAGGCAAACATAAAGCACTTTTGAAAAGAACAGGGATGAGAGAGATTAGATGGAAATATAGTGTCATGAATTGAGAGGAAGATGAGTGCTGAGTTAGATAGACAGAACTTTATTTGTCTCCATGGGGAAGGTTGGCTTTTTTACAGTTATTTAAATACATAGATAAATACACACACCAGAATGACTAAAAAGAAAGAAAAACTGACTTTGCAGTCACAGTTAAAGTGAGGCATTATACAGGTGTACTGCAGTTGGTATAAAGAAGCCCCAGTAGTGTTTCTTGACACACTTCTACTGAACAATTCATTGGCAAAAAGTACTTGGCGTTCGTGTGTCAGAGAGAGATGTGCAGTATTGTTTATAATGGCATTCAGTTTTGTTTTAATTCTTTCATTTGCTAATACTTCCAGGGGTTCCATAATGTGTCCCATTACTGATCCTGTCATTTTTATAGCTTGTTGATTAGATGGGCCACTCTTGAAGTGATGTTACCAGCCCAGTGCACCACGGGGTAGAAAATTGCACTGCCCTTCCCAGAGTTACAGAATATTTGAAGGAAATTACAACACACATTAAAAGAACACAACCTCCTAAGAAAAAGAAGCCTACTCTGCCCTTTCTTATATATAACCCCAATTCCAAAAATGTTGGGACACTGTAAAATGTAAATAAGAACAGAATGCAATGATTTGTAAATTTAATAAAGCCATATTTTATTCACAGTAGAACATAGAAAATATATCAAATGTTGAAAGTGAGACATTTTACTATTTCATGAAAAATATTACCTCATTTAGAATTTGGTAGCAGAAACATGTCTCAGAAAAGTTGGGATGGGGGCAACGAAAGGCTAGAAAAGTAAGTGGTACTAAAAAGAATCAGTTGGAGAAACATTTTACAACTAATTAGGTTAATTGGCAACAGGTCAGTAACATGATTTGGTATATAAAGAGCATCTTAAAAAGGACTTGGGCAAAGTGGAAAACTGTTCTGTTGTCAGACAAATCGATATTTGGGATTCTTTTTGGAAAACAGGAATGATGTGTCCTCTGAATTAAAGAGGAGAGGAACCATCCAGCTTGTTATTAAAGCTCAGTTCAAAAGCCTGCATCTCTGATGGTATGGGGGTACATTAGTGCCTATAGTGGCAGCTTTCACGTCTGGAAAGACACTATTAATCCTGAAAGGTGTATATACAGGTTTTAGAGCAACATATACTCCCATTTTCAGGGAAGGCGTTGCATATTTCAGCAAGACAACACTAAACCACATACTGCATCTATTACAATAACATGGTTTCGTAATAGAAAAGTCAGGGTGCTGAACTGGCCTGCCTGCAGTCCAGAACTTTCACCAATTGAAAGCATTTGACGCATCATGAAATGATAAAAATATGTCAAAATATGCACTTTTCTTAAAATTTTACATTTTTTCAGTTTAAACATTTGATCTATTTTCTGTGTTCTATTGTCAGTAAAATATTTATTTTTTTCATGAGATTTGCAAAACATTGCATTCTGTTTTCATTTATGTTTTACACAGTGTCCCATTTTTTTCAGAATTGTGGTTGTAGTTCCTGTTTTTTCTGAGATCTGTCTAACCTGTCATTGTTGTGGACTCCCCAGTACTTATTGGAGTGCACCACCTCTACATCCACTTCCTGAATAATGACTAGACATAGAGTCTCTTTGGTGCAGTGAAAGTAATAACCAGGGGCCTCATGCATAATGCCGTGTGTAGAATTCACACTATAACATGGTGTACAGACAAAAGTGGAAATGTTCGTACGCACAAAAAAATCCAGATGCATAAATCTCTGCGAACGCCAACTTCCACATTCTTCTGCTACATAAATCCCGGTCAGCGTGAAAAGTAATGCACGTGCACGCGCCTGCTGTCCCACCCCAACTCCTCCCAGATATACGCCTTTTTGAATATGCAAATCAATATAAATAGCCCTTAAGCGCAGCCTTCTGTGAAAAGACAATGGCAAAAGCACAGGGGAAAATAGAAGAATTTCAGCGAATACCAAGTGGAGGCAAGGAAAAATGTACTATTTGTTTGGTTTAAACAGTGGTATAAACAACAAAAGGAAGTTGATCGAGTGACATAGAGCGTCGGAGAAACTCGAAAGCTCAAGTTCACAAAGTCTTACAGTGCCCGAAATAAAAAAGAAGTTGTCAGATATCATGTTATTAAACATGGTAACACGGTGGCGCAGTGATTGTTCATGTCTCACGCAAGATGCTTGCTGCGCCATGCGCGACCTTCAATGAAATACTTTATTGTAGCAGAACTGTCTTTCTCAAACATACTAACCTTCAATTCCTGTCCTTACTTTTCTTTCTCCAAATATCCAATTGCCACACAGTCAGCTCTATAATAGACGTTAAGCCATCTGTAAGCTTAGAATGCCAATTCTTCAAAACTTTTAAGGAACATTGAAATATCTTCGTAGTACTTGTTTAATTATTCTATCCATCTATCCTTCCAGTGTAGCACCAGCAAGAATACAGCGTAAGGCAGGAACAATCCGTGAACAGAGCGCCAGCTCCTTGCTAGCGCTGCAGCACCATGTCCTCACATGTTTAATTATTAACAATATGGATTATTTAAATGAAGTTAGTTTTACCTGTATAATATAATAAACATATTTTGCTGCATTTCATCTTAAAAATATCGTCATCATTTGTAAATACGTGCTTTATAAAGTGGCTCAGGTTGTGCAGTATTTTAACTGTAGTGCAAGTTTACAGTGAGGTAATTGTACTTGTAAGTACAAACAGTTCTACAAGGAGCACTTGATGGACTGATTGAGTGCGTTTATAGTTCTTGGGATGAAACTGTTTCTGAACCGCGAGGTCCTTACAGGAAAGGCTTTGAAGCGTTTGCCGTGTGAGAGCAGTTCAATAGACAGCATGGCTGAGGCAGCGTGTGCTTGATGCTGCATGCCGATAATTCTCTTTCTGATCAGCTGCTGTAGATCTGTGATTCCCCACTCAGATATAGTGATATAAATACTCTGAGTGGCGCAGTGAGAGTAATATGGAAAAAGATGATCCGCTGTGGCAGCCCCTAATGGGAGCAGCTGAAAGAAGAAAAAGAAGGTGCAGTGAGAGTAACAATGCTAAAGCAGCTATGGTATTTGGAATACTTTGGTTATTCCCTGGACCATTATATTGTTACAGGTTAATTACAATCAGATGCCTTAAACTAATAAACAATATGCAGTTAGTTTCAGTGTATATGATAAAGCCACATCAGGGATGAGGATCTAAAAAAGAAAGGGTAACCACACAGGAACAGTAGCACTGCTTTGACGCTGGGTGCCGCCAGTTTGCAAAACCGAGCGGAGAACTTGCGTACGCCAGGGTTGGAGTTACCATGAAAATGTCAGTGGCTTTACACCAAGTTTAGGTTTTATACATCACGATTTGAGCGTGGAAACGTTCGTACACAACATTTTTGTGCTTACACACCGTTTATACATGAGACGCCTGGTGATTATAGATTACTTCATTAGGAAAAGGGGGAATCATTTAATGGGGAACCATGCTTCAGGAAGTATTTGTGAAGTCGGTGGACTCTGTATTTACTTTATCTGTAGAACACCAAGTGAGTTGTACAAATGTTGCCAATGCATTTTTCAAAATTAAGATTACATCCTGTCCATTTTATACTTTCATTTCCTGGGGCTGCTTTACCAAAGAATAATTATGTGCTTATTTAAAGCTCTGGAATAAGGCAATGCAAAGGTTATATACAGTGCATTTGGAAAGTATTCACAGCGCATCACTTTTTCCACATTTTGTTATGTTACAGCCTTATTCCAAAATTGATTAAATTCATTTTTTTCCTCAGAATTCTTCACACAACACCCCATAATGACAACGTGAAAAAAGTTTACTTGAGGTTTTTGGAAATTTATTAAAAATAAAAAAACTGAGAAATCACATGTACATAAGTATTCACAGCCTTTGCTCAATACTTTGTCAATGCACCTTTGGCAGCAATTACAGCCTCAAGTTTTTTTGAATATGATGCCACAAGCTTGGCACACCTATCCTTGGCCAGTTTCGCCCATTCCACTTTGCAGCACCTCTCAAGCTCCATCAGGTTGGATGAGAAGCGTCGGTGCACAGCCATTTTAAGATCTGTCCAGAGATGTTCAATCGGATTCAAGTCTGGGCTCTGGCTGGGCCACTCAAGGACATTCACAGAGTTGTCCTGAAGCCACTCCTTTGATATCTTGGCTGTGTGCTTAGGGTCGTTGTCCTGCTGAAAGATGAACCGTCGCCCCAGTCTGAGGTCAAGAGCACTCTGGAGCAGGTTTTCATCCAAGATGGCTCTATACATTGCTGCAGTCATCTTTCCCTTTATCCTGACTAGTCTCCCAGTTCCTGCTGCTGAAAAGCATCCCCACAGCATGATGCTGCCACCACCATGCTTCACTGTAGGGATGGTATTGGCCAGGTGATGAGCGGTGCCTGGTTTCCTCCAAACGTGATGCCTGGCA
The DNA here is from genome assembly GCA_026402145.1 of Polypterus bichir lapradei. Taxonomy (NCBI): domain Eukaryota; kingdom Metazoa; phylum Chordata; class Cladistia; order Polypteriformes; family Polypteridae; genus Polypterus; species Polypterus bichir. Next base: position 56,142,447 of record JANRMT010062818.1, on the reverse strand, counting down.
TTCACACCAAAGAGTTCAATCTTTGTCTCATCAGACCAAACCAGAGAATTTTGTTTCTCATGGTCTGAGAGTCCTTCAGGTGCCTTTTGGCAAACTCCAGGCGGGCTGCCATGTGCCTTTTACTAAGGAGTGGCTACCGTCTGGCCACTCTACCATATAGGCCTGATTGGTGGATTACTGCAGAGATGGTTGTCCTTCTGGAAGGTTCTCCTCTCTTCACAGAGGACCTCTGGAGCTCTGACAGAGTGACCATCAGGTTCTTGTTCACCTCCCTGACTAAGGCCCTTCTCCCCCGATCGCTCAGTTTAGATGGCTGGCCAGCTCTAGGAAGAGTCCTGGTGGTTTCGAACTTCTTCCACTTACAGATGATGGAGGCCACTGTGCTCATTGGAAGTAGCAGAAATGTTTTGTAACCTTCCCCAGATTTGTGCCTCGAGACAATCCTGTCTCGGAGGTCTACAGACAATTCCTTTGACTTCATGCTTGGTTTGTGCTCTGACATGAACTGTCAACTGTGGAACCTTATATAGACAGGTGTGTGCCTTTCCAAATCATGTCCAATCAACTGAATTTACCACAGGTGGACTCCAATTAAGCTGCAGAAACATGTCAAGGATGATCAAGGGAAACAGGATGCACCTGAGCTCAATTTTGAGCTTCGTGGCAAAGGCTGTGAATATTTATGTACATGTGCTTTCTCAATTTTTTTATTCTTAATAAATTTGCAAAAATCACAAGTAAACTTTCTTCACGTTGTCATTATGGGGTGTTGTGTGTAGAATTCTGAGGAAAAAAATGAATTTAATCCATTTTGGAATAAGGCTGTAACATAACAAAATGTGGAAAAAGTGATGCGCTGTGAATACTTCCCGGATGCACTGTACATTACAGAAGACATTAAATTGCTTTGCATTGTTAAAGCCTGAACCTCTGGTTAGATCTGTGTTCTTTTCATAGAGAGAGAAAGGATGGATATTTAAGAATATTGTCTACATGCCATTAAATAATCAAAATTAACATATTTGTCCACTTCCTTCAATAATGGTTCTATTAAAATCAATAAGAAATACTCTACATAATTTGATCCAAGAAATATTTTGTCACATGAATCTTTGAAGCAGACAAGTTTGAAATATTTCTTATGAATCAGTTCTTAATATTCATATACTACCATTTAACCAGTGCATATGTAGTGTTTTAGGCATTCACCAGTGATATTGCTATTTTTGAATTAAGTGTTATTTATATTAACTAACATAACTTTCTCCAAACCATTTAATCCAGTTCAAATTCACAGTGGTTATCTGAGAGGAGTATATAACTTTGGAAAGGGTGTCAGTACTTCCCAAGGGTCACACAAAGGCACTTCCAAAGAGGAACATTTTTTAAGATGCATGATTCTTCTTTTCATTTTAATATAACAATGCTTGTTCTTTTTTTGTAACATGAGGTTTATATGTTTAGGTTTCATTTAAGTTTTTCATATTTGTAATCACTGTTTAGCATGCTGGACTCATAAGCTAAAGTACAATTGATAACTATAAACTGACATTTGGTTGAATAAAATATTTTTCAAAATTTTTATCAGTGTAAAAACTTGCTTTGTGTACTAAATTCTATAAATAGTAGATTTTTAATTACCTCATTGAATTACTAAAGTTTATCTAATCTAAATATAATTGAATTTGTCAGTTAAGAATGTTTGCAAATATATTTGAGTGAAGAAGTGGCAGTAACCTACCTAGTAAATGTCCAGTCCCAGAAATGGGTGTAAAGATTAATTGCTTTTGGTAACTGTTGGAGAAAAAATACTAACTACTTTACAAACTAGTTTGTAACAAAAACTCGCCAAGAAAACAGAACACCTTTAGATTTAAAAACTGATGCCATTCCTCTGTGAATTGAAGTTAGAGCTTGGCAGAATCATGTAGCAGACAGATAAGACACACAAAAGAAAACCCACTTCAGACTGTCTGAAGTTTAAAAAAAAAAAAAAAAGTCTAAAATTCAGACCTAGCTCTATTGAGACGTTGTAAAAGGTCCTTAACATGACGTTGAAAACTCGCAAATTTTACTAAACTGAAACAAGTTTGTAAAAGGAATACAACCAAACATTCCCCAAAAGAATGATGAAACTGTTTGATATCAATATGTGTGTTGATTTTGATTCCGAGGAGGCAATTACTTTTTCATATGGGAAATTAGTGTTGCAAAACTGCATTTATTTATTAAGGATTATATCACGGTTTTGTGTTCACTGAGGTTTCCTTTATTCTTACATTAAATTGGACCAAATTCACTGTGAAAGATGAATAATGAGGCAGTGAATCAAAATGGGGGTGTGGAATTTTTTTTTCATGGCACTGTAGTGGTGCTAAAGCTACAAAGTTCTATACAGATAGTACAGTCTAGTCCGTGGAAGAGATAGCACATGCTACTTTATTTTCAGATATTGAAATTTAAAATAATGAAGTATGTAATTATTAAAATTTTGGAATTTTGCCATGTTTCACAGGTAAGAAAAAAAACACTTGGTCAGCACTATAATAGGGATTTGGAAATGCAGCAGTAGACTGTTACTTATGTGTTTGTAGTAGCATCATGATTATTTCATTAGTTTGTTTTTTTTTCCTTCTGCTTCAAGGTGATTTCCGTAAATAAGCAACTACAAATTAGTTCTTTTTTTAACTGGTTATGTTTGTTGTTAGGCACAAGAGAAACTTGGACCAGTTGACATGCTAGTGAATTGTGCTGGGACCTCGCTAGCATCAAGATTTGAAGAAGTGGAAGTAAGCAACTTCAAAGTAAGTATACAGCAGATTTTTGGCATTCAAATTTAAGTATATAATAAACAAGGGCAGCAAAATTAAAGGTACCTTTTCTCATTTAATTAAAGCAATGTAATTCAGGTAACCTACATATGCTTTGTATTATTCTAGAAGTAATGTAACTTGTGATTGTTGACAGAGATTAATGGAGATCAATTATCTGGGCAGCGTGTATCCTACACGAGCTGTTATCACAACAATGAAGGAGAGAAGGGTTGGAAGAATTATGTTTGTATCATCACAGGCTGGTCAAATAGGCCTGTTTGGCTACACTGCCTATTCACCGTCCAAATTTGCCCTTCGTGGACTGGCTGAATCTCTGCAGATGGAGGTACGTCTTCAGTTAATTTGTTTTGGGCTTGTTTAGTATTTAAGCAATATTTTTCCTCATTCCTCCTTTTTTCATTGCAATTTTTGTGATGTATTTGGAGTTGTATTCAATGCATGAAATGTCCTATAGGAATACATTTTGGAGTAATGTCAACTGACTGTGTCAATAAGGTACAAATTTATTTTAGATATCTAGAAATATTTTAGCTAACAAAGTGTTCATTTCGAATATCTACCTTATAAAATATGTTATACATAGAATAGAATTTTAGTAAACCCTGAATTTCTCATTTGTGTATCCTAGTGAGTCTACAGAGAAAAGTGTATTGCCTTAAAATAGGATTGCATTGTTTTTAAGACATTTGGGCATACTGTATTTAATTTTTACTTTATAAAGTAATATTGTCAGTCAAAAATACAAATGTTAAGGATGCTCTAATCAGGTTTTTTAAGACCGATACCGATCATCGTTTTCATGTTACTTGATTGGCAGATTCTGATACAGATTCCAGGTTTTTTTTGTCCTCTATTCCCTTAAAATACTTTTTACACTAAGCTCCTGCATAAACAGACACACAGAAGCCTTCTGTTCTATATTAAAGTGTTACCTTTGGTATTCCTATAATTAAACTGTAGACCACAAGTGTTAACTGTTTACAAAATTAAATTCTGTAGGCGTATTGTTAAGTGAAAATAAAAATACTAAAATAAATAACATTTCCTTAAAATATCTACAAAAATATGTATTCATAATATCTATGGCATAAAATAAAATCCTTTTTATAATTCATCATATTGTTTTTTTCTGTAATGTACCAATCTGAAACAAGGCTTACTGTAATAAAAAAAGTAGTTTTCATCATTTCTCTAACAAAAAAAAACAAAATTATATATATTCTCCCACACTCAATTTAATTAATATTGGAAATTAAACGCTACTTAAATGTAAATATGCATGTATTATAGGTTTTAATCATTAATTGCACGCCAACTTTTTTGCTGTTAAAATATGCATTTACTATATTTATACAAGTTTTTGTTTTCTTAAGTGTACCAGCTAGACATTTGTAATTCATGAGGTGTAATTATTAAATATGGATTACAATTTGTATTATGTAGTACTTATTTCTTACCAAAAAGTATGCTGTATGACACAGAAATAAATAATAAACACAGCAGAGGTCTTTTAAAAAGCTGCAAATGTATCGATATGTTCATAAGTTGTTTATCAAAAAGACACAAGACTAACATGCTTAACATGTTTATAAGTAAAAGACTAATTTTGCTGTTAAGCCAGCATGCCTATTGTTTACTAAGCAGCAATTTCAAATTTTTCATCTTTTCTTTTTCCAATTAAAACTGTAAGCTGCTACACTTGAAATAATCTTGCTGTCCATACTGAAACAGTGTCTGTTTTAATTTAATAGGCAAAATAAAAAGGTCTGAATTCATTAAAGTAGTTTTTCTTGTCATTTGTCTAAAACCACAGGATGACTTCTCTGATTCTGTTTTTCCAGTTTATTACTTCATTTTCTTTAACATAAAGGCTCAAGTTCCCTGATAAAACAAGCCTTAACTGCTCTTTGTTTGCAATGCAGTTTGCTGCAAAAAAAAAAAAAAGAGATGCCTGCTGGCTCAACTACTGTTAATACCATGCATAAAGGAGCATGACAGCTACATAACTGTAATGCTTAGAAACTGGGGCTGACAAGATTGGATTTTGCAATCTGCCAATTTACTGATTACTGCTCGAGTCTCTTTTAGTGAAAATCGGCCAATTTAGATTGGTAGCTGATTGATTGGATCATCCCTAGTACAAATCCAATCTTTTCAGATCCGGGCCATAATAAGATATAAAATAAGCATTATTGCTTATTTTGGATTTTTGTACATAAGAGATTTTGGTTCTTTTGTGCCAAAGTACAACATACTGTATTAGTGGTAGAATTTAGGCAGTCACAAATTTAGTCATTCCCAGAATTCATGAAATGTATTAATTGGGTTAGAGATTGTTATGTTTAGAATTGTTGACTTTATAGTGTTATATGTTTTTAAAACTATACAGTTGAGGTTCACTGCATCACAAGAAAACTGATCAGCAAGAATTTGGTAATGAAAACGCATAGCATGGTCATGCTTCCTACACATTTTACTTTCTTAACATGGAGCATGTCTTTGTCAAACTTCTTTTGTCAAAGTTAAATTTTTCCCAGTTCTGTAAATGAAAAATTATAATTAATTACTGATGACCCTTTCCTTGATGTATGTTAAACAGCTACAGCATATCTCTTTTCTCATACTGTATATAACTTGTTACTTTTTAGGGAAAGGAAGTGTGTTTGTACCAGTGTCTACTTAACTTGTTTTTTGGTTGCTTTGCCATTCTGATCTTATTTGTAATTTTCTGTAGCAGCTAGGCAAACCAATTACTACACCTACTAATTAATTCAGTTTAGATAATTTGTATTTCATTTTTAACAGTACTTGTATAAACTACCACACCTTGCAGGCAAAAATTTTTCTTGGTGAGAAGGGTTAAGTTCTCTTACAATCATATGAAAAAGTTTGGGAACCCCTCTTAATTCTTTGGATTTTTGTTTATCATTGGCTGAGCTTTCAAAGTAGCAACTTCCTTTTAATATATGGCATGCCTTATGGAAACAGTAGTATTTCAGCAGTGACATTAAGTTTATTGGATTAACAGAAAATATGCAATATGCATCATACCAAATTAGACAGGTGCATAAATTTGGGCACCCCAACAGAGATATTACATCAATACTTAGTTGAGCCTCCTTTTGCAAATACAGTGGAACCTCGGTTTACGAGTAACTTGGTTTACGAGTGTTTTGCAAGATGAGCAAAAATATTTAATAAATTTTGACTTGATAAACGAGCGATGTCTTGCAATACGAGTAGTATGGATACACTTTGTCTGCTGAGCGTCATGTGATCACAACTGAGCTGATGGTTCTTCTCTCTCTTTCCTTATCTCGCTTGCTCGCCCAACGCGTCTCTCTCTCTCTCTCTCTCTCTCTCTCTCTCTCTCTCTCTCTCCTTATCTCACTCACACAGCTC
>JANRMT010062818.1:56072697-56136201 GCA_026402145.1 Polypterus bichir lapradei | reverse complement strand
TCTCTCTCTCTCTCTCTCTCTCTCTCCTTATCTCACTCACACAGCTCGTCTCTCTCTCTCTCTCTCCCTCCTTATCTCGCTCGCTCGCCCAGCGCGTCTCTCTCTCTCCTTATCTCGCTCGCTCGCCCAGTGCGTCTCTCTCTCTCTGGCAATCGTCTCCTATTCTCCGTCTGAGTCTGTGTGCCTCACTCATATAGTCAACATCTGTTTACTACAGCATTGTGACTGTGTGTGTGCACTGTGAAGTGCGAGTCCCCATCTTGCTCCCCAAAACACGAAGCTGAGTCTCAGTACTTTAACAGCAGCTTTATTCAGCTTGAAACAGCAACAGCGCTGTTATTTATTGTACCGGGATCTTTATAATGTTCCTTGTATGACCCATTGACGACAGGCGCTTATAGCATGTCTGCGATCTTTTTGGATGCGCTTATACGGCGAACTGCTACAGCGCTGGGAGACTGCGATTGCTTTGGGACGCTCTTCCGCGTGTTGTCCCGTTGGGTGGAATCCCACATGAGTTTAGAAACTCACACCAGCCATGATTCTTTTTAAAGGTAAAGTGCAGGTTAATTTGTATTATGTATTTTACTTTATATTTTGTATTAATCATTTTTATATGAATAGTTTTGGGTTGTGGAACGAATCATCTGAGTTTCCATTATTTCTTATGGGGAAATTCGCTTTGATATACGAGTGCATTGGATTGCAAGCACGTTTCCGGAACGAATTATGCTCGCAAACCGAGGTTCCACTGTATAATAGCCTCTAGACGCTTCCTGTAGCTTTGATGAGATTCTGGATGGAGATATTTTTGACCATTCTTCCATACACAATCTCTCCAGTTCAGTTAAATTTGATGGCTGCCGAGCATGGATAGCCTGCTTCAAATCATCCCATAGATTTTTGATGATAGTCAGGGGACTGGGACAGCCATTCCAGAACATTGTACTTCTCCCTCTGCATGAATGCCTTTGTAGATTTTGAACTGTGTTTTGGGTCATTGCCTTGTTGGAATCTCCAACCCCTGTGTAACTTCAACTTTTTGACTAATGCTTGAACATTATCTTGAACTTGTTGATAATGGGTTGAATTCATCCGACCCTCGACTTTAACAAAGGCCCCAGTCCCCGAACTAGCCACACAGCCCCACAGCATGATGGAACTTCCATCAAATTTGACAGTAGGTAGCAGGTGTTTTTCTTGGAATGCGGTGTTCGTCAACTGCCATGCAAAGTGCTTTTTGTTATGACCAAATAACTCAATTTTTGTCTCATCACTCCAAAGCACATTGTTCCAAAATTAATCTGGCTTGTGTAAATGAGCATTTGCATACAACAAGCGACTCTGTGGCGCAAGTGCAGAAAGGGCTTTTTTCTCATCACTCTGCCATACAGATGTTCTTTGTGCAAACTGTGCTGAATTGTAGAACAATGTACAGATACACCATCTGCAGCAAGATGATGTTGCAGGTCTTTGGAGGTGATCTGTGGGTTGTCTGTAACCATTCTCGCAATCCTGCACATATGCCGCTCCTGTATTTTTCTTGACCTGCCAGATCTGGGTTTAACAGCAACTGTGCCTGTGGCCTTCCATTTCCTGATTATATTCCTTAAAGCTGAAACTGACAGTTTAAACCTCTGAGATGGCTTTTTGTAGCCTTCCTCTAAACCATGATACTGAACAATCTTTGTTTTCAAATCTTTTAAGAGTTGCTTTGAGGATCCCATGCTATCACTCTAAGGGAAGCAGAACTTGCAATTGACCACCTTAAATACCTTTCGTATGATTGGACACACCTGTCTATGAAGTTCAAGGCTTAACAAGCTAATCCAACCAGTATGGTGTTGCATGTAATCAGTATTGAGCAGTTACATGCATTCAAATCAGCAAATTTTTGCACAGCCAGTTTTTCATATTTGATTTAATTTCATACAACTAAATACTGTTTCACTAAAAATCTTTGTTCGGAAAACATCCCAGTACTCAGATGTTCCTAGGAAATCAAAGACATACCACGGTTATCTTTTTTGTTGAAAGTAGAGTAAATAATTATGCAGGGTGAGAGGGGTTCCCAAACTTTTTCATATGACTGTATATTTAAACTTTTTTTTTTTATGTTATCAGTACTGAATTTTGTGCTGTATTTTTTTTTTTTTTTTTTTTTCTGTATAGTCAAATAGGATATTTTTGTATTGGCATTTCAGTTCCGCAGGAGTTCTTTCTGAGGGACCCTCAGATTCTTCTCTTGTTCAGACTGTACAATTACAGAAACAGGAAAGTCTTTGTTTTTATTGGAATATTGAGACAAACTGGGGATTCTCGCATAATAATAGTAAAGATGGAACTGATATTTAGTTACTAAATAACTAAACAAGGCTGGTTACTTTAGGCAATACTTTATTTTCAGTTTGTGACTTTTACAAACATTAATGTCCTTTTTCTCGTGCATGCAGTGTTTTTCCAGAGTAGCTTACCACTTAAATCTTTCTTTAAGCATGTCTATCAAAATATAATTTTAAACAAATAAATTTGCCAAGTAAGTCTATGTGTGGATTGTGTCTGTCGCAAGCTGTAATAGTACCAGATGCACATGTATCATTTCTTTTGACAAATAAATGGCATCATACAGTATTATGGTATTGCAGTAGTTGCAAATTATTTTTTTGACAAGATAGCTTTAAAATTCATTGTGGTTATTTTTAAAGTGATAAGGAAAGGAGTTAAGGACCTTCATCAGATACTATCTAAGACTGTAAATGAAAAAGAATTCTTTGTGAAGTATTTTTCAAAAACTGTTATTTATTCTAAAAATAAGAAACAGCATTACAGGCAGTCCCTAGGTTACGTAGCCAAGTGCTCTGCCAGTAAATGATGGAGTTTCACCTCTTTCTGACCTTTTTATTATTTCTACTTCATTTTCAATGGTGATGGTTTTTCTCTTCTTTACTGTATCACCAGCACTTGCATCAGATTTGTGTTTCAGAGACATTCTTGAAGGGTGAAGACAAAAGGTTAAGATGAGCTCTTCTGCACAGCACTGTACATGTTATGTACACATATATGATGTATAGGGTGGTCCAGATCTAATCATGCAATTTTCATTACGCTATAACTTGTTCAGTTTATTACATAGAAAATCACCCGAAAAATCCCGGACCATCGAGAAGTGTGCAAACTGACGACATGACAAATTGTCTTTGCGCCAAACTGGAATCGTCCCTGCATAAATCGAAATCATCCAGATGATCTGGATCTGCATAGTTAGATCTGGACCACCTTGTACTGACAAGAGACAACTTCCTGCTATGTGCATAACAGTACAAGCAGGCTTGCTATTGAGAATGAATGGGGGCAACGAGGGGCGGTTCATCACTAGCCCACCTCACAGTCACCTCCACTACAGTGAGCTGCCTGCAATGTCCGCCGCACCACCGCCCCCATTCAACATGCAGCCATTCAAGGCACACTACAATGCTACCCCCCGCTGCTCCGTTCACCCTCAATGGCCTCCATTCAGCCACAAGTGGGTCACCGCTTGCAGCATTTACCAGCCACCCACCGAGAATGAACGGGCAGCCGAGTGTGGTGGGCGGGCAGTGAAACCGCTTGCCGCTGGGAGTCGTCCGAGGGATGCTACACTGCGCGAGCAGCGAAATTGCCCCCCTTCAGCCACCGCTTGCAGCATCCCCAGGCTGAAGATGACAGAGCGGCAGTTACTGAGGTGCATGCGTCGCTACTGCGACCACGTTCGTATGTCGTAGGTTGGATGTCCATAACCTGGGGGACTACCTGTATTTGGTTTACCAGAATACAGAGTTTGGGCCTCTTTGCCTAATTGGGATGATAGGTTTACTACTTTTTCCACTTCCAAAAACATCAGCATTATACTTTCCTCACACATCATATTCTTTTTCTTGAAACACACTTCTTCTATATATAGTCTTTGTCCAGTCTCCCATCCCATCTTTACAAATAATTTGCAAAAACATGGAAATGACTGTTTATTTCACATCCTTTATTTTTTTTTTTAATTTATGAGTGATTACCAGCTTCACCAGCTTTCCTGTAAAGTTCTGGAGCCACTTGGGGATAGTGCACTCTGACTTTCGTATATTATCAATAGTCCTGTTCACTAGCATGTTTTTAAAGGTCCAGACATCCATTTCTTCACCTAGCTGTGTGCAAACATCGGATACAGTCTATGTAAGGAGTCCTGTGTGAATCAAAAATGGCACCTTCAGGCAATGGGAATTTAATAGTTGATGATGGATTTGTCACAATATCACCCCACCATATAATCAAGTGTTACCAGAGGATTCCTTTTCAAGACAAAAGTCATATAGTATGAGCTTAATGTGCAGTAGCGGGGAAGCAGATATTGGATACTGGATAAGTTAATCTTTGATAGGTATGGGTCATTTTCTTATCCCTTACATCCTAAACTTCAGTTCAGTCTCACTGCTGGGTAATTCAGTAAGTATATTAAAATGTCTATGTGATTTCCCTAAAATTGTATTGTCAGATTTATACTGAAGTGATCTGGAGAAATATTGAGGTTTTCCAGAATAAATGTGTTTGTGCTTTCATTAAAATTATGTTTGCTGGTACTTTTTTTTAAACAAAGAGTTATATATTTAGGCAACGAAAATTTAAGGTTTCCAGAATAATTTAATCATTTATTTTTTATAATTGTGTTACTCAGATGAAGCCTTACAATATCTACATTACTGTAGCTTACCCACCTGATACAGACACCCCTGGATTTGCAGAGGAGAATAAAACAAAGGTAAATTTTGTTTAAAACTTCTTACTGATATTTGAAGTAACTTCTCAGATTAAAAATAATGATGACTTTTTTGTAACAATTCAGATAATGTTTTCTTTGCTTATCAGGTCCATACATTAAAATTATTACAACAAGCAAAACCGCTTGTTTGTATGATACTTTGTCAATAAATGTAAGGAGTGTTATGTCTTTATAATTCTGCCAGCTAGACCTCTGTTAATATAAATGTGCTACTCTTATTTTTGGTGAGGATTTTAAAGATCAATTAACCTTAAGGCATAAGACTCATTATGTGAGAACTTCCCTTTATTCAAATAGTTAAATTCTTTTCATATTATGTCTGATTTTCAGCCACTGGAAACTAAACTGATTTCAGAGACATCTGGAGTTTGCCAACCAGAACAAGTTGCTAAAGTAGTTGTGAAAGATGCTGTGGTAAGGTGTCATGAATTTACTTTTTTAACCCTATATTCATTGTCAAAAGTGCACTAAAATTGTCAAGCAAAGATACATCTCCACAAAGTTCAAGTATAATTATGAAAACATTAATCCTGTATACTGTACATTCCTATTTATTCATCTGTTAGTTGTTCCAAGTGCTGACCAGTATATTCCTATTTGGGAGTTTATGTGATAAATATTATGTAATGAAAATAAAACTAAAATAAGTGTCAGTATAGTGCGGTTTGTGAACCATGGTTCTTAAGATTTTTGTGTGGCTATCTAGTAATAGCTACTTTAAATGGCAAACTAACTTTTTATACATACAAATTGTGGGCTTATTTTTCCTCAACAGCAGGGAAATTTCAATAGTTCAGTGGGCCCAGATGGTTATATGCTGTCTTCACTAACCTGTGGCATGTCACCTGTTACATCCATCACAGAGGGGCTTCAACAGGTAATGATGTATTCATTGATGATGTCAAAAATCTCTGTAATGTGTGTTAGTAATAATTTAATGGAATAGTAATAGTGTGTTCTGTTCACATTAAATGTTTAAATGAGTTAGAACCCTTCTGACTTTGTTCATGTGTTTATTTTTGGCTTTGAAGTGCTTTTTTGGTTTCATTGTTCAACATTATTGTCTCTCTAGCTGAATTTTTATAGTGCACTGTTTTTTTTTTCTTGGTTTTTGCTCCGTATTATATTTCTCATCTTTATTTTTTGTTTGTTTGTGAATAACTGCACTTTGTGGGCCCATAGTTTTTCTCCCACTTTATGGACATCACTTTGGCAGATGAGGTCCGCGTACATATTTATCAAACATTTCAGAGTAGGAATACATTCATACAGCAACTGGCTCAAAAATCTCAGAGTGACATAAATTTACTCCTACTATTAGGAGTATGAGTAAAAACATGTTATCAATTCTCCTAATTTAGGAAACTATTCCTAGCTTCACCAGGATTTAGGGGAGCTTGTGAGCTCACCTAACTTGCTAGGATCAGCCAGAGAATGAAGTTTCGGCACACACATCCCAATAAAGGCGTAATGGCTTGGAAACCCTTGTCAACAATGAACTAGTAAAAAGATAATTTATTTGACAGAGATGGAATAATATTTGTAACAAATCTTGTGCATGTTATGTGATTGCTCCTTTAGCACTGTTTGCGGCAATGAAAGTGTAGGTATTCTTACATGTAAAATATAGCTTTACAGTAGCAATAATCTGGTGATGTCACAAACAGATATTTCTCAGTTTTGCACCAAACTTTGAGCACCTTTACAATGCAAGAGGTGAGACACAGAGCCATACGTTATCCCACCACTTCACGTGAGGTAATGTTAAAGCAAGATGCATTCCTACAAAATGACATGCACATTATGATCAAAGTGAGGATGGGAACACATATATGAATCACAAATGATATCACAATTTTTACATACAGGTGGTCATGGGTACAAACTGTATTGTATATAGGGCTGTGTATTGGCAAGAATTTTGCAATACTAAACATATCATAATACAGGGGTTACGATTCAGTATATTGTGATATATTACAATATTGTAAGTAAGGTGATATATTGCAATTTTTTAAAATCTAATTTTAGGAAAACTATCGTAGTATAAAGAACACACCATTATATGCATAAAATCTGAGTAAAAAAAAAAAAAAGTTTACTTTTTTATGCTATCAGAACAGTTGGATCTGCAACTGCATTTGTCACAGTCCCTATAACCAGACATCATAGCAATACCTTTTGTAAAATCTGAGGAAAGGAATTAACATGTTCCTATATCACTAAAAAATCACTGTACTTTTTGATGCTGCTTTAAAGGTTCACAGTATGCCAAACTACAAGTTGGACAGAGACAACTTTTTTCTAATTTTGGTTCTGTACATTACCACAGTGAATTTTAAATAAAACAACTCAAATGCAGTTGAGGTGCAGACTTTCAGCTTTAATTCAGTGAGGTGAACAAAACGATTGCATGAAAATGTGAGGCAACTAAAGCATTTTTTTAACACAATCCCCTCATTTCAGGGGCTGAAAAGTAATTGGACAATTGACTCAAATGCTATTTCATGGGCAGGTGTGGGTAAGTCTGTCGTTATGTCATTATCAATTAAGCAGATAAAAGGCCTGGAGTTGACTTGAGGTGTGGTGCTTGCATGTGGAAGATTTTGCTGTGAACAGACAACATGCGGTCAAAGGAGCTCTCCATGCAGGTAAAAGAAGCCATCCTTAAGCTGCGTAAACAGAAAAAAACCCATCCGAGAAATTGCTACAATATTCCGTGTGGCAAAATCTACAGTTTGGTACATCCTGAGAAAGAAAGCAAGCACTGGTGAACTCAGCAACGCAAGAAGACCTAGACATCCACGGAAGACAACAGTGGTGGATGATCGCAGAATCATTTCCAGGGTGAAGAGAAACCCCTTCACAACAGCCAACTAAGTGAACAACACTCTCCAGTGGGTAGGTGTATCGATATCCAAGTCTACCATAAAGGGAAGACTGCATGAAAGTAAATACAGAGGGTGCACTGCAAGGTGCAAGCCACTCATAAGCCTCAAGAATAGAAAGGCTAGATTGAACTTTGCTAAAGAACATCTGAAAAAGCCATCACAGTTCGGGAAAAACATTATTTGGACAGATGAAACCAAGATCAACCTCTACCAGAATGATGGCAAGAAAAAAGTATGGAGAAGGCGTGGAACAACTCATTATCCAAAGCATACTACATCATCTGTAAAACACGGTGGAGGCAGTGTGATGGCTTGGGCATGCATGGGTGCCAGTGGAACTGGGACACTAGTGTTTATTAATGATGTGACACAGGGCAGAAGCAGCCGAATGAATTCTGAGGTGTTCAGAGACATACTGTCTGCTCAAATCCAGCTAAATGCAGTCAAATTGATTAGGCGGCATTTCATGATACAGATGGACAATGACCCAAAACATACAGCCAAAGCAACACAGGAGTTTATTAAAGCAAAGAAGTGGAAAATTCTTGAATGGCCAAGTCAGTCACCTGATCTTAACCCAACTGAGCATGCATTTCACTTGTTGAAGACTAAACTTCGGACAGAAAGGCCCACAAACGAACAGCAACTGAGCCGCTGCAGTAAAGGCCTGGCAGAGCATTAAAAAGGAGGAAACCCGGCATCTGGTGATGTCCATGAGTTCAAGACTTCAGGCTATAATTGCCAGCAAAGGGTTTTCAACCAAGTATTAGAAGTGAACATTTTATTTCCAGTTATTTAATTTGTCCAATTTCTTTTGAGCCCCTGAAATAAAGGGATTGTGTTAAAAAAACACATTCCATCACATTTTTTTGCAATCTTTTTGTTCAACCCACTGAATTAAATAAAATCAAACAGTGTTACATATAAATTCAGACAGGTATATATATTAAATTCTGCTTTAAAGGTTTGCATTCTATTGTAGTATGTAGGTCATTTTAAATTTTTTCAATCTAAATTGGTTAATAAAAGAAAATGTATTGTCCTTGTAACATCCAACATCATAACACTATATTTTCTGAAAAAAGGAACTACATCTGCCTATATCAGTGAAAATTAAAAGTGCTTGCAGGATTCCTAAAGAAAATTTTAAGTAAATGTAAGAAAATACGTATATATTGATAGTGACCATTCTTAGATCTTAAACTTGGATTGCACATGTTATTACAGTTTGTTTATATGTCAGTGCTTGTTTTTGTGGAGGAAGATGAGCTGGTCAACATGCCCAGCTTTCAGAACACTTCTCTGTGGTAACAATGTCTCCTGCAGTGGAGCTGAGAGATTCCAGTACCTTCATTTTTACCTCCTCTTACAACTTGGGCACAGTGATGTCAGTGATGTATGTTTGGGAGGGTATGATGTAACGAGTCTCCATTGTATTCATCATATTTCGGAAGCCTTCATTCTCTACAACACTCAGAGGGCGCATATCTTTGCAAATGAAGTAGAGTATTGAGCGAGTTATTTTGTTTGCATGAGTTGTGGTCTGTTTGCTAACTTCGATGTGTGAAATTATTCCATAGTGAGTTGAGAGTGACCCACTTTTTTAACGCTTGCCGTTTGCTGCTCCTTTATCTGTACCTCAGAACGGTGTCTTGCTAAGTGTGCTCTCAAGATTCGTTGTGTTCCCTGAATATTTGATTTTGGCATGGCATAATTTGTAGACGGCATGGCTCTTGTCAATCTCCTCAGTGCCTTCTTTATTGTGAAAGCCAAAATGAGCCCACACTTCCGCTCTGTATGCCGCGGGAGCCGGTCTAACTCCTCTGGATTCAGCCATCGGTTGTCATGTTACTAGTCAGCTCAGCTTGTCTCTGCACGATCCACGTTGTCTGCCAGAACCACACGCCTGAGTATTGAAAGCCTACATATGTTAACCCTTATGCTATTTCCTGTCTCAATTTATGTTGTTACATTAGCCTGCTATCTTGCAATCTGGGGTTTAAACACAATGCAAAATGAACTGTGTTCCTTAAATCTTTGAATGTAAACTACAAATTAAAAATAGATACTATGTTTTTGAGAATCAAAAAACATAATATTGCAGTACTCAAGTGTTTCAATATTTATTTACACTGCTAATTGTATAGCCAGCATATTATCATGAAAATAAACTTGGCAGGATGGGTGATCGACAGTGAAATGTCATACAGGTACAGGTTCCATGAACCCATAGAATATTCACATTACAGTTTACTAGCCTGCAAGGTTCAAGAAGGCAGGCGCAAACACCCGGGGCTTTTGGATAAATAGAACCTCACAGAGCATAATAGGGGATCACATAGAGGTATGGCACATTACAGTATACTAGAAGAGTGAACACAAATTATAGCTATGGCTAGTTTTAGTATAACACTTACTTTACAAGTGGTTTCCTGTAGCCATAACAGAAGGTGCGTGATTCTTCTAGAAGTATGGCTGTGTATCATTTATCATTAAATAAAAATGCCTGTTATTGGGCTTTACTCTTGTTCAATATGTGTATCGGTCTTTCCATCTCAGTATTTGTTACAGTATTTATTCATGATATAGTTGTGAAGGGGCAACAATTATGTGCAGATTAGTGCTATTTCATAACCTTTTTATGTTTTCGTTCTTTTTTTAATATTATTTTTATTACTATTTTTGTGGTGAAGCTGTAGTGTTAGTATCAGAAATCAGTATAGAGTCATCATGATTTCCAAAGAAATTACAAACTCTCATCATGAATACCACTTTGTGGCTCTGGCTACTATAAAACTGTGATGTTGTTCATTCTAAAATGCAAATTTTCACTCCTATCTGGGAGCTGGTGTAGGACTCGTTATAAATGCTTATCATGTCCTACTCTGAAGAAGGACAAATACTTATCCCAGTTCAACGTTTAGTGGAAAAACTAGGAGTAATCAAGTGACGCTTGATAAATACAAGCCCTGGTCCATTGTCTGATTTAATCCAGAAATTTTCAACTTGTGTTTAAAAGGATCATTGAAGCTGCAGTATGAAATATGGTATACCTTACTGAAACAGAATTTAAAAATTATCAGCCAGTGTGTTCAAGCAGCTAATCTTTTTGCTTGTAGTGCCCCAAAGCTCTTAATGTAATAACGCTTCAAAAATAGAAATATTTAACAATTACACTATTTTTTTCCTTCATCCTAAGAATGTGTGTGCATTAAGTTTAAGGTTGGCTCTAAATTGGCCTCATGTGAATGTGTGTATATGAGTGTGCCCTGTGCTGTACTGATGTCCGATTCCAGAGTTGGTTTCTGCATGTCGCCCATTACCACCAGTTCCCGCATGCATGACCTTTAACTCTGGGAGTATGGTATTTTGTATTTTGTAATTCTTTTAGAATTATGGGGTTTCATAAATTCATTTATCTATAATATATCAACAGATTTTTTTTTTTGTATAACATCTTTCTATAGTAAACATCATCCCTAGGTTCTTTACAATTACACTCTGAGAGTTTTCTTGTTCAAATATATAGTATAACTGAAGGGCAAACATGTTAAATGACTTGCTCAGATATTCATAATGAATAAAAATCAGGAACTGTACTACTAGATTTTTGTTTTAAAGCGGTACAGTTTACTTACAAGAAGCCTGTCAGTTGTTTCTCGTTATCCTCTAAAAATTCTAATTTTCTTTTCTCTTCCCTTCCCTTTAGATAGTCACCATGGGCCTGTTTCGGACTATTGCTCTCTTTTACTTGGGTAGCTTTGACAGCATTGTCCGTCGATGTATGATGAAGAGAGAACAACTGAAAACAGCAGACAAGTCTGAATAATGACGTGGATTCTTTTTAGTCAATAATTTTTTCTTCCATTCCCCCTCCCAACAAGTCTTAGAAAGTGACTACCTTGTAATATTACTTTTCACAGTAGTACTTGAACTTCTAAAAGATGATGTGATGTTTACAACAGAAAACTAAAATGCAAGTAACATGAGAGCATTCATACGGAATTATGCCAGGTTTCTAATTTTCTACACTTACCTTTTTTATTGAATTAAGTAGACTTTTATTTATATCCTTCCAATTGAAGTACACCGTAATGACATATTCATTGCAAACAGTATGTTTACTAGACATATGGTTTTTTTCTGTTTGTAAGATAGACCATATTTCATATTTTTAAACAATCTGTAATGAATAATTTGTCTGCAATACATAAATTCACATCCACTTAAATGCCTAGTTAAGTGTTAAATGAGCCTAAGCTGTTTTCTGAACTGACTAGTCACTTATTCTCTGACATTGTTGCCTTGCCTTGTTGAAAGGCTAACAGATGATGTCATTGTCAGCTATTCTTTGGGAATAAAGCCGCAACACTGGAAGTTATTCTTTTTATAGAGGTAATGGTGAACGATGCATATGTTTCATGAAATTCGACAGGTCAGTGAAACAGAATATTTGCTGTTCAAGGTAACCTCATCGTTGGAGTTAACATTTGAGGATAAATTAACACGTCAGTGTAGTCAACACTAGTAACTAGTCCTGAAAAAGTGATGTAACAGATTTAGATAATAGCATGTCACATGCAGAAGGCAGCAGTATAAAAAAATTATGTGAAGGCATGCCAATTATTTATTTTTGCTTGCTAACTGTTCAGCTTATCTATGCACTGAAGCACATAAACACTAATTGGGGTGATCTGGATCTTTTAAATATAGTGCATCAGTTTGCATTATTTTAGTTAATGCTAACTAATTTCAATAGGAGAATTTATTAAATAGGCGCCAATATCTTAAAGCTAATTTAATGGTATAGCATTAAGTGTCATCCTTTGTTAAGAGATGTGTACTTAATTTGTTTTTCCAAGATCACAGGAGCCCTATATTGACTTAATAGGACCACTAGATGAATGAACCTTTCGGACAATGTGTGCCTGAAATGCATGTTGGACTAATTTGTTTTTGCCAAAATTAATGAGACACTATTTCATACTTACAATATTTTGATAACTTTTTTGGCAATTATTTCAGTTTTTTTTTTAAGATGGAAACCTAAAACCAATGCCTTATGCTTATTATCAATTGAAGAAGTGTCACTTTCTTTTTCTTTTTTTCTTTTCCTCCAATCTGTGGTTTCTTAAATTCAGAGAATGAAAGTGAGAGCTGATAATTAATCTCAGTTCTTTTAAAATGATGTTCTCATTTGACTCTGATTTATTGTGCTCAGGAGCAAAGCGCAGGATGTGGAGCTAATTTATTTGTTTGTTGTTAGTAGCTTTTTACATTTTTTTCCAACTAAAAGACTCTGTTTTTAGCATAATTCACAGTGGATTTGAGATGTAGCAGTTCATTTTGATAAAACAGGTGAAGCTATGCAAATTAAGTAATTATGCGTAATAAACTATTTTAAGTTTAGGTCCCTGCATTCTTTAAATGTTGATTATGCGTAACAACTCACAAGCCATACATTTTTGTTCTTTTGTTTTATATTTATCTTTTTTTGGTGTTTGTTTTCAGGGTGAGAGTTGGGGGTGTTAACCTTTTATCAGAGAAAGATGTTGAGGATTAAACTTCTTATAAAAATGTTTTATGTGCCATAATTTTAAATGTATATATTGTTACAAAAATAAAATAAAATTAAAGTGGATTGTTGTTCTTTATTTTAAAATAGGTGAATTTGTCTGATGGATTATGTTTGGATCTTAGAGAACTATTACTACTTTAACTTGTGCCATATCAAAAAGTTGACTTTGCATTATAAACCTCCAAGTGTTTTGTTCTCACTGTTAGGATTTATTTCTACCAGTTCCTCTCTGGAATGTGTACCATTGTAACAATATGGCAGAGAAGGAGAGCAGACAATAAGAGGTATCTATTTTCTATTTTATTAATTTGATGTGTGTTCTGTTCTGGTTGTGACAGTGTTACATGATGAGGCACTACTTGTTTTAACCTATGCACTAATTATCTGTTCCTTCTTCCAAGGTAGTACAGATTTGGAAGGTCAGAGTGCTTATGTGGTATAAAGTCGTACTTGGATTCATCGTTCAAACACAAACAGCTGACTAATGAGATCTTCAAGAAATACAGATACTTATCATGGTCAATATACATGCATGTGCCCCACTTTATTTTTGAAACACCTTGTCAAAGTGTTGCTTGCATTTGTCAGTAATATGTCTGTAGAAGAGTACATTTTACCATGAAATATCTGAAGTATCTAAATTTCAGAAATAGTAATTCAAGGGTAGACTTGGTATAGGTTAACTGCTTTCAGTAAAGATGTCCACAGGCAATTTTGAGGTGGTATCCACTACATGGTCATCTTAACCTTTGCTTTTTCTGAATGTATAAGACAACAACCAAGCGTGTTATCTCAATGTGCTGAATTTGAATGGAAGCTTAAAGGATCTGAATCAGCAGGGATCAACCCAAAGCCAAGAGCCAGAGTTAGAGCTTCAGTAAATAAGACCTAAACCATGCTCCTGACAGCCGACTGACTGACTTGGCATCTTCTAGACCAGTGTTTCCCAAACTCGGTCCTGGGGACCCCCTGTGGCTGCAGGTTTTTGTTCCAACCAGCTTCTGTTTTTAATTGAACTCCTGGGCTAATTAAGTAAAGTGGTATTTCCCAAGTTCTGTGTTTAGGGAACAATATAGAAATTAGAAAACTAAGTTTGCTAAAAAAAAAAAAATATTAAAATGTACCAAACAGTTGTATAGGAATAATGTATTTTTTTTGTTTTTAACAGTATTTTCATCTTGATTTTCATTCTACTTTTCAAGGTGTTCTAATTGTTTAATTAATCCATTATTTACTAATTAGTGGGTCTGATGCTAAAGTAGTTGCAGCCTTTGATTATTCAGTGTTGTTTGCCTGCGAGTCTGCTCTGCTTGTTTTTAAATTGTCATTATTAAGATACAACGAAGGGGGAAAACTGCACAGAGAAAGGGCAAAGTATAATGAAATTAACAAAATAGAGTTAAGCATTTAAATCTATAGCAAAAGAAGAAATATTTATAAATGTCTTATAAATGTACAAATTATGCTGCTGTGCTTTTCTGAATGTCGAATAAAAGAAAAAAAAATACCAGCTAATTAAATGAGCTCAGTGTTATCAGGTGTTGTCACTGATTAGGAAACTGGTTGGAACAAAAACCTGCAGCCACAGTGGGCCCCTAGGACCGAGTTTGGGAAACACTGTTCTAGACAACTGACAATATCTTGGCAGCATCTTAATTCTCCATCTAAAATGCAATGATCAGTTTATTGAAGGCAGCTCAGTTATTTGCAATAACCAAGTCTTCTGTTCATTGCCACTTGAGGTCTATGCATCGTGCCATTGTATAGGGTGATAACAAACCCACTGTGAGTGGATCAGGCTAAGTCCTGTCTGCTGGACCCAAATTTTAAAGTTGGCAATTAGGAGTACGTCCAAGAGGCTAAGATGCATAGCATGATAGTAGTCATCAGCACACCATATCACAAACAAAACACTCCCAAGATGAGCACTGTTAGTATTCAGTGATCTACCCTCTATGCACTGTAAATTTAAAGTGTGATGTGAATAAAAGCATGTTCTCCATAACTAATTAAAAGTATTCAACAAGAAACAGTGCCATGGACAGCAGCTGCAGCAAACTCTTCTGCGGTGAGAATAAATTTCGCAACTTCCTAAAGAGGTCTGAGTGAAAGTCCACTCCAGGGATGCAGCAACAAAGTCATGACATTTTCTAACCTTCTTAATCCAGACCAGGGTCTCGGGTTGAGTCTATCCCAGCCAGCAAAGGGCACAAGGAAAAAATCCTGGACAACAAACGCCAGTCCATTGCAACAGTGAACGGACACACACTAGCACCATTTTAGTGTCTGTAAACAGTGGAAGGAAACTGGTGCACCCAGTGGAAACCCACACAGACATGGAGAGAACATGCACACTCCATGCAGGGAGGACCCCAGATGCAAACCCTGGTCTCCTTATTGCGAGGTAGCAGTGCTACCACTGTGCCACAATCTGTAGCAGGATAAACACATCTGCACCAGCTTTCAAAAGAAAACAACAGCATCATCCCTCCCTTGTGAACACATTTTTTCAAGTCTACAACACAGCATAATAAGCCATTTTGTTATATAAAAATTATGGTTCACAAGCACGATTCCAGTCACTAGCACATTTACCTTGTCCCATGTTGCCCAAAATAAGCTGAAATTCCATCTGATTAATTTCATATTGAATCATCCAAACCTCAGTATCTGCAATTTACAGCACCTATTGCTTGTATGTTAGCCATAAGAGCAGTTGAACTCTCCCATCAAATGTTCAGTTATTTTATGCACATTTACTTTTGATATGACGTTATTAATAATAATAGTGCTCAGTTCAAATGAAAGCCCTGAGTGAGTTTCGAAGCACTAAGCTGGCATGCACATTTCACAGGAAGCATGAAGCACATTTCAAATCTTGGAGGAGACTTGCGCAGTACAAACGAAGCTCTCTCAATGAGATTTCGAAACACTGAGGTGACACGTACAGAGGTAATACAACAGGAAATGTTTCAAAATTTGAGTTTGGGTGTGATGTGCCTGTTTTGTAATTCCAGTGTGTATTTGAGAGGGGTTTGTTGTTTGTCATAATATAATATTTATTTTTTGAGCATCTATAAAAAGACAAAGTGCTGTCTATGTATAGGATGAAACAGAGGCAGCGATTCATAACATCTGCTCTTCAAAACGTCAACTGAGTATTGATAGGCAGAACATATCTTTGTGAAGCATCAACACCTTCGAAGCCTGTGCTGTAAACTCATCCCTTTAGTGATATTTTAATGATTTGTATTTCACAGTCGATCAATATAGTTCAGTGACGGTCTGAATCTACAGTCTAGATAGTCGATGCTTATTTGTGGTCACTATTGTGGCTGTGATGTGAATTCCTTTGTCTGATACATGTTGCCAAAAAATAAAACTACAAAAACATATATTTAGAATTTTACCATAAAACTTACTAAACTTAATATTTGAGTTTTTAGAGACATTGTACAAAGCTCGCTGATTGAATATCTGATGTCATACTAATTCTGTATTTTACAAAAATATAACATAAACTACTGCCCAGCAGGCTGAAATGTGTGAACCGTTTCCTTTCCCTTTTAGAGAGATACAGGGAATTTTATTTTTTATCCAGTTGGAATTTTGGACACATTTTCCCACAAATTGCTATAAACAGGTTCAGTCAATCGGTGCCTTCCAAATATTCAGCTTGACAGTGTAAACCTTCAATGTTATCAGCTTTAGACGAGCACCATATTTTCTTTTAATGAGTTGTTAGATTATTTACCATTAAGTATTGTTTGAGTTACTGTTTACTGTGTTTACCATTATGATATGGAAATGCACACACGTAAATTATTTATGTTGTCCATTTTAGGAAGTCATCATTTTAAATATGTCCCAGTATTATAAGTCATCAGTGTCGTGTATTATTCTTTATTCCTCACAGGTCCTGCCTCATTCTGTCTCTTATGCTGTATACGCAGATATTTTAAAGGACACGTTTATTGAACTGGCTGTAACAGACTTGTCATTTTCTTAAATGCCATAATTTCTCTGATATTAACAATTAAATATAAATCTTTTTTCTCCCTTACTTCACCTTGCATTCCAGTGTGGTGTGCATCTATCTGCCAGTTTACCCCTTGAATCTTTTTTGTTTTTCTTTTCCTCTCTTATGGTGTTTCTGCTCAAATAGCCATCTCAGGCTTGCCGGTGGGGTGGTGTTTTGATTTTGTTCTTATAGCCCAAAAATCACTGATTTTCTTTTGCTCTACTTCCTTTTTCATTTTATCAATAAAAATTGATCACAAAAAACGGTTACACATATGTCATAAATCAAGGAGGGTGTGAATTTGTGTGGAGTGAGCTAAAAAGTTCTTCATGATATTATCTCAAAGTGTGTACCATTAAGTGACAGCTCATGAGCTTTTTGGGACATTTCTTAAAAGGCCAGTGCTTCTCAGTTTGTGTATTAATATATTTTGACACTGTTTAATTTTAATTTAATTTGAATTATTTTTAAACATATTACCCGTGTTCATTGCTCTTGTTGATATATAACATTTGCTGAAAGTCTACCTTAATAGAAGGATGAAGTGTCTGTGTCTGTCCGGTTACTAGATCTGTCTGTCATGCCAACAAACCACCAACATTTGTAGTAATAAAATGTATTGCATTTGTGATTCCAACAGATGGCTTATCACAACCATTAACACTGCTTTTGTGAATCCCTTACTAAATGGCATAAAACATATGAATTGTATTTGTCATTCCAACAGATGACACATCACAAACATTTGCAGTAATACATTTTATTATTATTGTGATGGGTTTATCTGTTGGAATGTTAAAATACTTTGCAATAGACAGTGCACTGTTAATGTTAACACTGAGGCCTACGCTAAATACTTAGATTTTAACTCATCTTAGACAGTTACCACAGCTAGTAAATTAAAAAAATAACAAAACACATAATTATGGTCCATTTTGTTGAATCAACAAAGACCATTGTTTGTCTGAAATGTTATGCTTTGTAGAATTATTTGACAATGGCATGTTTCAATTTACAGTCCATTTATTACACTTCCAAAGATGTACACTGTCTGCGTTCTCTGTTGCATTTGGTCACAGTGTTCAGTGTATCATTGACTGAGGCTATGCTTGTGTAACTGGGAGATGTGTTAAGAATGCCGAAAGGAACATGGCTCCATGTTTTATTCATTCTATGTAAATAAATGATTCATTCTAAAGTCCTGGGGTTCGGAAAACTTCTGATTTACTGCTCCCTCCAAAGGCTTTGACAAGATACATCGGGAGGAACAGATGATGGCAAAGTCAGGTGCCTAAAAGTTGTGTCCAGATGTGCTTATCCAGCTGCTCCTTACCTGTGTCTGTTCTTAACATCCCCCTCTAAATGAATTCGAGAAGTATCTTCTCACCTTTTTTGCCTCACTGAAGGCACCTGAGGCTGCTTCAAAGTGCAGAAAACGCT
This sequence comes from Polypterus bichir lapradei, assembly GCA_026402145.1. Lineage (NCBI taxonomy): Eukaryota > Metazoa > Chordata > Cladistia > Polypteriformes > Polypteridae > Polypterus > Polypterus bichir. The sequence goes on along the minus strand of JANRMT010062818.1, from coordinate 56,117,464 downwards.
GTTGATCAGGGACGTGCGGTCAGGGGACCTCACCTGTCATCATGAAAAGAAAAAAAAAAAAAACCAATGTCAACATAAAATAAATATGTCCACTGGTCTGTGCTAGAAATTTGTTTTCTGAATGGTTACAATAATTGTGATCATTTTTTTTTTTGTCAAAATTGCTGAATTTGTGCATTACCCGTTCAAATACAATGGAGAAACGCGAGGTGTGGTAGCAATGAGGCTAGCCTCACCTCGGACTGCAATCTCCGATATACACAAGGCTGGTGCATGCAATTGGCGCATGCTTGTCGCTGTCTCTCTGTATGACGCCAATATGATGTTTGCAGACACGTTTATTATACACCTTGACTTTCTAATATCTTTATTGAATGTGTGTGACATATCTAGTCTCGTTGATCAGACATAAAATCACAGTGAAAAGGCACAAGGTGAGGCAGACAGTACCGTGCTGCACTGAAGGGGACGCATGTGAGCCCATCAGTGCTTGTTGTTGCTGTTGTTCTACGCAGAGGCTCGGCATCAATAAGTTAGCGATATCAGAAAGTCAAGTGCACTGCAGCAGTCCATTTTATTTTTATCTTTTGTTCTGACTGACTGCCAAAATGAAAGTTTAAAACTTTTAAAACTAAAGGAAAATGAGAAGGACTTTTACAACAAAGAGATTTTTGTGGGCAAGGATAGGCTCATAGACTTACAAATAAAGGTAAGACAATAAACGGTTTCCAATTTAATGAAAAATGGGATCAGACTAAGAAAAAAAAAAATCTTATATTTAAAAGCTAAATTTTGACCATTCATAAAATATTCTTTTGTTTTTCTTGTTATCCTTTTGTTGAATATTTTATTCAACCAAATGTCAGTTTATAGTTATCAATCGTACTTCAGCTTATGAGTCCAGCATGCTAAACAGTGATTGCAAATATGAAAAACTTAAATGAAACCTAAACATATAAACCTCATGATACAAAAAAAGAACAAGCATTGTTATATTAAAATGAAAAGAAGAATCATGCATCTTAAAAAATGTTCCTCTTTGGAAGTGCCTTTGTGTGACACTTGGGAAGTACTGACACCCTTTCCAAAGTTGGTCGCCTGTTATATACTCTTCTCAGATAACCACTGTGAATTTGAACTGGATTAAATGGTTTGGAGAAAGTTATGTTAGTTAATATAAATAACATTTAATTCAAAAATAGCAATATCACTGGTGAATGCCTAAAACATTACATATGCACTGGTTAAACGGTAGTGTATGAATATTAAGAATTGATTCATAAGAAATATTTCAAACTTGTCTGCTTCACAGATTCATGTGATAAAATATTTCTTAGATCAAATTATGTAAAGTATTTCTTATTGATTTTAATAGAACTATTATTGAAGGAAGTGGACAAATATGTTAATCTTGATTTTTTAATGGCATGTAGACAATATTCTTAAATATCCATCCTTTCTCTCTCTATGAAAACAATACAGATCTAACCAGAGGTTCAGGCTTTAACAATGCAAAGCAATTTAATGTCTTCTGTAATGCACAGTGCATCCGGAAAGTATTCACAGCGCATCACTTTTTCCACATTTTATTATGTTACAGCCTTATTCCAAAATGGATTAAATTAATTTTTTTCTTCAGAATTCTACACACAACATCCCATAATGACAACGTGAAAAAAGTTTACTTGAGATTTTTGCAAATTTATTAAAAATAAAAAAATTGAGAAAGCACATGTGTACTCAGCAAAAAAAGAAACGTCCTCTGACTTTCAACTGTTTTTACTTTCAGTAGACTTAATGTGTAAATATTTGTATGAACACTAAAAGAGTCAACACCATAAGACATAAACTAAAAATGTTTCACAATGTGTCCCTGAATGAAGGGAGGCTCAAAATCAAAAGTACCAGTCAGTATCTGGTGTGGCCACCAGCTGCTTGAAGTACTGCAGTGCATCTCCTCCTCATGGACTGGACCAGATTTGTCAGTTCTTGCTGTGAGATGTTACCCCACTCTTCCACCAAGGCACCTACAAGTTCCTGGACATTTCTTGGGGGAATGGCCCTAGCCAACACCCTGCGATCCAACAGGTCCCAGACGTGCTCAATGGGATTGAGATCTGGGCTCTTCGCTGGCCATGGCAGAACACTGACATTGCTGTCATGCAGAAATTCACGCACTTTTTGCCACTCCTGTCTGGTCCAGCGAAGGTGGGTTTGTTCCCATAGGCGGCGTTGTTGCTGGTGATGTCTGGTAAGGACCTGCCTTACAACAGGCCTGCAAGCCCTCAGTCCAGCCTCTCTCAGCCTATTGCGGACAGTCTGAGCACTGATGGAGGGATTGTGTGTTCCTGGTGTGACTCGGGCAGTTGTTGTGGCCATCCTGTACCTGTCACGCAGGTGTGATATTCGGATGTACCGATCCTGTGCAGGTGTTGTTACACGTGGTCTTCCACTGCGAGGGTGATCAGCTGTCCTTCCTGTCTCCCTGTAGCGCTGTCTTAGGCGTCTCACAGTGTGGACATGGCAATTTATTGCCCTAGCCACATCAGCAGTCCTCATGCCTCCCTGCAGCATGCCTAATGCACGTTCACGCAGATGAGCAGGGACCCTGGGCATCTTTCTTTGGGTGTTTTTCACAGTCGGTAGACAAGTCTCTTTAGTGTCCTGCGTTTTTAGAACTGTGACCTTAAATGCTTACTTTCTGTAAGCTGTTAAGGTCTTAACGACCATTCCACAGGCGCATGTTAATTAATTGATTATGGTTAATTGAACATGCATGGAAAACATTGTTTAAACAATTTACAATGAAGATCTGTAAAGTTATTTGGATTTTTAAAACCTTATTGTTGAAATACACAGTCCTGAAAAAGGGACGTTTCTTTTTTTGCTGAGTTTACATAAGTATTCATAGCCTTTGCCATGAAGCTCAAAACTGAGCTCAGGTGCATCCTGTTTCCCCTGATTATCCTGGAGATGTTTCTGCAGTTTAATTGGAGTCCACCTCTGGTAAATTCAGTTGATTGGACATGATTTGGAAAGGCACACACCTGTCTATATAAGGTCCCACAGTTGACAGTTCATGTCAGAGCACAAACCAAGCATGAAGTCAAAGGAATTGTCTGTAGACCTCCGAGACAGGATTGTCTCGAGGCACAAATCTGGGGAAGGTTACAGAAAAATTTCTGCTGCTTTGAAGGTCCCAATGAGCACAGTGGCCTCCATCATCCCTAAGTGGAAGAAGTTCGAAACCACCAGGACTCTTCCTAGAGCTGGCCGGCCATCTAAACTGAGCGATCGGGAGAGAAGGGCCTTAGTCAGGGAGGTGACCAAGAACCCGATGGTCACTCTGTCAGATCTCCAGTGGTCCTCTGTGAAGAGAGGAGAACCTTCCAGAAGGACAACCATCTCTGCAGCAATCCACCAATCAGGCATGTATGGTAGAGTGGCCAGACGGAAGCCACTCCTTAGTAAAAGGCATATGGCACCTGAAGGACTCTCACACCATGAGAAACAAAATTCTCTGATCTGATGAGACAAAGATTGAACTCTTTGGTGTGAATGCCAGGCGTCACGTTTGGAGGAAACCAGGCACCCTCATCACCAGGCCAATACCATCCCTACAGTGAAGCATTGTGGTGGCAGCATCATGCTGTGGGGATGTTTTTCAGCGGCAGGAACTGGGAGACTAGTCAGGATAAAGGGAAAGATGACTGCAGCAATGTACAGAGACATCCTGGATGAAAACCTGCTCCAGAGCGCTCTTGACCTCAGAGTGGGGCGATGGTTCATCTTTCAGCAGGACAACGACCCTAAGCACACAACCAAGATATCAAAGGAGTGGCTTCAGGACAACTCTGTGAAAGTCCTTGAGTGGCCCAGCCAGAGCCCAGACTTGAATCCGATTGTACATCTCTGGACAGATCTTAAAATGGCTGTGCACCGACGCTTCTCATCCAACCTGATGGAGCTTGAGAGGTGCTGCAAAAAGGAATGGGCGAAACTGGCCAAGGATAGGTGTGCCAAGCTTGTGGCATCATATTCAAAAAGGCTTGAGGCTGTAATTGCTGCCAAAGGTGCATCGAAAAAGTATTGAGAAAAGGATGTGAATACTTATGTACATGTGATTTCTCAGTTTTTTTTATTTTTAATAAATTTGCAAAAACCTCAAGTAAACTTTTTTCACGTTGTCATTATGGGGTGTTGTGTGTAGAATTCTGAGGAAAAAAGTGAATTTAATCCACTTAATTGGAATAAAGCTGTAACATCACAAAATGTGGAAAAAGTGATGCGCTGTGAATTCTTTCCGGATGCACTGTATATTTATCTGAAGGAGTCCGTGCCTGTCTAGCCATGAACATCACCGCACGTCACTGCTGTCGATGGCACTGGTTCTGTTTGAAAGACAATTGTATTTAGCTATGAAGCACACGCTTTGATTCACACTACATTTGGAAACTGACGTTAAATATCAGCTATGGGTTAGAAACCCATTGAATACTAACTGTGCTTTCTGAGGAGTGTCTTGTGCATATACGACAAGTCCCCTACGTACAAAGTTTCGAACTTTCAAAGATGTAAATCTGCATGTCCAACAAATTAAAAATTATTTACATACGTGAAATATTAAAAATTGTAGCATAACTTCAAATTTCGAGACATCTGCTCCTAGGTGGAGCGCAAACCCCATGCTATTATTACATTCTCAGTCACATGCATATATCCTCTACAAATGGTTATGCATTAGGCTGTATCTCTGTTTAAGTTGGCTTAAGGTGCTTTATTTCAAGCCCAAGATGTTCGGAATTGAGCGTATTCAACAAGAACACGGGGACAGACTTGGAAACTCATTAAGGGCAAGTTCTTCTTCAAATCAGAGAACCACCTTTAGCATGCCATACAAAACCAAGCAGTTTGATGGAGCACAGGCGCAATAGAGACCTTCAGTCAGATCTCTTGAACAGCGTGTCCGAATCGACTCTAATGTATGATCTTCAGATATGAGCATCCCATCAGGAGTACTGCAGGCTTAGCGAGGACTATTATTTTGATACAACCAAACGAGTTAAAGCCAGAAGTACTTTTTTTGTGATTCATTTCTTTTTCTTTTCTTTTTTTTGTCATCGCCTCAAAACCTTTCATGAATCTTCACAGCAAACGCTTACCAGGCATCAATAATAAGTGACAGGCAGTAGGTGTCAAGTGATGACGCCTTCCGATTTCTCACTTTGTGTGTGGATTTGAAGACAATCACGTAAGCTCGTTCGCTTCCTTTAAGTGAGTCAACTGTACAAGATGAGCTGATGGAAAACAATTGGAATAAAAATAACTTTCAGTTGTTTATTGTTAAAATGCACTGGAAATCTATTATAAAAAATACAACTTTTAAAAGCACTTTATTGTGTACTGTACAGTACTAATATGATTTCGATAAGTTGAGGAGAAGTGGGTTAGATCTGCATGCGCAGGCTAACTGATAGTGTAAACTGTGATATCAGCTAATGGAAAACAATGGAAACAAAAATGAACTTTCTGTTGTTTAATGTTAAAATACACAAGAAATATATAACAAAATACAAATAATAACTTTTAAAAGTAATTTCATATGTATAAATTGCTGCATGTTTTCTATAAGAGTGGGAGGTTGCATTGTGTTCGTTGAGTGCCTAGACTAACTTTGCTGGACATAACATGAAGCGTCTGTCAGTCTCTCTGACATGATCGAGATGGGGTAGAGTAGAAGCGAGATTATAATAATATGCATTCTGCCTTCTACAAAGTATGCTCATCAATTTGATGGAGACAACGTGGACATGACTCCACACCAAGAAACTGGGTGTCTCACGTGAATCTTTCATGATGTCTCATGATATGTTAACCTTTAAATACGTATTATAAAACATTTTTTTTATATAACAATTTTTACTTGGACAGCAATCCATAAGCAAATCCAAGTTACAGGATCCGCTGGATTCAAGCAGGTGTTAGTGCTCTACACAGACTAGGAAGGGCTGTCACTTGAGCCAAGAAAGATCCATGACCAAGCTCTACTTGTCTGACTGTGGGGATAGCAGTGACGTAGTGGAGCTGCCACGCCCCAAGGTCATGTGACGGCGCATTTAAAACACGCCTTGCATCTGTGCTTTGGAACATCAGCTTCCAAAGCTTGACACATCAATATTGAGCAGCACATCCCTAGATTTGTGTAAAAAAATAAAAAAAAAAAAAAAAGAAATTAGAAGGTAAAACTGAGGAAAAGGAGAGACCAGAATCAAACGTTTGATCAAGTACTGAGGAGAGGAGGTGAGGCGGTCGAAAAGCCCCACAGTGGAGTGAAAGGAGATGGCACTCTGGGGAACGGATCGTCCACGTTGAGCTAAGGAGCAGCAGTGATCAGGGGCTCATGAAGACTTGTGTTTACCCTTCAAAGATCCTAGAGAATAGTGGAAAGGAAGTTTTCAATTGGCATCATAGAATCTATATATATAACTCACTAAGGCACCCATGGAAAGCACGCCGGAAGGGGCGTGGATTCACTAAGCCGCCGACAAGTAAGATACCTATGGCGCACGCAGGAAGGAGTCACGCCCACCAACTCCAAGACCATTGGATACGACGACAACTCGCAGAGCCACGACCACCAACTCGGACGCGACGATACAGGAAAAAACAGCGTCATTTATATTCGTCTGTCCTAGAGGCCACATGCACCTCCGAGCCACGTTGACTGTTCATAGAGGCATGTTTCTCCGAAGATTCACCTTTCTTCGGAGGTGAATCGCCATATGCAGCATGTAAAACGGTTTGCGAGGGGTGTCCCGTGGGATCCTTAAAACAATCCTTTACAACTGAGGTTAAAACACAATGAAGTAAGCAGTCTTTAAAAACCGAGTTTTCGGTTACGACGCACGACCGTGTGCACCATAGCAAACTGTTTTACACGCTACATACAGCAATTTGCATCAGCGACAAACATGCGTCTTCTTAGATGCTCCTGCAGGAACACGGAAGACATTTCCCTGCCCACTGATTACGTCCCTACCCTTTGTACACACCCCCCTCCCACCTCACTACTACCAGGGTCGGGTGTCTTGGTGGATTATATAATAGAAAAGCAACCAAAACCGCACAGAGCAATGAAAAGTCTACGTGAGTCACAGGTGCATCTGGACTGTGCAAAGAAGACAACGACTTAAGTGACGAGTTGGAGGTGGGCACATGAGCAGGCAGTGCATACTGAACGAGAAATCAGCAGACTAGCATGACGGAGGGAGTGTAATGGACATCCTTCTCCTCTCCTCCCGTTCCACCCTCCGCGCCTGAGCGCCGTCCACCCCCATCCCTCCGTCTGGGAGGAGAAGGCGCGATAGCGGTCCGCCAGTTTTCAGTCACGGACGATTGTGTGTTGGTTCGTTCCGTGCATTGTTACAATGTTGCTTTTCTTGCTGATTTATTACATTACCGATTTTTCAAATGTTAATTTTCTCCCTGTGCTTAAAAATCATTAAAAAACCGGCCTGATTATGCGGCGTATGGTACGCCGCGGGTTGGCTAGTATACTTTAGTTCTGTAGGCAACAAACATCCCATAACTCAACTAGAAGTTTTTTTTATCAATCACATTTATTGTTTAAATATCTCCAAATTGTAGCCTGGGCAAGAACTAACCTATGAGCTTTGTCATCTAGCTGTAGCTGATCAGAAGGCCATGTGGTTTGGGACTGGACTAAATGAACATCATTGTGGAGAATCATCTTTACTTACTTCTCAGAGAGCCTCTGTGTCACAATCATTCCCAATGCATTAACAGAGGTTATTAGAACACATTGTTTAAAATATCCTACACCACACTACAAGCACACAGACTTATCTCATTCAACTGGAAGAATCCCAACCCACCTTGTATGACTCTGTGGGTGGGAGACCTTCTGTATTATCTCAAATTAGAAAAAAAAAAAAAACCCACACACATTCCTTCTTAGAGGATACGTACAACACTTTTTTAAGACATGGCAAGAGTTCATTAATATTATTTTAGAACAAACATGTTGAGCCAGCAATTGACTCTCATGTTATTACATTTTTTTAATCTTTTTTAAAAGTTACCTATTTTTTTGCCTGTATCCCTTTTCTTTTTCTCTTTCTCTTGGGTGGGGATTGAATTTTACTTTACTTTGTTTGTTCTTATTTTTTGTTGTTTTTCTCCTTAGTATTTGGCATATACTATATAAATATTTTATATTATTAGTCAGTCATTCATTTTCCAACCCGCTTTATCCTAACACAGTGTCACGGGGGTCTGCTGGAGCCAGTCCCAGCCAGCACAGGGCGCAAGGCAGGAACATACCCCAGGCAGGGTGCCAGCCCACCGCAGGGCACACACACACACACACACACTAGGGCCAATTCAGGATCGCCAATGCATCTAACCTGCATGTCTTTGGACTGTGGGAGGAAACCGGAGTACCCAGAAGAAACCCACGCAGACACGGGGAGAACATGCAAACTCCATGCAGGGAGGACCCGGGAAGTGAAACCGGGTCTCCTAACTGTGAGGCAGCAGCGCTTTCCACTGCACCACTGTGCCGCCCATATGTGTGTCTTTTTAAAATAATGCAAGTTTCAGCGTACATGTCCTTTGAGTATAAAACAAGCAAACCTCTCATTCACAATAGTGTCAGGTGATCTCTTGCAAATATTAGACTCATTCAGTGAAGATTGTTGTGGAAAAATCTTTCTTTATCTTCAAAGAAGGCAGTCACAGAGCATAGATGAGAATGCAGAACACATTTGCACAGAATTATGCACAAAAGTGTTAGTCCATGGAGTGAGCAATCAATTAAACAATTCATCTCTTTTTATACTTTTTTTCTGATTACATCACCTTATCCAATATATAATGTCATCTGACTCTTAACATGCAGAATTTATAATCTCCTCCAATAAACTAAAGCCACCAGTAATTTCTGACTCATGTTGATTCCCCTATTATTCTGAACACCGCTTCGTTAAGAGGGGTGTTTAGCGTAATCTCCCATTGATCTCAGCACCTCTTCATTGGAGGGGTGTAATGGATTTCTCATTGGTTTATCCCGGCTTTCTGGAGGGATGTTTGTTACTCATTTACCTCATTCTGACTTTGGAAATGTATACTGGTAGCTTCTCTAAGATAAGGCAGAGACTTCATGTGCTTAAGCAGAGCCATAGTGCGAAAAGGAAAATAAGCGACCTTCTTCAATCAAAATGAATTAAACAAATTTATTGTATTCACAAAGAAAACAAGAAATTATTTTTGAATTTTATTTATTTACATAAACAAATTGAAATACTTTTGATTAAATTAACACACTATATAAAAAATCAAGATTCAAGACAGAACAAAATTTGGGCATGTGTAATAGTCGAATGCTTTGCACCTTAACAGGCTTAATCAAAATCTAATTAGCTTAAAAGGAACTCGGATATCAAATTTCATCAAAATCCGTCAATAAATACAGATCGTACGCATCAATCTTCCCCACACATAGTGATATGTGTTGTGGTAGGGGAAGGGGCGCAAAGCAAAATTGTTTATTAATATAAAGAAATTACACCATTTAAAAAAAATGGCAGAAACGCACTAAGAGCGCAGAGATACGAGTACATGGAGGATCATTATGACCCCCATAGACAATAATGGCGCGCACCGCTCAGTTGTGCATTTACATATTAATGGCGTGGCAAACCTTCACTTAATTTTTTTACCGCTGGTTGAAATCCATTGTTTTTAAGTATTTGAGTACTCGTGTTGTCTTTCGGTACATATTTTGTTTGTTTCAGATTTTGTGCTCCCAACGTATTTTTTAGGACCCATTTTCTGTCGAGAATTGAATAGGAATAAGTAGGATAGTTCCAAAATAAAAATAATTTGATATTCTATTTTATCAAACATCAGTTCAACATTCATTATTTGAATAAATAAAAACATATGATCATATTTCCTTTTTTTCCATTTTTTAGCCAAATCTATAAAATGATATAAACTAATATACTACACCAAATTAACTTACCTTAAATAACGACAGAAACACACCAAGAGCATAGAGATACGAGTAGATAGAGGATCACTATCAGAGCATAACGACTGGTTGTGCATCGTGGTTCAGACAATAAAGGCGCGCACCACTCAGTTATGTGTTTATATATTAGTGGTGTGGTGGTTTTCAAGCAGTGCGTCATTATCAATGTCATTTTACTTAGAACTGCACTTTTATTTCCAATTAAAATTCCAATTGAAATCAAACAAATCACCTGAAATCAAACAAATCACCAGGCCCAGATAATATTTATCCTCGTGTTCTTAAGGAGGCTAGTGAGTACATATATAAACCCTTGACACATATTTTTAGGAAGTCACTGAGCACTGGAGAGATTCCGAAGGACTGGAAAATGGCAAATATCATCCCATTATATAAAAAGGGTGACACGGCAGATCCAAGCAACTATAGGCCAGTAAGCTTAACATGTATCACAGGAAAATTAATGGAAGGAATTATTAAGGATAAGATTGAGCAACACATGGCAAGGACAGGAGTTATTCTGACCAGTCAGCATGGGTTCAGAAGAGGGAGGTCGTGCTTTACTAACATGTTGGAATTCTATGAGGTTGCAACAAAAGCATACGATCAAAGTGGAGCATATGATATTATTTATCTGGACTTTCAGAAAGCATTTGATAAGGTGCCACATGAGAGGTTGGGCATCAAGTTAAAAGAAATGGGAGTTCAGGGTGATGTTTTTAGATGGGTGCAGAATTGGCTCAGACACAGGAAGCAGAGGGTGATGGTGCGAGGAACCTCATCAGAACTGGCCGATGTTAAGAGTGGTGTTCCACAGGGGTCAGTGCTAGGGCCGCTGCTATTTTTAATATATATAAATGATTTTGATAGGAATACAAGTAACAAGCTGGTTAAGTTTGCAGATGATACCAAGATAGGTGGATTAGCAGATAATTTGGAATCCGTTATATCATTACAGAGGGACTTGGATAGCATACAGGCTTGGGCAGATTTGTGGCAGATGAAATTTAATGTCAGTAAATGTAAAGTATTACACATAGGAAGTAAAAATATTGGGTTTGAATACACAATGGGCGGTTGGAAAATCGAGAGTACACCTTATGAGAAGGATTTAGGAGTCATAGTGGATTCTAAGCTATCAACTTCCCGACAGTGTTCAGAAGCCATTAAGAAGGCTAACAGAATGTTAGGATATATAGCACAATGTGTGGAGTACAAGTCCAAGGAGGTTATGCTCAACCTTTATAATGCACTGGTTAGGCCTCATCTTGAGTACTGTGTGCAGTTTTGGTCTCCAGGCTACAAAAAGGACATAGCAGCACTAGAAAAGGTCCAGAGAAGAGCGACTAGGCTGATTCCAGGACTACAGGGGTTGAATTATGAGGAAAGATTAAAAGAGCTGAGCCTTTACAGTTTAAGCAAAAGAAGATTAAGAGGTGACATGATTGAAGTGTTTAAAATTATGAAGGGAATTAGTACAGTGGATCGAGACTTGTATTTTAAAATGAGTTCATCAAGAACACAGGGACACAGTTGGAAACTTGTTAAGGGTAAATTTCGCACAAACATTAGGAAGTTTTTCTTTACACAAAGAACGATAGACACTTGGAATAAGCTACCAAGTAGTGTGGTAGACAGTAAGACGTTAGGGACTTTCAAAACTCGACTTGATGTTTTCTTGGAGGAAACAAGTGGATAGGACTGGTGAGCTTTGTTGGGCTGAATGGCCTGTTCTCGTCTAGAATGTTCTAATGTTCTAATTATTCAGCTGTGATTGTAAAAGACAATATGAACACATTTCAATGTGGAAGTGGTTTACAAAATCATAAAAAGTACAGGGAAATATCTATAAAGGTTTTACTAATTTTCAGTGATACTAATGTTTTTATTTATTTATTTATTTTTTTTCTTTTTAACCCGAAAAAAACACGTCGTCGATCGGCACCCTTTGAAGATTGTTAACCCTTGAGTTACATTCTCTTCTCCTCTTCCTTGTTTAATAATTCATTCTGTTATGGCTACACACTCAGATATACAATGCTTTTTCTCCATATGAAAAAGTTTGGAACCCCTCTCAGCCTGCATAATAATTTACTCTACTTTCAACAAAAAAGATAACAGTGGTATGTCTTTCATTTCCTAGGAACATCCAAGTACAGGGGGGTTTTCTGAACAAAGATTTTTAGTGAAGCAGTATTTAGTTGTATGAAATTAAATCAAATGTGAAAAACTGGCTGTGCAAAAATGTGGGTCCCCTTGTAATTTTGCTGATTTGAATGCATGTAACTGCTCAATACTGATTACTTGCAACACCAAATTGGTTGGATTAGCTCATTAAGCCTTGAACATCATAGACAGGTGTGTCTAATCATAAGAAAAGGTATTTAAGGTGCTCAATTGCAAGTTGTGCTTCCCTTTGACTCTCCTCTGAAGAGTAACAACATGGGATCCTCAAAGCAACTCTCAAAAGATCTGAAAACAAAGATTGTTCAGTATCATGGTTTAGGGGAAGGCTACAAAAAGCTATCTCAGAGGTTTAAACTGTCAGTTTCAACTGTAAGGAATGTAATCAGGAAATGGAAGGCCACAGGCACAGTTGCTGTTAAACCCAGGTCAGGCAGGCCGAGAAAAACACAGGAGCAGCATATGTGCAGAATTGTGAGAATAGTTACAGACAACACACAGATCAACTCCAAAGACCTGCAAGAACAACTTGCTGCAGATGGTGTATCTGTACATTGTTCTACAATTCAGTGCAATTTGCACAAAGAACATCTGTATGGCAGGGTGATGAGAAAGAAGCCCATTCTGCACTCACGCCACAAATAGAGTCGCTTGTTGTATGCAGATGCTCATTTAGACAAGCCAGGTTCATTTTGGAACAAAGTGCTTTGGACTGATGAGACAAAAATTGAGTTATTTGGTCATAACAAAAAGTGCTTTGCATGGCAGAAGAAGTACACCGCATTCCAAGAAAAACACCTGCTATCTGTTGTCAAATTTGGTGGAGGTTCCATCATGCTGTGGGGCTGTTTGGGTTCCCAAACTTTTTCATATGACTGTTTATACAGTAGTCCCCTACATATGAACGAGTTCTGTTCCGAGAATGTGTTAGCAAGTTCAGTTTGTTCGCAAGTCATGTCAAGTCAGCCTAGGCACCCAACGAACAAAATGCAACTCTCAACTCTCAACTCCTGTAGAAAACATGTACATATACAGCTATTTGTACATAATAAAGTGTTTTTAAAGGTTAATATGTGTATTTTTGTTATAGATTTATAGTGCATTTTAACAACAAACAACTTAAAGTTATTTCTTATTCCCATTGTCTTCCATCAGCTGATCTTGGTGCAGTAGACTTGCTTACTGCTAGCAAACGACTCTAAATATGCAGAACTAGCATATCTCTCTCTACTCAACTCTTATTGAAAAACATGCTACTTGTACTGTACACATAGCTTTTAAAAGTTAATATTTTTACTGTGAGAGTTTTGAGACCCTGACAACCCCCCAACTGCACTGTGTTCTGAAACTCTTAATGCAGGAGGGGATTGCTTGTCCGCCACCGTTGCAACTGCAAGTTCAGAGGTTCCCCGCGTAAAGCATCTGTCACCCATTGGTTGTTGCGGTGATCATTTTAAGACTGGCCGCTGACTTGGCTGCGTGTCCACTTGCTGTTTTCTTACGACTGCGTGATGTTTGTCTACTCTTAATCTGAGAAGGAAAAGACTGCAAGATGCTGACAGCGTCACTGCATGCATGCTAGGGTTTCTAAGAGTGCTGAAGAGACAGCTCTTATTTAGATAACTTGACAATAAAACTGGTCCTTTTTTTTAGAAATCTGGACTCACCTTCTCTCATGTGCAAGTCTGTGACAAACATATTATTTAAGTACAGTATTTTTGTATCGATTTTGTGTGCATTTTAACAACGAACAACCAAGTTCTTTTTTATTTATGCTTTCAGTCAGCAAATCTCGATAGACTCGTTTAGGACTAGCAAACTGGCATATCTAGCAAAAATATATGATCCATGTTCCATGATCTTGTCCTCGTTCTTTAGAATCGTGCTGATGATTGAATGGTTCATGTTATACAAACGAGGGATGTCGACCATCTTTTTGCCTCGCTCTGTTTTCTCAATTATTTTCAATTTTATTTTCCATCGTTATTGCCTGGCACTTCTTGACAGTACATTAATGCTGCTGTCACGCTTAATTCCAGACATCTTGGGCGTGAAATAAAGCATGTGAACTCAACGTAAACAGACATACAACCAAAAACAACCACTTAGAGGAGGCATGCACGTGACTGAGAATGTAAGCAATAATCGTGTGGGTTTTGTGCTCCGCCTAGCGGCAGAGACGCAAACTTACATAGCTGCTGCGAAATTTGAAGTTATGTGACTTTAATTTTTTACTTATATAAATCATTTTTAATTTATTGGACATACACATTCGCATCTTTGACAGTTTCTAACTTAAAGGTTTGTATGTAGGGGACTTACTGTATATGTATATATTGTCACACACGTGTGATTAGGAGGCAGTCAAAAAGCCTAAAGGTGAGTAAAAAATAGTGAGATGAAGGGTTGTCATGTGGTACTTACCGGAATCTCTTCTCTCCAAAGAAAAGCCGAGGAAAATTAGTTACCAACATTTCCAGGTTCCGAAATGGCCGCCACAACATCACTTCCGGTCACATGAGCTGACATCACTTCCGACGCTCCAAAAAGACATCACTTCCGGTTTCATCAAACGACGTTGTTTCCGCTTCCTGTTGCCACGTCACCTCCTGCCAACCATTTCTCGTACCCATAATTCATCTCTGTATATAAACACCATTTTGTCTGATAAACATTATCAATTGTTACCTCTTTGGTTTCTTTTTGATCATTTATTTGCTACTTTGTCCGCAGGACAGTATATGGGGACGGTCCGCAACACTTTGTTTCTTGTGAAATGTCTTTCTTTATTGGGAAATTCTCCACAATATATATAAATATATGTATGTATGTATACATTACCATTCAAAAGTTTTAGAACACTTCAGTTTTTTCATTTTGTATGGAAATGCACACAGTTTAATGTCGTAATGTTTCATGAAATCAAGGCATGGAACAAATAAACAATGTCTCACATTTCTTGATCTAATAAAGTAAATAAATAAAAAAAATGTCAAGGAATCATTAAGTGTTCAAATTTTATTCAAATTTTTTGATTCATCAAAGTAACCACCTTTTGTTGATATAACAGCCAAACTGTGGTAACTCTTTTCATTCAGAATGCCAGCCACTCTGTGCAAGTCACCGACTCTGACTCCAGCAAAAGAACCCCAGACCATCACACTTCTCCTCCATGTTTGACAGCTGGTGTCACATACTGAGGAACCATCCTTTCACCAACTTGACTGTGTACGAACACTCTGTGTGATGGACCAAAGATTTTAAATTTTGATTCATCAGTCCATAAGACTTTCTTCTAGTCTCAGTAGTCTACAGCCGGTACTTCAAGACCCTATTTGTCCTTTAAGGAACGGCTTTGTTACTGCCACTTGTCCTGTTAAACCAGCAGCATAAAGTCTCCTCTTCACGATAGAAACTGAGACTTACTTTTTTCGACCACTGTTATGCTGTTCTTGAAGCTGTTGTGCTGTAAGGTGTCTATCACACAAGCTGGCGACCCTCAGATACTTGCCTTCTGATTGGGTTGTGACTTTGGGCCTCCCAGATCTCTTCCTATCAGAGTTTCTTCCAGTTTAAAATTCCCTTTGGATTGCATGAGACACCACTGCACTCACTGACACTTTGATTTTCCTTGCAGTTTCTCTAAATGAAAGGCCTAGACGTCATTTGGCGCTTTTCCACTGTATAGTACGGCACAGCACGGTTCAGTACAGCTCACCTTGGTTCGGCTCAGTTCGGCTCAGTTTGCGTTTCGACTGCAGTTTAGTACCGCTTTAGAGTGGGCGGGATTATTCACGTGTCGTTATAGTTGCGCCGCCTCTACTGCCGTGACATCATCGTAAACGCGCCACAAACAAACACACAACAATGGAGCATATCGACGGAATGGTGTTCTTCATTCTCGGCATGTGGATGTTTTTAACAGCAAGACGAAGGAGTTTGTTTCAAAAGAGTCTGATGGCAGCCAAAGAAAACACAGCTAAAAAAAACAAGAGAGTTTTGGAACTTTTACAACAACACGCAGACAACGACAACACTTTAGCTCAACGACGCGCAAGGGTAAGCATCTAAAAAAAGCACATCACTAGCTAACTTTTATCACTGTTGCAAAGCATAAAATGAACTTAACTGCCAGTGTAACATTAAAATGCTTCACTGGCTGTGCTAAAAATCTAGCGGGTCTGTTGTGTCTCGTGTCGCAAGTTCAGTGACGCAGTAATGACGATTTTCTCCGGCCAATCAGTGACCAGCAGAGTTTACACGTCACGTTTTGGTAACGGTTCGGCACGCTTGGAACCTCGACTGAGGTGGTACTAAAAAAAGGACCAGGTACCAGGTACTGTTCCCAGTGGAAAACCCCCCAAAAGTGAGCTGAACTGAACCGTGTCGTGCCGTACTATGCAGTGGAAAAGCGTCAATTGGGACATGATGCTCTGTCTCGTTTCATTTGTTAATTGCTGTTTTCTTGCCATTATCACAGGAATTTACAACTTTCTACAGTGTAATATTGTTCAAGCAGTACTTCAGAGTGTGTAGTAACACAATCTGTTCCAGGTCTACTTTAAGACAAACAGAGGGTTTTTAGGTAATCGACAGAAGTTGGGACACCAGTACAAATTGTTTGCTTCAACTTGCAAGGCTTAATTTACTTTAACTGCTTCAGAACTGCTGTAGGTTGTAACCTATTAGTTGTTCCCTGAAGAAGGCCCATTTGTAATATTCTGAAATATAATTTTTCAGTTTTTGCTAACCTAAACTTTAAATTAAATTTATCTCTTTACTGTAGTGCTTACCTTTCCACCATTTTAGGTCATTCATTGCATTTCAGCTGAATAAATCTGAAGAAAAACTGTAAAAACAAGTCAAACAAGTCAAATGTCACAAACGTTCAGCTTAAAAAGTTTCATAACAAATAAATAATCTATAAAACAAGTGAATGTGGAGGTTAAAATAAAAAAATCCATTAAAATGAGGCTAAAACACTGCAGGAAGCTGTCCTATAAACTTAGTCCCTGGTGCAACCTCATAAAATGGAAGTTTCCCTAGCTTAACTCCAAATGTGTCCTTGCAGCCAAGGAGGTGCCTATTCAGCAGTTTAGCTTGGGCCCATGCTGCCATTTGTTGCCCTGGCATTGCACAACGCCAAACCTCCAACTCCCGCTGCCAGACTTGCGACACTGTGGTCCAAGGCTCCACCCACAGAATGCCTCACTGAGCTTTCCAATACCCCAGCAGCTCCCATTACCTGTCTTCCATTCTTACATGGAGACGCTCCACCCGAGAAGAGAATCAGTCACTCCAGGTCCCAAATTGTTCCACTGAAGTGGCCTCCTTCAGCCCTGAGTGTCAGCCGCACGCACTTCCGAGGAACTTCCTCCCGGCTTCTCTCTCTCTTTCTCTCTCTCATTCACCTGCACTGGTTCACTCTGCCTCCTGCCTTATTTCTCCTTCCTTCAACCTTCTTTTGGTTTTTGTTCTCCCCTTCTGACCCATGCAGACACATTTATCTTTTGCAACCTAATTGGGTACTGGTGCGAGGAGCGTGGTCAGCCAGTTCCCCAATTAACTACGGAGCACGTACACCTGATTGGAGCCAGCACCTTCCCAGACCGTGATTATTTATTTAATATTGGCCACCAATTTCCTAGCCATGGACCCACTATACCATACCAGTGGCAAGCTTTATTCTGCTCTTAATGCTACTTTTGATTCTGCAATTCAAATTTTTTAACAGTTATGTTCTGCCACTGCTTATAATAAAAGACAGATGTGTGCTCACATCATATGATTTTTTTTCCCCTAAATGCCTTTTACTTTTCAACCATCACATTCGGTGCTGTTGTTTTACAAAACCTACAAAGCGAAGTTCATGCTGAATGTCAGCATAGCGAAAACAGAATTAATAAGAGCTTCATTGTATTTTGTGGAAATAACAATCATTCCATAAATACATGAGGAGAACATGCAAAAGTAATGCAGACCCTGGCACTGTGAGTCAGGAATGACAGCTCTGCGCTACCTACAGAAAGTGGCATAAAAGAAACTCCATGAGCATTAGTGCCAGGGGCTGGGGGGTGAAGGCATACACCACAGGCACAGCACTTACTGTGCGTATAAACGATCACCTTGTCTGGAGGCTCCATTAACCGTACCTCGCATGACAGATTACAAGTACAGATTGCATGTTTGATAGAAAACTGTAGACATTTGTGATTAAAAAAAACTAGCTACAAAAATGTGTTTTGTGAAAACATGTTGCATGATGGAGAAAAATATTTTTCATTTTTGAATTAAGCACCCAAAAATACATAAAATTCACAAGAAATACGATGTTTTCCATGTGTAGGCTTACCTGTGCGATTGAACAAACTAATATGTAAATGCACAATTGAGCGATGCGCACCTTTATTGTCTATGGGGGTCATAGTGATCCTCCAGGTACTCGTATCTCTATGCTCTTGGTGTGTTTCTGCCTTTTTTTTTTTAAATGGTGTAACTTGGTGTTCACTACATGGCTGTCGACTTAAATGGTAAGGGGGCCAGGGGTGGAGTGTGGGCAGGGTGTTGTGATATAGTCCCAAATATCAAACTAGTAACAGTATACCCAACAGCATGGCTTGGTGCCTGACCTTATATTTTGGGGGTCTTAGTCCTGCTAAATAAACCCCTTATGCTGGTTCTACTTGATAGAGACTTTTTAAACAACTGGGCCATTTCTTTGCACTATGCTTCTGAGAAACTCTTTTTTTTTTGGTGTGCAACAAATTAGCCAATACTAACTGTAGAAAACATATTTTTTTAATATATCTTAATGATTCAAATAGGATTAGTTACATTTTGCATGGTATAATGCTTTTTGCAGGTTAATTGCTTTAGGCCTAAATAGAGACAGAAGCCAAATCCATTGCTGCAGGAAAACGCTAATTTAACTACACATTTGATGTCCATTTCTGTCAGTTTTGGGTTTGTCACACTCTGTGCTGGCAATTGGAAGGTTGCCTGTTCAAATTCCGTAAATGCCAGAAGTGATACCACTCTGTTGGGCCCTTGAGCAAGACCCTTAACCTCCAATTGCTCCATCCTGTGTATGACGTTAACCTTCATCCAGCTCTGAGAGCATGTCCTCCAGCTTGCAGGGGAAAATACTGTTCTTGGTGGATTGGCACACTAGCCAATGTAAAAAAACTCACACTATTCCATTCAAATTAGTGTAGTGCTGAGGTGTCACCTGTTGTATGACCGCACTCGGGTCCTAATTTGGGATCCTGAGGTGGTTCGTCATGTGGTGGGTGCGGCAACATGCTGTTCAAGTGCATGCTCCCAACCTCCTCCTCCTCCTCCTCCTTACAAATGTACCATAAAGCTGTAAAAATGGCAAATGCTAATGGTTGACATTTAAATACTGACAAATTATCTTACAGTGTTTAAAATTGTGTAAGAAAAGTAACTAAATGTTGTAATTCTGTAGGTCTCAGCACTTTTGTTCTGCTTTACCTAACATAATACGCAGCTTTACCCCTCTCTAGAGCAGACACCTGCACACTGGAATGGGACCCACCAGCCCTTCCTGAAACTGCTCAAAGAAAGTGACATACACACAGAGCACAACTGAAGACTATTGAAACCTGACATAGGGACAACCTGATTTAAAGGCTCCCTGCAGGTGACCCTCAGACTTTTCGTTCTGTTACTATGTTATTGTAATAAGATGTCTATGGTGAAGTGCAGTTTTAAATAAATAATTGCATCCCGGAGTGTGCAGGCTTCACACGGGCGTGTGTGTGTATGAATATGTGCTACTCTGGGGTTGATTAGGGGTGCTTGGCTGATCACACAATCACATGCAAAATGTGAGCAGATCAGTCCAATAGACTCACGTCGCCGCCCGACCTCCACAGCTCCTCTCCGCTGATCAAAATGTACATATCTTGTGCATATCTGAAAATCTTCAGTATTTAAGCCACTTATATTAAGTTTTAATTATTTTTCTCAAACTTACCAGGATGAACTGAATTTATAGGACTTTAATTATAGGCATTACAAACATCCTTTTCTGTTGTGTTGTACTAGAAACATATACATTTGTTCCGCCCCACAGGTTGAGAACCACTGCCATGGCTTGTTGCTGCTCTCATTCTACCATAGCAGACATTTCCAATTTCTAAGAACACCGTCAAAATGTTTTTGTGACCCGAGAGATCAACCTTACCGATACCATTGCGATTCTTTATTTTGAGATATTGTGTGATGAGCATAGGTGAGCTGGTCATGTGGTGGCTTGTTTTCTGTCTCATTATTGTTTGGCTGCTAATTAAAGAAAAAGAAACAACTAAGGGGCCTGAGTCAAGTCAATTTAAAACTAAGGCAAAGACGTTAATTAGCAGCAAAAACGGCTCACTAATGAAGAAGATGGTTAGAATGAAAACTTGCAGCCACTGTGGCCCTCCATTCTGCAACTAGTGCAGAATGCAGCTGCTAGAATCCTAACTAGGAACAGAAAATCCGAGCACTGCACTGGTTACCTGCGTCATTCAGAATTGACTTTAAAATATTGCTTATGGTTTACAAAGCCTTAAATAATCTCGCTCCATCTTATATATCAGAGTGTCTGACATCTTATATTCCAAATCGTAACCTTAGGTCTTCAAATGAGTGCCTGCTTAGAATTACAAGAGCTAAACTTAAAAGAAGTGGTGAGGCGGCCTTCTGCTGTTATGCACCTAAAATCCGGAATAGCCTGCCAATAGGAATTCGCCAGGCTGATACGATGGAGCACTTTAAAAAACTGCTAAAAACACATTACTTTAACATGGCTTTCACATAACTTCATTTTAATTTAATCCTGATGCTCTGTATATTCAATTAATTATTATTACTATTCATGGTGGCTCCAAAATCCATACGAACCCCTACTCTCTCTTCTGTTCTTTTTCCGGTTTTCTGTGGTGGCGACTTGCGCCACCACCACCTAATCAAAGCACCATGATGTTCCCACATTGATGGATTAAAAGCCAGAAGTCTACTTGACCATCATCATCAAGTCCTTCCATGAGAACCCTAAATACAAAGAAGACTGTTTCATTTATGTTAGGTAGAATGCCCAGAGGGGGCTGGGCGGTCTCGTGGTCTGGAACCCCTGCAGATTTTATGTTTTCTCTCCAGCCGTCTGGAGTTTTTTTTGTTTTTTCTGTCCTCCCTGGCCATTGGACCTTACTCTTATTCTATGTTAATTAGTGTTCTCTGATATTAATTCTTACTTTGTCTTTTATTTCTCTTTTCTTCATCATGTAAAGCACTTTGAGCTACATTACTTGTATGAAAATGTGCTATCTAAATAAATGTTGTTGTTGTTGGAGTTCGACACCAGTGATCTAAAGTGACTGAAATAATAAGAGAGCTCCAAGTGTGGACAAAATTGTCACTTTTTTGCCCATAGGGATTATTAAGGCTATTGAGGTTGCTCCTCAGTTTCTGGAACGACTGCAGCAAAAGCAAGACATACAATCAGGTCTGTAAGTATTTGGACAGTGACACAGTTTTCAAGATTTTGACTCTGTATGCCACAACAATGGATTTGAAATGATAAAAAAATTACATGATTGAAGTGTAGGCTTTCAACATTAATTCAAAGGGTTAAACAAAAATATCATATGAGCCGTTTAGGAATGATAGCCATTTCTCTTCCTGGTCCCCCCATTTCCAGGGGCTCAAAAATATTTGGACAATTGACTGACAAGCTGTTACATAGCCAGGTTGGAACAGTTCTCTCATTAACTATTTAGCAGGTAGAGGGGATGGAGTTGATTCCAACTTTGTAATTTGCATGTGGAAGCTGTCACTATGAACTCTCAGTATGATGTCCAAAGAGCTGTCCATGCAAGTAAAAAAACAGTATATATTGTGGATCACCAGAGGGCGTACCAGCCACCCTACCCGACACAGACAGGCACGGACACAAGTTGCGACACAACACCCCTTTATTTACAGGTGCGGAAGTTCTTTCTTCGCTCCCCACAATAGCACAATGCCCACAAGACAAAGCACAGTCTTTTCCTTTTCCTTCTCTCTTCTCTCCGCCTGCACTCCTCTCCCAGCAAGCTTTGTCCACTTCCTCCCAACTCTGGTCTGTGGAGTAGTGGCTGCTGACTCCTTTTATAAGGCACCAAGAAGTGCTCCAGGTACTTGTTGACCTATTTCCAGCAGAATTTCCAGGTGTGGAAGTTGTGCTGCATACAAGGGCTCAGTAGTTCTACAGACACCCTCTGGCGTTGGCCTCAGGCCCCAGCAGGGTGGAGCTTCCAAGCTCCAAACCCATGGTTGTATAGCAAGCCAGGGCAGCTGCCCTCTAGTGTCCTGGGGAAGGTAATGCCCAGAGAGCAGTTTCTCCTTCTGATACAGTGGCATCCCGGCCGGGTAGGGGTTCCAGTTATCCGTCACAATACTGTATATATGCCAAGTTCCTGGCCCTGGTTCAGGGAATTAATTGAAAATAGAAGGACATAAGCAGAGACAGGATATACAGTGTTTCTTGTTCCCAGGACAGGGATGGATGGAGGCAGGTGTCTGTTTTTTAAGCTTCTACAAAGCTGACTGTCCCCTTACCCTTATTATTAAAGGGCTGATAAGGTGCTCTGCTATAGGGAATAATGGGAGGATGACTCCAGGATTTTTACAGTGCTAAGTTCAGTCTCAGAAATGATTCCAGTTGCTCAAGGATGTCTGCTAGAGTTCATAATATAAAGGAATGGACACTTTATATGGTCTACATACTGATTAACACAAATTGACTGTAATATGATTAATTGGGCCAAACATTGTGATTCCAGCATTTTGGAAATAGGTGCACTCCTGGGGCCTCATGCATAATGACATGCGTAGAATTCGCACTATAACATGACGTAAGCACAAAAGCCGAAATGTGCTTACGCACAAAACAATCCAGATGTATAAATCTGTGCGTTCGCCAACTTCCACGTTGTTCCGCTACATAAATCCCGGTCAGCGTGAAAATTAACGCACGTGCACGCGCCTGCTGCCCCACCCCAACTCCTCCCAGAATTACACCTCTTTGAATAATCAAATCAATATAAATAGCTCTTAACCTCAGTTTTCTGTGAAAAGGCAATGGCAAAAGCACGAGGGAAAATAAAATTTCAGCGAATACCAGGTGGAGGCAAGAAAAACCGTACTATTTGTTGGTTTAAACAGTGGTATAAACAACAAAAGGAAGTTGATTGAGTGACATAGCATGTTGGAGAAACTCGAAAGCTCAAGTTCACAAAGTTGCGCAGTGCCCGAAATAAAAAAGAAGTTGTCAGATATCAAAGTCGCCGTGAAAAGGCAAGTCGTAGCCCATTGTCTGAGTGTCATATGAAAGCTTATTAGGGTACAGAGAAAAAAAAACTTTAATCTCAAAATTTTCACTTTAATCACATAGTTTATTTTGTCATTAAAGTAGAACATCATAAACTTCATCTTAAAATTGTTTAATTTATTAGTTTCTCAAGTCCCATTGTAACTAAAGTAGCACGTTAAATGCTTTGTTTTGTATTTGATCTTCTATGTGCTCTATGTGTGTGAATCACTACATGCTTCCGGGCTTTCTCTTCCTCTGACAGGACACAGAATCTGTTACATTCGCAATATTGCAGCTCTCAGTATAATTAAAATACTGAGATGTATACGTGATATCATTTTCATGATGATAGGAGTTAAAGCATGTTATTAAACATGGGAACACGGTGGTGCAGTGATTGTTCATGTCTCATGCAAGATGCTTGCTGCGCCATGCGCGTCTTTCGATGAAATACTTTATTGTAGCAGTACTGTCTCTTTCAAATGTACTAGCCTCCAATTCCTGTCCTTACTTTTCTTTCTCCAAATACCCAATCGCCACACAATCAGCTCTGTAATAGACATTAAGCCATCTGTAAACTTAGAACGCTGATTCTTCAAAACTTTTAAGGAACATTGAAATATCTTCGTAGTACATGTTTAATTATTCTATCCATCTATCCTTCCAGTGTTGCGCCAGCCCCAGTAAATATACAGCGCGAGGCAGGAACAATCGGGGCGCCAGCTCCTTGCTAGTGCTGCGACAACGTGTCCTCTCATTTAATTATTAACACTATAGATTATTTAAATGACGTTATAGTTTTATCTGTATAATATAATAAATATATTTTGCTGCATTTCATCTTAACAATGATATCGTCGTCATATATAAATACGCACTTTATAAAGTGGTTCAGGTTGTGCAATATTATAACTGTTGTGAACGGGACCCGGACACAGACAGACAGACATCATTTCTTTCACCACACACGTTTATTTACAATAATATTATTTACAAGTTTAAATTGCACACAAACCCAGTGCCTCCAGCACCGATCCCCCAAAGTCCGGGCCTCTCACAGTCCTTTAAGCCTTTCTTCGGGCCACCTCCAGTCCTCTCTCCAGCTCCGTCCTCTTCCACCCAACTTCCGCTCTCGAATGAAGGGAGGCGGCCCCTTTTATCACACCCCGAATGGGCTCCAGCTGCTTCCCGCCATTCCTCCGCAGACACGCCCCAGTGTGGCGGAAGTGCCAGCTGCGCACCCGGTAGCCCTCCGGGTGTTCCCTGTCTTCTTCCCCCCAGCACTTCCTGGTGTGGCGGAAGTGCTGGGCTCCAGGTTTCTTCAGGCACCGGGGCGCCGCCTGGCGGTGGCCAAGGGCCCCTACAGGGTTGGGCTTTCAAGCCCCTTACCCGAGGCCACCAACAAAACCAAGGCGGTTGCCCCCTCGTGGTCGGGAGGAGGCACCAGCCCTCCTCCGATCCGCTCGGGCGTCCCGGCTGGGCTCCACCCCCAGCCGCCTGTGACACTGTATTGGAAGTTTACAGTGAGGTGATTGTACTTATAAGTACAAGCAGTTCTACAAGGAGCACTTGATGTACTGATTGATTGCGTTTAGAGTCCTTGGGATGAAACTGCTTCTGAACCGCGAGGAAAGGCTCTGAAGTGTTCGTCATATGAGAGCAGTTCAACAGACAGCATGGCTGAGGCAGCGTGTGCTTGATGCTGTATAGCAATAATTCTCTTTCCGATTGTGGTGTTATGGGTCCACAGCTCGCTGGGTAAAGGCCATTTAAATAAATAATCACCGCGCTCGCGGCTTTGTGAGGGGGCATAGTTGTTGTAGCAAGCCGCGGGGCAATCTGCGGTGTGGGCGTTTCTCACCGAGTGCACAGGTGAGGAACTGCCCATATCCGTGATTGTTCCCGTGGCTAATATGCTGCAGCTGCTATGGCCCCTCGCTGTTTAAAAGAAGTGCGAGTCGGTTGGGAAAGATCAGAAAAAGGAGAGATCGACGAAAAACGAAAAGAGGACGGAGGTTACAGGGAGCAAGAGAGGAAGCAGGTCGGTGGGAGAGACAGAGACACGCGGAGTGTGTGGTGAGCGAGCGAACAAGCGCTCGTGGGCAGCTGCGAGGAAGCTGGGTGTTGGGCCTACACCCAGGTGTTTGAGTTGATGTTGCTCCCGCTGAGTGAGCAGGTAGCGGGAGTGACCAGGGGATGGCGACGAGCCGCAGAAGGCCGGAAAGGAAGCGGAAGTCAGGAGGCTTGGCGGTGGAGCCCCCAACGTGAGCGACCTGGCCGTTGGTGGAAGCCAAGTCTCGGGGACTGGGATGAGTGCCAGTCCGAAACCAGGGATCGGGAGGTCTCCAGTCTCGTGTGAGTGAAGAGAAAAGGGCAGCTGCAGAGAGAGTGGCTTGCCTGTTGCGAAGCCTGGACAGGGAGAAGCAGGGGAGTCACCAGTTAAAAGAAGCACCGAGCTTGTTGTTGGATTTTAAAGATTGTTCCTGTAAGAACGTTTTAACCTCTGATTTTAATGGATTGTTTTTTCTATTGGTTTTTGCCTACACGTTTGTCTTTTAAGGATTATTTATTTAATGACTCTTTTTTGGAAAGCACTGCACTAATTATTGAACACTGTTTTTGTTTTGATATTTTTAATAAAAGCACTATGCACCTTTTTGAACCATCCCCTTGCTCAGTTGTTATTGCTTCCACTGATTAGCTCACTTGGTGACATTATCGACGGTGTTGGGTTCAAGGGCTCCCGAATAGCAGATGGGAGCGTGGAGCCGAACCCGCATCGTCACCCAGATCAGCTGTTGTACAGCTGTGATTCAGACTCAGATACAATGATATAAATACTCAGAGTGGTGCAGTGAGAGTAATATGGAAAAAGATGATCCGATGTGGGATCCGAGGTGCAGTGAGAGTAACAGCACTAAAGCAGCTATGCTATTTGGAATAGTTTGACCATTTTGTGGACCATTACAGTATATTGTTACAGGTTAATTACAATCAGATGCATTAAACTAATAAACAGTATGTGCTTAATTTCAGTGTATTTATAAAGCCACATCAGGGATGAGGATCTAAAAAAGAAAGGGTAACCACACAGGAACAGTAGCACTGCTTTGACGCTGGGTGCCACCAGTCTGCAAAACCGAGCGTAGAACTTGCATACGCCAGGGTATGAGCTACCATGGAAATGTGTGTGGCTTTACGCTAAGTTTAGGTTTTATAAATTGCAGTTTGAACGTGGAAACGTTCTTACGCAACATTTTTGTGCGTACGAACCGTTTATACATGAGGCCCCAGGAACGGAACTTTGTAACACTAGAGCTTATTGAAAAAGCTGTGATAAACATTCAGTGAGAGGCCCTGTTTTCGAGATGGGTCAGATGAGGATGGTTCAAGCTAACAGAAAGGACAAAAATACTCATAACAGCCCTGGTGGTGTTTGGAAGGGCATCTCTGACAGGACGGCACATTGGACTTTGATGTTCTTGGGCTTATAACACTGCTAGATCCCACTTTTGCCAGCTAAAAATAAGAAGGTGAGACTTCAGTAGGCACACAATTGCCAAAACAGTTTGAATGAAGATTGGAAAACTGATGCCTAAGTTGACAAAACTCAGTTTTGGCTGTAACAAATGGTAAGTTTAGAATTTTGTGTAAATAGCACTAATACATGGATTTGTCCTGCATTATGTCAATGGTACATGCTGGTCATGATAGTGTAATAGTGTGGGGAATGTTTTCCTGGTACAAATTAATAAGCCACTTTATACTAAATAAGCACATTTTAACATTGCTGTTCTCCACACTTATCTTTTAATGGGCACAGTCTACTCTTTATCAAATAGAAATTTCTATCAGGGTAGTGTACCTTGTCACCACACAAGCATTATGAAATGAAATGTTCATCCATGAACATTTCTGTGACTTAAGTTTACTCCAATGGCCTGCAGAGTTTTCAGTCCTCAATCCTTTAGAGCGCTTTTGGAATGAGATGGAGCAGCAGTTTTGCATCATGGAGATATTTGCAGGTACTGTGATCCTCTTGAGTCAGTGTGGTGACCAAAACTGCATTTTGAATCCATCCCTCAAACATCCACCTCTTCTAAAGGCAAAAGAGGGTCTTACGTACTAAACCAGACCATGGAAGATCCATCTCCATATTTTAATAAAGGCATTGTTAAGAAAAAAAGTTGTTTTAAGAGAAAAAAAAACTATTTTAGTTGCATTAAGTGTGCATATCCTTTGGGTAATACTTTGTGGAAGCACCTTTAGAATTGATTTCTGTGTTAAGTCTTTTTGGATAGTCCTCTGTCATCTTAGCTTTACAATTAGCACTGCAATTTTATGTTGCTCTTTTGTCAGGGGAGACCGCAGCTTTTTTATATAAAGATAACCATTGTTTTGTGGAAAAATGAAATTCATTTAGCTTTCTGACAAAGGTGAGCAGGTGTTCTGTCCAAATATTTTGACATCTGAAGCTATCGTTTCCCAGTCTATCCTGACCAGAGCCCCTCTTCATGCTGAAGTGAAGCAGCCACAAAATCTGCTGCTGCACAATTCATGCTGAACAGCAGGTATTGGCCTGAGATATGTTAGTTTTGTCCCAAAAATATGTTTTAGAAGGAAGGACAAAAACTTCTAAGATGGTCTGATCAGAGCATAATACATTTTACCACATGTTGGTCTCTTGATAGCCTCTCTGACTCTGGCAAAGCCATGAAAAATGGTTCTTTTACTTTTGTCGTCTTTATCCATGAAGGCTAAACTCAACTTAGATATGATACGTTGGAGATGTTTCTTCTACACATGCCCAATAATATAATCTCCAATATTTATTCATATTTGTGCTCATTCTATAGTTATTTAGAACTGTTATATATCTCTAAAGGGGCTTTGAGGTACAGAGAATCTGAGGTCTGCTTTAGTGTTTTTTGCCTACTTACAAATTTGAATTTTTGCTCACATACTACCGTAACACCATTTTGTCTTTGCTACATGGGCCACTAGTATAAGAACATTGTGTCAGAATTCCCCAGGATGTGCTCATTAGTGACATCAAACAAACGATGATATCAAGTTCACTCTCATTAATTCCAGGGAATCCAAGCTCAATGTATAGCAACCCTTTACTTAGTGGCAAAAACTATTCTTCTGAGCTCCTGGACTCGATCCTCTGCTTCTTTTTATATATTTTGATTGCGTTTTGGGATCCGATGAAAGGCTGTTTCTGATTTTCAGTCTTGACCTTGGCCTGTATTTTGGTGTTCGCATCTTCTTGACATTTTCGTTTTTTAACATCTGTCTCTCTTTAGACAGAACACTCATTCAGTGTCTTCTCTCACAACGTAAACTACTAGTAGGCTGTCTCCGGTTCCTTCCCCGTAGAAATGGAGCAGGTTTCTTTGATTCATTATTCTATAATGGCTTATGGCTTATTTTTGATGTACAATAATGGTTTGAATAGACTTGTCAGATAAAAGTAAAAAGGTAAATTGCATTTTTAAATTCTTCCAGTACTGAAAATCTAAATAACCTTGCCATTTGCCTCTCCCAATGGCTAAAATCTGCACCATCTCTGCCTTTCTACCCTTTTCACCTCTGTTGACTTTTTCTCTATACCTACCCACAACCATTCAAATCTTCTTTGATGATTCCATTTCTGGCACACAACTGATGAAGGATAAACTGGCAAGAAATAGGTTAGAATTTTCAGTTATAAAAAGTGTGCAACTGTGCCATACTTTTCACTGTATTTATAATTTTATATTTTCCAGTATTCTGGCCAATCTTCCAGTATGGAGATCTGGTTGTGCAGCATCAGTTTGAAGTTCTGGAAAGCATATGATTCCTAACAAGGACTCTGCTATTCATGCTTTTATTTATTGTAGCCAATCCACAGGAGGTTTAAATGGCAGCCACAAATAGTTACTATGGGTTTAAACTCTTGTTTGCAGGTTCAAAATAGATCTTATAATGACAGAGCAATTAAAAGTAAATAACCTTAGTCATTTTCCCAAGTGAAGGGCAAAAAAAAACAATGTAGTCTTAGTAAATTGCATTTTCTCACAGAATCCTTTTTTTAATATATAATTGTCAAAGCCCATCATCTGTTATTGTATAGTAAATGCTGTTTTAAGCACACAAGAATAGAAACGCAAAATGCAGTTTGTTAAAGCCAAATATCTCTCAGGGCTCAGTGTGACTGCTTTTATTTTGATGAGCAACACTCAACAACATGTGAATATTTAATTTCTGATGGTTTTATTTAATTTCAGAAAAGGCAAAAATTGCATTTATCATCTTTCTGGTGGGCAGATGCTCGAGTGGGTGACTTCTGTTAAAGATGCCCACCATCCAAGCTGTAGTCTCATCCAGGTGTTCAAATTCTTTGTTTGATATCCTGCAGAAAGAGAGAGAGAGAGTAGCTGAGAATCTGTCACAAGTAGCAGATTATTGAATCTACGTTGTGCCTTTCATGGCACTGGCAGCAGTCTTATGGTGGAACAATGCAGCCTTCAGTCTCTGCATTTTGGGAATGGTTTCTCTGAGAAACTCAAGGATGGTATAGCATGCCCTGACCTTAGAGTCTCCTTTGCTGAAGCTATGAGTCTGGCCCTTAAATTAGGTACTTGGCCTGAAAAGAGCACAGAAGGTAATAAGCCCATAGAAACAAGAATCCCACCTGAATGAGAAGAACTAAACAAGTCTATAGAACTGGTTGTGTCTGTAATTAGTTTAAAAGCGTGAAGGAGAGGGTTTTGATAGGATCTGTGATTTTATTGTGGAGGCTCAGTCCACATAGTTAATCAGCTTCCAAAGTTATGTGGAATGAGTGGGCTCATCTTATATGGAGGTTCTTAGAGTGAATGAGAGCTTTGGATACCAAACCTCTACTAGCTTTTTGGATACATCTTTTTTACAACATAGACTTCAGGCACCATCAGACTTGGTGGCAACCTACAATTTCATCAACTCATTCGGAATTAATGAAGTACACCTACCTAATTTCCCCACCAAATATAAAATCAAACTATAACCTGTCACTGGGGGTGGCACAATGAAAAAGGGGTTTCATAACATGCTATGCCTCCCATCCCATCCCACTTTGTACTTTGACAGAATTCAGGTTTTGATTCCTGACTTGGCAGACCACAAATTCCCCAGGTTAGAAGAAGCATTCATTCATTAACTGAGGAAAAGGGGAAGTTTTGAGAGGAAACCTGCCTTGAAGAATGCCTACATAAAGTCCAAAGGAGGGTTCCTGTTCTTTTGCTCACTCATTACTATGATGTTGCTGCACTTTGTCACTTCTCAGATGTGTTTAGCAAACAAAAATCGTCAGCATTGCCACCACACAGTCATCAAGATTGTGCCGTTTACATTGTGTACACCTTCACTTCTGTATTTTGTTAATTAACTGGTCCAGAAACTAAAGCCATAGATGAATATACTAGAAACAGTATGGTGTACAGGTTCATAAGAATGTCCAGCAGACTTTTTACAGTGTGGTTCTATGGGGAGGAAAAATGACGATCCTCTCAGTCCCAGTAGAAAATATAGGAACTGAATAATATAAGGGTTAAGAAACACAACCACCATTATTTTTTACCTTCTAAATCAAATGAATGAATTCAGAGTGATTAACTAAACTGAGTCTTTGAAGCACATGCAAACCAAACTGTATGAGATAAGGTGATGAGCTGAAAATGTTTAGCAGCACATAGGGACGCTACAAGTACCTGGTCAGTCCCTGTGGATTAGCTAAAATCCCTGTTGCTTTCAAGATTTTTGTAAATGACACCTTTCAAAAGGCATTTGCGGTTGTATATTGGACTATATATGGTAGATACAAGCCTTATTTTTTCTCGGAACTATAACACATACGAGGTGTGGCAGAAAAGTAATGAGACTGATTTTTTATTTACCAAAGTTTTTATTTTTTTCAAACATCAATGTTATCCCCTTCAAAGTAGTTCCCTTGGGCAGCTACACACCGATGGAGATGTTGTTCCCACTGTTGGTAGCAGCGCTGGAAGTCTTCAACCGGTATGGTCTTCAGCATGTCCGTTACACTCTTTTGGATGTTTTCTAAAGTCCCGAAATGACGTCCTTTGAGGACATTTTTCAGTTTAGGAAAAAGGAAAAAGTCACACGGACTGAGGTCAGGTGAATAAGGGGGCTGGGGAACCACAGGAATGCGTTTTTTAGATTGTCCTTCTGCTCAATTGTGAGGTTTTTCGGCACCATTTTGGCACAGACCTTTCGCATGTGCAAATGTTCAGTCAAAATTTGATGAACGGTAAATCTGTTCAAATTTAATTGTTCACTCAACATTCTTAATGTTAAACGACGGTCTGATCTCACAAGAGTGTTCACACGTTCGATGTTTTCATTGGTTTTCGAAGTTGAAGGCCTCCCTGAAAAACTTGAGCTCGGGATAAAGAATGTTCCCCATAGGCCTGTTTTAACTTTTCAAACGTCACACTTGCCGATTCTCCAAGCTTAACACAAAATTTAATGGCACAACGTTGCTCCAAATTCCGTTGTTCCATTTTGCATGACGCACAACCAAAAACACAACTTCGCTAATAGCAGTCACAAAAATCACGTAGTTAACGGAAGGAGTTGAAACTTGCACTGAGCTATGGGAGGGTACTGATACACGTGCTCTATCAAGGACAACAGCGCAGCGTTGCCAGATCGCTTGCAGTGTTGCCAGTCTCATTACTTTTCTGCCACACCTCGTATGATGAGCATGTAAGAGAGGTTCAGCAATGTCAAAGAAAGCATGGATTCTACAACAAACTAACTGAGAATTCCTTTAAACCTCTTTACTCTTCTTGGGTTATCAAATTTTGGGTGTCAGCATGGACCTAGTCAGGATTTAAGCCATAAAGAATAGGCGAATACCTAATTAAGTAAAGCAAGTCTAAAGCCTCATAGACTTTGCAAATTATTACCATTATTCTACCAATAAATGTGCAGAAATTATCACTACAATTCAAGTCAGGCTAAGAAAACTTCAAAAAACTTGTTTGGTCTTCAGAAATGCAAGATACCTTTGTCAACATTAAAATCCTTTTTTCTACAGCACCAACCAACCCAACTCTGATAATTATCTTCCCTCTGAACTGAAGGCAGTTGTTTCATTTAATCTTGCACCTTGTTTTCTTAGAAGCTCTCTACAGCTGAACAAAACTATGAAATGGGAATATGGTTTTATTGGCTATGAAATCTTCTCTAGAGGTGTGGGAACACTTGTTTGAGGGCACGGAGCAGCTGTTTGTTCTCTTTTTTATATTGGCAGAGCTTATTTCAAGAAACAAAGCTGGTGTTCCTGCACCTGAAGCACATTTGGAACTTTTGTGTAACATTGTCTGGTGTGTTTGGATAGCCCACTCCTGCAGTGGTAGTTCATGCTTCAGGTTACACATATGAAACAGATGCAGTGGGATAAAGTGAAGACTGTAACTCGCTTGCAATGTTCTATTTGTTCACTGCTTCCTTATTTATTACTGTATATGACTACCTGAAACCATTTTACAATGTTTTCCATTGGCTATATTGGTCATCTTCCATTACTTCCCAGTTATATGAACTGACTCCATGTTTTCTTGTCTCATTTACAGACAGTATGGCCATTACACAAATGTGAGGGCAAAGTATCCAGCACATCTAGTACAAATGGCAAGTTGGCCCTAAAGGATATTTCTGTATTTGGGCTTTTGGTGGTTCCCTACACATCAAACATGTCAAAGCCAACAGAGGCATTGCTGACTTAGAATTGAGAACACATCGGTCACACATGCGTGAAGCAGGATTTCACTATGAGAAATCTGAACCTGCTAGTTAGTTCCTAGTATGTGTCTAAGGCACTGCATGTGAATGCTGTTGAGATGTCCCTTTTAGCACATATAAGTGGTCTCTGTTTCTCTGACATAGAGAAGTATGCAGATGCAAGCCTGGTAGACATGCATAATGGTGTTCACTTGAACCAGACTGTTGCTCCAGACCCTTAAGTTTAGCTTGGCAATGGCTGATGCTGCTTCCCAGTACACTTGCTGATGCTGATGTCTAGGGAAAAATGAGTAGACATTTTTTGATCCAAATTAACGTAAAGTCTTCCAAGACCTTGAAAAAGTGCAGTCATGTATCCTGATAGAATATGCATGACTGATATCCTTTCCATGTCAGTAAGTCTTCAGGCTGCTTGTAAGTCCAAACTATCTGCAGGCTCACTCAAAGTGATCAATCAGTCTCAGAAGGGTATCCTCAGTGTGACATACTGAAAAGCTTATCTCTAATAAAATCTGAAACCCTGCATTTGAGCCTGGCCTGGAAAAAGTGTTACTAATGCAGAGGTTGTGATAGGAACACATCTGTAACAGTTGTCATCCATTCTTGTTCATCCTCTTGAATCTGTGATGCCTAATTTACAGTAAGATGGCCAAGAAGTGTGATGTCAATGTCAATTTATTTATATAGCACATTTAAAACAACATAGGAATGCTGTGGCCAAAGTGCTTTACAATAAAAGAAGAAAAAAACATATAATTAACATGAATAACATAAATAGAAATAAAATGAATGAGCATAAATAAATTAAATAATAAAAAGAAGTCAGATTACATAATCACAATGAGGAAACCATCAGTATTACTGAAGGTAACGGAAAGCAAGTTATTAGAAATGAGTCTTTAATCTTGTTTTGAAGAGTTCAATTGTAGACAACTCCTTTATGTAGTGAGGTAAAGAGTTCCACAGGCAAGGAGCAGCAGCTGCAAAAGCCCTGTCCCCTTAGTTTTACACTTGGTACGAGGGACAACAAGAGACAACTGACCAGAAGATCTAAGCACTCTAGATGGCTGGTGTAAAGTACACAATTCAGATAAATAGGCAAGAGCAAGCCCATGTAAAGATTTAAAAGCAAGCAATAAGACTTTAAAATCAATTTGAAAACTGACAGGCAGCCATTGTAAGGAAGCTAATATTGGAGACATAGAATCAGACTTTCTTGCCCCAACCAGAAAGCGAGCGGCAGCATTCTGGACCAACTGTAACCTGTGTATCAGGGATTTGTTAATCCCAGAATACAGCGAGTTGCAGTAATCAAGGCGAGAAAAGATAAAAGCATGAGTAGCTTTCTTAAAATCCCTAGAAGATAAAAAAGGCTTGATCTTACCTAAAAGACAGAGCTGGAAAAAGCAACTCTTGACTACAGAATTAATCTGTTTTTAAAAGAGAGGTTACTGTCAAAAATAACACCAAGATTGCGGACCTGAGGTTTGCAAAAGACGGAGAAACAGCCGAGAAGTCCAAGACCAATTTGGGCTTTAGCTGATGGACCCACTATAAGCACCTCCATTTTATTTTGATTCAGATCAAGAAAATTATTAGCCATCCAGGATCTTAGCTCAAAAAGAAAGTTGTGCAGTTGACTCATTGCAGAGTTGCAGACGGGAATATAAATCTGTGCATCATAAGCATAGCAGTGAAAAGAAATGTTAAATTTCCTAAAAATAGCTCCAATAGGGTGAAGGTATATAGAGAATAAAATAGGACCCAAAATGGATCCCTGAGGAACACCACATTTAAGAAGAGCAGTAGACGGAAAAGAGGAATTTAAAGTCACTGAAAAGTGTCTACCAATTAGATATGACCTGAACCAATTAAGAGCAGCCCCTTTAAGCCCAACAAGATGTTCAAGCCGCAACAGCAATATCTCATGGTCAACAGTGTCAAAGGCAGCGGACAGGTCAAGGAGGACAAGGACTGCAGTGCCACCTGAGTCAGTAATAATAGAGATGTCATTGAATACTTTCAGGATTGCTGTCTCAACACCATGATAACGCCTAAAGCCAGATTGGTAGATCTCAAATAAATTATTGGAGTTAAGGTGATCAACCAATTGATTATAAATAATTCTTTCTAATATTTTAGCCAGAAATGGCAATTGGGAAATCGAACGAAAATCTAATTCTGCCTTTTTTAGACAGGGATGCACCGCAGCATGTTTAAAAAATGAGGGCACAACCCCCTCACTAATTAACCATTGATCTTCTTCTTTCGGCTGCTCCCGTTAGGGGTTGCCACAGCAGATCATCTTCTTCCATATCTTTCTGTCCTCTACATCTTGTTCTGTTACACCCATCACCTGCATGTCCTCTCTCACCACATCCATAAACCTTCTCTTAGGCCTTCCTGTTTTTCTCTTGCCTGGCAGCTCTATCATTAGCATCCTTCTCCCAATATACTCAGCATCTCTCCTTTGCACAGGTCCAAACCAACGCAATCTCGCCTCTCTGACTTTGTCTCCCAACCGTCCAACTTGAGCTGACCTTCTAATGTACTTATTTCTAATCATATCTATCCTCGTCACACCCAGTGCAAATCTTAGCATCTTTAACTCCGCTACCTCCAGCTCTGTCACCTGCTTTTAACTCTTCTCCAACCATTAGACCCTGTCTGCACTCTCTTTTTCACCTCTCTTTCACAATCCCCATTACTCTCTACTCTTGATCCCAAGTATTTAAACTCATCCACCTTCGCCAACTCTACTCCCTACACCCTCACCATTCCACTGACCTCCCTCTCATTTACACACATGTATTCTGTCTTGTTCCTACTGACCTTCATTCCTCTCCTCTCTAGAGCTTATCTCCTCCTCTCCAGGGTCTCCTCAACCTGCTCCCTACTCTCGCTACAGATCACAATGTCATCAGCAAACATCATAGTCCACGGGGACTCCTGTCTAATCTCGTATGTCAACTTGTCTATCACCATTGCAAATAAGAAAGGGCTCAGAGCTGATCCCTGATGTAATCCCACCTCCACGCTGAATGCATCCGTCACTCCTACCGCAGACCTCACCACTGTCACACTTTCCTCGTACATATCCTGTACAACTCTTACATACTTCTCTGCCACTCCCGACTTCCTCATATAATACCACAGCTCCTCTCGAGGCACCCTGTCATATGCTTTCTCTAGGTCCACAAAGATGCAATGCAACTCCTTCTGGCCTTCTCTAAACTTCTTCATCAACATCCTCAGAACAAACATTGCATCTGTGGTGCTCTTTCTTGGCATGAAACCATACTGCTACTCACTAATCATCGCCTCACTTCTTAATCTAGCTTCCACGACTCTTTCCCATAACTTCATGCTGTGGCTCATCAATTTTCTTCCCCTATAGTTACTGCAGTCCTGCACATCCCTCTTATTCTTAAATATCGGCACCAGTACACTTCTTCTCCACTCCTCAGACATCCTCTCACTTTCCAAGATTCCATTAAACAATCTGATTAAAAACTCCACTGCCATCTCTCCTAAACACTTCCATGCTTCCATAGTTATGTCATCTAGACCAGCAGCCTTTCCATTTTTCATCCTCTTCATAGCTGTCCTTACTTCCTCCTTGCTAATCCGTTGCACTTTCTGATTCACTATCTCCACATCATCCAACCTCTTCTCCCTCTCGTTCTCTCTCCTTAACCTCCTTAACCCTAACCTGCTGCACATCTTTCCCAGCTCGGTTCCTCTGTCTAGCCAATCGGTACAGGTCCTTTTCTCCCTTCTTAGTGTCCAGCCTCTCATACAACTCATCATACGCCTTTTCTTTAGCCTTCGCCACCTCTCTCTTCACTTTGCGCCTTATCTCCTTGTACTCTTGTCTTCTTTCTGCATCTCTCTGACTATCCCACTTCTTCTTTGCCATCCTCTTCCTCTGTATACTCTCCTGTATTTCCTCATTCCGCCACCAGGTTTTCTTTTCCTCCTTCCTCTTTCCAGATGTCATGCCAAGCACCCTTCTTGCTGTCACCCTTATTACATCTGCTGTAGTTTCCTAGCTGTCTGGTAACTCTTCACTGCCACCCAGTGCCTGTCTCACCTTCTCCCTAAACTCAACCTTGCAGTCTTCCTTTTACAAATTCCACCATTTGATCCTTGGCTCTGCCCTCGCTTTCTTCCTCTTCTTGATCTCCAATGTCATCCTACAGACTACCATCCTATGCTGCTTAACTACACTTTCCCCTGCCACCACTTTGTAGTCTTCAATCTCCTTCTGATCAACTCTTCTGCATAGGATGTAATATACCTGTGTGCATCTTCCTCCACTCTTGTACGTAACCCTATGTTCCTCCCTCTTCTTAAAATATGTATT
The DNA here is from genome assembly GCA_026402145.1 of Polypterus bichir lapradei. Taxonomy (NCBI): domain Eukaryota; kingdom Metazoa; phylum Chordata; class Cladistia; order Polypteriformes; family Polypteridae; genus Polypterus; species Polypterus bichir. Next base: position 56,079,709 of record JANRMT010062818.1, on the reverse strand, counting down.
CACCACAGCCATGTCCATCCTTTTGGCAAAATCCACTATCCTCTGACCTTCTTCATTCCTCTCCTTGACACCATACCTACCCATCATCCCCTCATCTCCACTGTTCTCCTCACCAACATGCCCAACATGAAATCCGCTCCAATCACCACTTTCTATCCCTTGGGTACACTGTTCATCACTTCACCCAAATCACTCCAAAAATCTTGTTTCTCACCCATTGCACACCCAACTTGCGGTGATTATGCACTAACAACATTCATCATCACACAGCTTCATAATTATTACTCTGTCTGCCCCTCTTTTCACCTTCAAAACACTCTTGACATACTGTTCCTTCAGAATAACGCCTACTCAATTTCTCCTCCCTTCCACACCATGATAGAACAATTTGAATCCACCTCCAATCCACTTGGCCTTACTCCCCTTCCATTTAATATCTTGCACACACAATATATCAACCTTCCTTCTCTCCGTCATATCTGCTAATTCTCTCCCCTTACCAGTCATACTGCCAACATTCAATGTTCCTACCCTCAGTTTCACTCTCTTTACTTTCCTCCTCTCCTCCTGCCTCCGGACATGTCTCCACATTCTTCTTCTCCTTCTTCGGCCAACAGTAGCCCAATTTCGACCAACATCCTGTAGGCTAACTGGTGGCAGTTGTTGTTAACCCGGGGCTCGACCGATCTGGTATGGAAATTTGTATTGTTGTCTGCATATTGATTTGGCAAAATTTTACACTGGATGCTCTTCCTGACATAACCCTCCCCATTTATCCGGGCTTGGAACTGGCACAAAGAAACACACTGGTTTGTGCATCCCCTGTGGCTGGGTTATTACAGTAATAGAACCATTGATAATAGCTCGTAAAGATGGAGACAAAACATCAAAGGCTTCCACTAAGACGCGTACAATATCAAGAGGACTGAGAATAGGTTTAAGGGTGTCAATAGTACTTTTTAACTGTGAAAGTGAGACAAGTTCAAAAGATTCCAATACAATGCCATGATTAACAGTAGGAAGTTCATAGCCAGTTGGAACAATACCACAGCGGATTATATCAATTTTACTGACAAAGAATGAAAGAAACTGCTCACATGAAAGAACAGTATTATTTAATCCCGTCACAAAATGAGGGTGAATGGCCGCATTAAATGAATTAAATAAGACCCTAGGATTCTTAGAATGACGGAATGCTAAATCAGTGTAGAAATCATGTTTAGCTGTCTTAACTGAAACCTGGAAGTTGAATTGAGAAGTCCTAAAAATCTGTTTAGAAACAATCAGTCCATCTTTTTTCAAATACCGTTCCGCAGTTCGACAGGCGCAGTATAGCGGTTGCGTAGTTTCATTTAGCCAGGGAGCAGGTCTTCCCTTATTACAGCGTATCTTGAGCGGAGCAATTGAGTCTAAAACCGTTTTACAAGAAGAATTAAATCCTAAAACAGAACCATCGATACAATCATATTTAACACATACATCAAGACTAGAGAATATGGTTTTAAAATCGAATATAATAGAAGAATTTAAAAAGCGAGAACAGCGTGGAGCACAACTAGTAGTAGGAACACCAACAGCAATATTCAAATCTATCATTATAGAAAAGTGATCACTAAAAGAAGTATCACATAAATCAATATTTTGAACTGAAATATCACATATAAGAATGAGATCAAGGGTGTGACTGAGAGAATGAGTTGGCATATTAATATGCTGGATAAAATCAAATGATTCCAATAGTGATAAAAAGTCATTAACCAAAGGTTTTGATTGACAACAAACGTGTATGTTAAAATCACCAACAATAAATACTTTGTCATGGGAGAGGGTAATATCAGCCAGGAGATCAGAGAATTCAGAAATGAAGATATCATTAATTACAGGAGGTCTATAAACCACAGCAAACAATAAAGAAGGGGAGCTGCACACTTTGAAAAGTTGCAGTTCGAAGCTACTAAACGGACCCCTTGTAAGGCTCCGACACAAGAACATACTTTTAAACACAGTGGCAATGCCCCTGTCATTTCGAGTCAGCCGAGGAGAGTTTAAAAATGAATAACCTTATGGTACCAAGTCAGTAAAACATGAAGAGTCACCATTTACAATCCATGTCTCAGTAATGAAAAAGAAATTAGGGTTAGGGTTAGGGTTTAGGGTTTATTTGAGATAATAAAGTCTTGCAGAATAAGAGTTTTATTAGACATTGATCTCATGTTCAAGAGAGCAGTCTTGATAGAAGTAGAAGAGCTTGCTGCAGGATGAGCACGGGTGAGCGTGCGAATATCAGCAGCGTTTACTCCCTGAGAGCACATCGAGGAAGAGTGATGGTGCCTTGAGATGGAGAAATTAAATCCGGTATCCAACACCCATGGACCAGGGATGGAGTCCTGTGCAGGAGCAGATGGGCTATAGACAACTCGCAGGCATCGGGAATCCAAGCTCTGGGACTTGAGTTGGCCTCGTTTAACAGCAATACTGGCTCTTCTTCCATGGCGGTGGGGGGTGCGTTTGCGTCTCCGAGAGGCATTCAGCTCACTGATACAGGTGAACATTGGTTTCCAGGTGAAGAAGTCAGGAGTTGAATAAAACAAAGGTGGATGTTCACATAATATCCCATCAGGAGATGAAAATTGAGAGGAAAGCAATCAAGAAAATATGCTAAGTAAAGAATCACAATCACAGGACAGTGGCCGCTGAGATAAACTAATACATAAAAACAAAGTTAAAACATAGATTAGCAAGACGAGCAGACTGCCAGCCACACCAGTCGGCACCATCTGCATTGATAGTGATAGGCTCCAAATAAGGTTCTGAAGTAACTGAAAAGCAACAGGAGTTTATTCTTAGCAATACTGTATTGCTAATCAACCTATTAAGTGCTTCAAAGAAACAATCTTTGACATCCTCAGAAGAAGACAAGGTAGGTGCATAACTACTGAATATATTAATGGGACCTGCAGTAGCAGTGTGTTCTGAACACAACTGCTGGAGCAGCCAGTGAAAACAAAAGTCAAATTCATGGTGTTAAGCTTCTCTGGGCTCTTTTGCTGTCCAGAAGAATATATAGTTATGTCCTTTGAAAGATCCACTCAATGCTTGACCCGTTTTCTGGAAGGCAGCTGCAATTTATCTAGTCTGGCAAGCCTCCAGTCAACAATGGTGGTTTTCCCATCTCTTTCAAGACTTCTGAACATAATGTTCCATCTTGCAAATCAAAGTGCTACTAACATGTTTTTTTTTTAATTTAGATCTGTGCGGCATGCTAGTTCAGTCTGGATGTTGTGCCTAATTACTAAGCTCCAAGAAGGTATTGGTGGGTCAACATCTTACTGACTTGGAACTGCCTGGCTTTAGGCATGAAGAAGTTAACCAGTGGGATGCAATATCTTCCACCATTGGAAGCATCCTATAGTGTTTTTACTCTTTTACACATTTCAACTGGAGTTATACTTCATAACCCATTTATTAATAAATTTTTGGATTTGTTGTCCATTGTTATAACAATAATTAGTTTTGACAATTTGATCTGCGTGTTGTGATTACACCCACATTGCAAAATTGTTTATAGAAGTTATTTTTGAACAAAAAATACCATAGCCATTTGAAAAGAAGTCCAGCCATGCATGATAGCTCAACACTTATTCTTCCAGCGCAACAACCTATCACCCCCTCAGGGGGTGGCTTCCTCTGAAAAGATCGAATCACAGTAAAGTTTTTGTGCCATGTGGTTGGTTTTGTTTTGATTTACTTCTATATTTACATGAGAATTCCCACAAGTGACTATAAAAATGTATCCATACCATGGGAAAAACTGTATGAGGAATATGTGATAAAATGATTATTTCCAGATCCTTTTTGTTGTCACAAATATGTGTTAAAAACACAGAAAATGCTGCTCAATACTCGACTGTATTGGCTTGAAAAATGGATGATTTGTTAAGTTTTTAAGTTTTTCTTCTGTGCCCCATACCCTCCATTGAAAAGCACCAGTGTGGGCAAGATACTTTTCTAAATTTATAGAATGTACCTAAATTTTGAAGACAGTTTCACATGGCAAATGCATATAACACCAGGTTTGTGAAGAAATAACTTCAGCTTGAAACATACAGTATACTGAACTTATCCTTTAACAAACATAATATCTTACTTCAATCTGAGAGACAGTCCCATTTTTACAACATTTTAAACAATAGTGCAGTAAAACCCAAGAATCCTTTTACAATCATTGATTGTCTTTTGCACCTGGCTCAGTCTATTGAACAGATGTTTGAGCTGTCAATGGATAAATATGAGGCTTTCACAGCATTCTTTTCAAATAAAGTTTATAATATGAGTTGTAGTATACCTCACACTTCAAGGACAAATGTAGCTGAACCACAATGTAAGGAATACAGTCAGTCAAACCTCTTTATTAAAATAAACCTAAGTGAGCTTCATAGAGTAATTACTCAGCTAACACCATCCACAAGTGTCATTGATCCAGTCCTTACCGGGTTTTTTAAAGACTTCTCTGATTCAGTGATCAACAGTGTATTTCATATACTTAATCGTTCAAACAGAGTTCATTCCTGGCTCTCTAAAAACTGCTGTAGTTATGCCACTACTGAAGAAAATGAATTTTGACATTTCTGTGTTGGACAATTTTAGACCAATCTCTAACATGGCTTTTTATGCAAAATTCCAGAAACAGTAGTTTTTCAACAATCAATTGATTACTTGAATAAAAATTATATTCTGGGTAAATGTGAGGAACGTTTCAGACCAAATCATAGTACAGAAACTGCATTGGTTAACATATTCAATGACTTGCGTCTTAATACTGATTCAAACAATCCATCTATTCTTGTTCTAGTAGACCTGAGTGCAGCATTTGACACCACAAATCCCAGCATTCTTATTGACCGCCTTAGTCAATGTGTTGGCTTAAGTCATATCATAAGAAGTGACATTTATATGTCAATGATCCATGAAGTTATGTATGGTGTGCCACAGGGATCTATTTTAGGCCCCTAATTATTCTCTAACTACACACTCCCATTAGGCCTGATTATTTCAAAGCATAAAATGAATTATCAGTTATGCAGACGATAAATAGATTTATTTGTTGATAGCACAAGAGATCCTGAGGCTCTAAATCTTCTGATTCAGTGTCTTACTAATGTCGTTGAACAGAGGAGTAATAATTCCCTTAAAATTAACAAGGAAAAAACAGAAATTTTAATTATTGGCAGCAAACAAACATTTTGCAGTTTAGAAATAAACTAGACAATAAGGCCAGAAGTAAAGAATCTCTGCATCATTTTAGATTCAAAGCTAAAATTTCAACCACATATTAAGCAGATTACTAAGAATGAATTTTTTCACTTAAGAAATATTGAGGGAGTTACATCTTTTATATCACTGAAAGATAACCTAAAAAGTTGATACATGCTTTAGTCTTTAGCCTTACTAAATACTGCAGTAAATTCCTACCAGGATTACCAAAAATATCTAAATCAGCTGCAATTAGTCCAAGATTACAACAATTTTAACTAAAAATGGGAAAATATGAGCACATCTCACCAGCCTTAGCATCATTGCAATGGCTGTCTGTGTCTTTTATGATTGATTTTAAATTATATTAAATTGTATCTAAAGCTCTTCACAATCTAGCAGATACTTATATTTTAGAGTGCTTATCCTCCCATACACTTAATTGTAATCATAGATTCTCTAACACTGTTCACCACTTTATATTCTGAGAGTGAGCCACAAAAGAACTGGAGAGGTGGCTTTTTGTATTTATGCACCAAAAATCTGGAATACTTTATCATTAGAGATTCACCAGGCCAGTACAGTTGAACACTTCAAAAAACTACTAATAACCCACCTCTTTAAACTCCTTTCTTGATCACTTAAGAAACCATTAGCATCACTGGCATGACTGAGGGGATGAGGATACTGATTCCTTTTATCATATGCAATCCTATTTGCTGTTTTATAGGCCAGACATTAATCACTACTGTTGTGTCTTTTCTTCTTTTGCAGTACTCTGTGTAGGTGCCACTCTCCCAACCTAAGTTTCCTATAGCCACCTGGGATGCTGAGAAGATAAAAAGAGCTCAACAAGAGTATCATGTTAATGGTGACACATTCATTGACTGTAGAATGCCTGGGTGACTGGACTGTCTTGTGGCCTTGGAACATCCATCGCAAGTTTGTTTTCTCCAGCATCCCATCAACTGGAGTTTTTATTTTTGTGTCCTCCCTGGCCATTTGACCATAGATTTGCTATTAAGCTGAACATTATGATTATGTACTGTTGTAAAAAACTGTTCTTTCATTTTTAAATTCTTTTGTGTCTGTGTTTCATCATTATTATTATAAGCACTTTGAGCTATTGACATGTTTGAAAATGTGAAACATAAATAAAGGTTGTTATTGCAACAGGCCTTTAAAAATCCATTTCCTAAATTGTCCTTTGCATTTTTCCCTTAGAACATGGGGGTGGTCACTGATGGACATTAGGAGAGGTTCTACCAAGAAATCACTCAAATGGAGAGGTACATTAGTAGAAAGTGTAGTGAGTCTATGTTAACAGACACCTGTTGGTCATTCCACTATGAAACACCCTCAGGGGATTATAAGAGGGAAAAACCTGCAATGTTACTACCTTTTGTAAGTGATAATTATACTTAAAATGATTATGATTACATATTGAAGTCTAAAAAATTAGTTTTAAAAATATTTTATGTCTTTTCTCTAGTGTTTTTTTTTTTTTTTTTTTTTGCATTTTAAACCTTCATCACTTAAAAATTGGATGTGATACAATTCCTTTGCCAGATTTGGATTTAGCATCCTCAGATCTATTACAAAAACACCTACAAATTTTGACTAGCTCTAAATTAACTAGCTCTACTCAGACCTTTCAAAATACAGCAAACTTTTCATGTTTTTCATTTAAAATGAATTAGATAGATAGATAGATAGATAGATAGATAGATAGATAGATAGATAGATAGATAGATAGATA
>JANRMT010062818.1:56011798-56072687 GCA_026402145.1 Polypterus bichir lapradei | reverse complement strand
ATAGATAGATAGATAGATAGATAGATAGATAGATAGATAGATAGATATTGATCCCAAGGGAAATTAAAAGAGACAAGAGAGGATAAATCTTTGGGGCATCTGAAGGCCAGCCCTGTATATTATAAATAAAACAGGGGTATTGACACATCAAAAAGAAAAAGCAAATGTCATATTGATGCGAGTCTCTAAAACAGACTGCTCAAGACGGAGGAACGTCCGGTATTATTGGATCCTAGCAAGAAGAGGAGGATCTAGGAAGGCAGAGACCAGAAGTAATGTCACTGATATCATGGTCGTCAATTGTCCGGTCTGAGAGAGAGTTAGTGAAAAGACATCAGTCAACAGTGCCCTCTGGCTTTCCAGTGGAAAATTACAATTATCTGAGCCCTTAAACTGTCAATAGTCATAGAAGATTAAACTCAAAGATTCTGACTCCATCATTTGTCTTTCAGAGTGCAGCTCTTGAAGCACTGGCGTGGACATGGTGACTACTCCTAGGATCCAAAAAGAGTTATCCATACTCCATGAGCACTTTGACATTTCATCAAAAGTTTCCAATGATGCCTGATGGACACGTTTAAAGCCTGCACTGTAAGTAGAGAGGCTCTGGCAGGAGTTCATTATTATTTCTAATGCTTTCATTTTTTTTTTTTTTTTTTGAGGTGGTTGTTACTTTTTCGTTGTCTTTATTTTTATGATTCTTTTGTTGTTTCATGCAAATGTGCTTTGTAATATTAATACTGCCGTGCTATAAAAGTCAGGGGTGTGTCAAACAAAATGACATTGACTCACTTAAAGGAAAGATATTTGTAAAAGACTTTGCTCTCTAACAACAAGCAAAAGAAAATGAAAATCCAATAGGAAAAAGAATTGTTTTTTTAGCTCCTGTTATTATTTTGTATTTTGGATTGTGGTATTACTCTGGTACTGTGTTGACAGACTAGTGAAGACTTCTGGGCTCACTCTTAAACAATGTATGTATTTTGTGGCCTGCAGGGGGCGCACAGCTCCCAAAACCTGACACAGACAGACACAGGACACAAGTTCAACACACACTTTTTTATTTTTTCACAGGAAACGCTTTCACTCATTTTCCATCTGCTCACCACAGTACAGCAAGCACCAATGATACAACAAATACAGCATGTTGCCTTTGCCATCTCTCTTCTCTCTCTTTCTCTCTCTCTCTGTCTCCCCTTCCAACTCCACTCCTCCTGGCAAGCTTCGTCTCTCTTCCTCCTGACTCTGTCTCTCTGAATGGAGTGAGGCAACTCCTCTTTTAAAGCACCTGGAGGTGAAGGCTTGGGTTTCCTTTGCTGTTTTGTTTTTATATGGTGTGAACATTCCAACCCAGATCACAGACAGATGCCAAGGACACAAGTACCAAAGCACACGTGATTTTATTTATACAGTTCCAACAAGCACCAACACGCTTTACTTTTCTCCCTTTTCTTTCTTCTTCTTTATGTATCTCTTTCTTTCTCCTCCACTTTCTCTCCAGGCAAGCATCGTCCGCCTCCTCCCAACTCTGGCTCCTAGAATGGTGTTTGCTGGCCCCTTATATAGGGCACCCGGAAGTGATCCAGGTGTCTGATGGTGCGATTCCAGCAGCAGTTCCGGGTGTGACGAAAGAGCTGCTCTCCAGAGCTCAGCAGTAATTGTAGCACCAACTGCCGGCACCCGCAGATCCCAACAAGGCTGTACCAAACTCCAACTCCCATGAAGCCCTGTTGGAGTCTGAGGCACCGCTACAACCAAGGGGGGCAGTCATCTAACATTCTGGGGGAGGTAATGCTTTGGTCACACTTGCTCCCCCGGTGCTTCCAGCATGGAGGCGTCCTGCAAGGGCCCCAGCCATCCGCCAGAATGGTAATGGTTAATACTCAAGAAGATATACTAATTGTATGAGTTAAAGTGAACTGGTAAGACCTGGATCAATAAATATATAAAAGCAAGGCAAGTGCTAAACACAGTTTGGACTCTAAGGTGTCACTCTTAAACATGACACCTGACTGGGAACAACAGATTTGTGAGAGCAAGTCATCATTAGAGTGCAGATGCCTTGAGAGCAGTGCTTGCCAGTCCCATCCCTGGAGACCCCTGTGGCTGCAGGTTTTCTTTCCAACAAGTTTCACAATCAGTGAGTCATTTTACTTCTAACAGATCTCATAGTTTAATTAGCTGGTCTTGTTTATTTCTCTTATTTTGTATTTAGAAATGTGCAGTAGTGTGACAAACTAATTGTTGGTACAAAAACCTGAAGCCACAGTGCTCCCACTGGACTGAGACCAGAAACCATCACTTTAGTTCATCCAAGCATGACATGCAACTGCTGGCCATATGTGTAAAGTAAACTTCAACACTCAAGTAACTTGAATAACAATAAAGGATAGATGGAGGGACTAGAGACTAGAGAGAAAAATCAGATAGGTTTTGACACCCACATGCACTGAAAAGTCAGTCAGTCAGTCATTTCTCAACCCACTATATCCTAACACAGGGTCACAGGGGTCTGCTGGAGCCAATCCCAGGGCGCAAGGCAGGAATAAATCCCGGGGAGGGCGCCAGTCCACTGCAGGACACACACACACCAAGCACACACTAGGGACAATTTAGGATCGCTAATGCTCCTAGCCTGCATGTCTTTGGACTGTGGGAGGAAACCCACACAGACACGGAGAGAACATGCAAACTCTATGCAGGGAGGACCCAGGAAGCAAACCCAGGTCTCCTTACTGCGAGGCAGCAATGCTACTCACTGCGCGACTGTGCCGCCCACACTGAAAAGTGCAGTTCAAAATTGCAATACATAACTGGTTCTAATTTGCGTATGCACGTATCACTAATTTTTTAAAACATTAATAATATAGCAATGCATCCTATTTATAAATAAAAGGCCATTTGACACCTTGGATTTTTCACATTTAAAATGTTTGATGTTCCTGATTAAAATCAGTGGAGTCTGAACTATTGTAAAATATTTCAAAATTTTCTTAAAAAACTGTCCTGCACTGACAAAATCTACAAATGTAGCACCTCCGAATAGTTTGGCATACTCCATATAAATCTGTGACATACAGTACTTTGGATGACCTGAATCATCCTGCTTTTTTTATCATCTTCTGTTTTCTTGTCTTCTTAGGGAGTCAAGGCATGGGTTATGGGCTGTCAAAAAGGGGGGCCTATTAAAGCCCCTTTAAATCCCTGTTGAAGTGTTTGTTGTGTAATTTTGGGCAATACAAGAAATAAATTGTTGTTATTGTAAATTTCTCCCAACTTTATGGCTTCACTATCCTTCCACCAATGGCACGTCTGTGAAAATATATTTTTTCCTTTCTCTGTTGTATTCTGAAATGGACATCTTTGTAGTGTATGTATTATATATTTCTAGTTTTTATGTTTGATTTTTCTGCTCTGCTGTTTTGCATTTTTTAATGTCTGCAGTAAAAGGCATAGTTTTGGACATGCACTTTGAGAGTTTTAGTACAGCAGCTTCTATAAAGCCTAATTGTCAGTACAAAAAGAACTACAAAGCTTAAAATGAGATGTTTCATATATGCTGTATGAAGGTACTGTAACTGCTTGTGAAATCATCCCATCAGTTAAATTCATGTGAAGGAGAGAAAGAATTAAAAAAGAAAAAAACAAAGTACAGTAAGTGAATGGGACCATACTAGAGTAATATATCTTTTCAGCTGCAGATTTTCAAAACTGTTGTGATTTTTTTAAAACCACTATCACAGGCATAACTAGAATGGCTGGGATTAGAAGTAGCTGTAGGTAAATTATAAGGAGGGCCACTAGGCTGAGCCATTTCTTCTGTTTCAGATTGGCAGCAACCTTCTATGATCAGTCCAAAATGATGTATAGTTTAACATTCCTTCCAACGTCCCGTTACAAAATGCTAGTCAGTATTTAAAGGACATATTTCTTGATGAATATAAAGAGAAAAAATGCAAGATATGGGGTAACCCAAATGCAGTAGGACTATACAGTTAAAGTGGTGGCTATTGGTTGCAGGCAGGAAAAAATAAACAAGAAAAAGTTGTCCATTTATCAACTGGCAAGAAGAAAATTTAAGTTCTTATATATATTTTTATTTCAATTCTACATTAAAATTGAAGAAAAAAAATTATACTAAAAGAAAAATATCTGATTACCTATCATTTTTTATTTTTATTAACATGAAGTTGATATATTGTAGTTTGTGTTGATATGCAGACCCTGTTACTGTATTATAACAGAGATGTAGCATGCTATGGCCAGGTTGTTACATTTGTAATGTAGCTCAGGGTGTGTGCAGAGGAAAACCCCGAACTTATCATCACATCTTTCAATCAATTCAAACAATCTGTGCAGAGTAACAGTGTATTATCCTGCTGAAAGATGCCACTTCCATCGGGGTGTATCTGGTTAGCAATGATATTTAGTTAAGTGGTAAAAGTCACATGAATGCCTATACCCAAGTTTCCCCAGTAGAATATTGTCCAAGCATCACACTACCTCCACCAGCTTGTCTTCTTCCAACAGTGCATTCTGGTGTCTCTTCCCCAGGTAAATGACACATACATACTCGGTCATTCACATGATGTTACAAGAAATTGGATTCATCAAACCGAACAACCATCTTCTATTGATCCAAAGTCCAGTTCTGAAATGTGCATCCCATTGTAGGCTCTTCTGACTTTGGAAAGGGTTTAACATGGACACTCTGGTTGACCTGTAGTTATGTAATCCCATATGCAGCAGATTTTGATACACCATGTGTTGTGATACGTTACTCCTACAACCATCAGTAAAATTATCAGCCATTCATGCAACAATAGTCCTTGTATTGTTTCATACCACATAGGGATGGCCTTCTCTGGCCTCTCGCATCAATGAATATTGGCCGCCCAATACCTGCTCAGTTGTTTGTGGTTTTTCCTTCCTCAGGCCAATGTTAGTAATTACTCACCACAGCTGACCATGAGCACACCACAAGCTTTGCCATTTTGGAAATGTTCTGACCCATTCATCCGGCCATAGCAATTTGCCCCTTATTAAAGTCACTCAGGTCTTTATACCTGCCTATATCTTCTGAATTCCACCCATTGACTATGACTACCCCTACTGTCTAATATATCCCTGACCTTGGCACGTGCTGTTGTTACTAGATAGTTGACATCATTCGTTTCATATGGGAGTTGTCAGAATGTTTTGGCTTATCAGAGTACAGTATATTCCCTTCAGAGAAGAGAAAGCACTAGTCCTCTTCAACTTGATACTGACATGGCTGAAATTCTCACTTGCTATACAAGTATTCATATAGCACAGCAATAGAGCTGTGTTTATTAATTTTGTGTATACACACCTCCCACTTAGACAAGTAAGTAAACCATTTGACAATGCTGAGGATTTATATTTGAAAAAAGAAAGAAACTCTATTTTATGGAACACCAAAAAGTTAAGATCCATGCTAAATTAACTTTTTTTACAATTGGAGCATATTTAGAATCTCCAGAGTTGCACAATAAGCAATAAATGGGAATGGAATGAGGTGCCCTGTGATTTCATTCAAGATAAAATGAAAATAATACCCTGTTTCTTTATAGTATTTTTCAGATTTCATTTTTTTGTTCTTTTTATATTAATTATATTAAACCTTAATGATCATGTTGCAATACATAAACATGTGAAATCAAAAATACACAAAATTTCTAAAAGACCCACCATTACTCATTTCGGAGAGCTATTGTATAGCTACTGTACAAAAGGTTCTTGCTAAAATATTCCTTGCTTACATTAAAGCATCAAAAGGAAAGCAGAACAGAGAAACATATTTTTCAGCACCATTAATAAAATTCTTGCCAAATCTTGAAAAAAAGCTTTGCACTATTCCTCAAAATGGATGCATTTCATAATTTCCAAATTGGCATTAACATTTCACGGCTATGACGTACATTTACCATGGTAAACTATGTTATTAAGTGAAGCACTTTTTCTAAATAAATGAAAGAAAAATACTGAACCTCTTCATACAGTTTAAAATCAGGTCTATGGGAAATCAATGTAAATGGGAAAAAAATCCTCAAAACTTATCGAATGTATCCACTTTGAAACAGCAAAGGTTTTGATTTTAGGAAATATGCCATATGCATTTCTGAGATATGCTTGACAACAAAAAGAATAAACTTTATCCCTAATTTTGGCATGTTAAGGAAGTAAAACAGCATGAAACCACTCACATTTCTTAAGCTGTTTAGTGCCAAGTAGCATTATCAAGGGAAATTTTGTTTGCTAGTAGACTGAATACTGTGTAGATCGGTAGCACTTATGTAGGGAAATACAGTAGCTCCCCTGCTTTACGGATCTAGTGTCCCGAGTTTGAATCCTGTTCCTGGTCATTGTTCAGGTGGAGTTTGGACATTCTCCACAAGTGAATGTGGGGCTACCTCTCACATACCCAAACACATACAGGTTAGGTGACTTGGTGGTCCCATATTAGTGTGAAAGAGTGCGTGGTTCGGTTTGGAGGTAGACTGGGTATAAAATGCCAATTTATTTTTGTAAATGCTGAAAAACATCTTAACTTAAACTCGGGCTCAAATAGTCCATAGCCAAGCAGAGAATGTACCTATCAATCACATGCAAGCTGGCACCAGTACTGGTGCTAGGTAATTTTGTGCTCTAGGCGAAGCTTATTAGTGCACCAACCAACTGTTTGGTAGCTAACCTGTGAATCTGTGCCCCCCACCCCCTTATGATATGAGCTCTAAGTGAATGCCTAAATCGCTTTAATGCTGCCGCCAGCCCTGGCTGGCACCCACAGTGTGCAAACTCACACTTACAATACATGCAATGGAAGATCAGAAAAAGAAAATCAAGAAAGTAGTCATTAAAATTCAAACTTTTACTTCAGTGTAGTTTACATGAAGGGTGTAGGCTTTGTGTAAGTAAGACTTTCCAGCAATGAACTGCATGGACCTGAGCTTCAAAGAGGCTCCAAGAGCTAATAAACTATGGTAATAAACCAGGGAGTAGCTGTTAACTTGAAAAGACTAAAACACAACAGAATAGAAAATGTCTTTAGGCTGAATAATTGAACTAAAGTCCCTTTGTTTTTATTTTGGAAAATAAATATTTTATAAAGACTGCAGAGTGATTAAAGTTTCAGTTCTCTGAGCACTCTACAATAGTCACAAGAAAAAGGATATTCATTGAAAAGCATTATCAGTATTGTGATCAAATGTTTAGCCTATCCTTACATGCATCTTGCAAGGCTACTAAAATGCATCCATTGATGCACTGCCAGCTTAATATTTAGCTATCAACACTTTTCACTGCGGATAAAGTAAAACTGCACCAATGCTGATGTGTAATATTTGTAGGTTAAACTGACACATATACAAATCAAGATGTTCAACCATTGAACTTACTAGCAGAAGAGTTCAACCGAAAAAGTCTGGAAAGTTAATCACTGCTGTAGGTATGATGAAAATTGCAGTCCATTACTGTTCAAGAAAACTGTCACATTTCATGTTTTTCATCAAACAGTTTAGTTATGCAAACCAAATATATTAAACACATATATACATATACCTGGGTGGCGCAGTTAGGAGACCCGGGTTCGCTTCCCGGGTCCTCCCTGCATGGAGTTTGCGTGTTGCATGTTTGCATGGGTGCTCTGGTTTCCTCCCACAGTCCAAAGACATGCAGGTTAGGTGCATTGGCGATTCTAAATTGTCCCTGGTGTGTGCTTGGTGTGTGGGTGTGTGTGTGCGCCTTGTGGTGGGCTGGCGCTCTACCCTGGGTTTGTTTCCTGCCTTGCGCTCTGTGTTCGCTGGAACTGGCTCCAGCAGATCCCCGTGACACTGTAGTTGGGATATAACGGGTTGGATAATGAATGGATGGATGGATATACATATACCCACGGTCTCTGATTTATGCACATACAAGTTCAATGTAACATATGTAAGAGTTTGGCCACAAGGATGGCAGAGTTTGGCTTACCTTCTCCAGCTCTGTTTTTGCCAGCACCTGTTGAACCGTTAGTTCCCTGGAGTCGCTTGTATCATTCATTTGAGACGTACTAGTTGGCAGCCAGATTGGATAACATTGAGATGGCAAGGAATAGGGCAATTCTTTTACACTATTTGGGAGTGGAAGGGCAGCACATTTTTTTTACCTTGCAACCAGGGTTGCCAGATTTCCGAAATCACAGATATGGACAGTCACGATTTTGAGCAACCAAAAAAACAAAAGGTGTTAAGGAACTAAGGAAGCCAAAAAAATAGATGATTTTAATTAATTTATAGTTGTAGATATATAAAAATGTATAATCTAAACATTAAATAACATTAATTAAACAGTGTACGTAAATAAGTACATATATAGACAAGAACATATTTAAAATAATCACAGAATAATTACAATAGTACACCTACAAGTAGTAATGCAATATTTCAATGCATAATAAACTAACATAAATACGAATATATGGTAAATGCTTTGCATGGTTTTGTATTTAACCTCACTCACTTTTTCATTCAAAATTTAGGTACAGTATGTTTGATACACCTTGTAACATGTCTTATGTTTCATATAATACAACACAATATATGTAAATAGAATACAGATTCAACCTACCTTGTCAGTCAAAAAGTCTTTATCATTATCACTTCAGTTTCAAAACGAATTACACACGAGTAGCCATGATGAGCAAAAGAAATGTACTACACGAGCACATGACGTACAAGAACACACATGATTTAAACACTTGGATTCAGCTGACAGTTACAAATTTTATTAATAAAAGGTGGTACGCCAGACTGATTACAAAAATTTAGCAAGCCTCTCTATCTAGATATTGTCGTACTTCCCTGTGCGGCATGGGTAAAAACTGGTCCATGAAAAGGATATTCGTCAGGAAGCCTTTAATAATTAATTCAACAGTATCCAGAAGTATTCAGTTGTACATTTGCATTGAATTCAATGGCACGGATGTTGCTTAACAGGTAGTTGGTCTAACTCAGAGTAACGAGGGCATTTAGAGTACGTCCACACCCCAAGCCTGAGCACTCAACTAACTCGCACTTCTACTGCACATGACAACCAAGATAACACACCACATGTCAAAGTCACCCTGAATATTAGAGTAGTTAAAACAACAACCCTTAACTTTTTTCTTTTTAAGTTGATCAATATAAAAATTAAAAGTTTTTTTTTCTACATACAAATTTTGTTCAATCAGAATTTTCACAGGCAATGCAGAACTCAGGATTTGTCTGTTCAACTCGGGGCAGTCCCGCTCAAATCAGGATGTCTGGTAACTCTGCTTCCAATCAACTGCTGAGTCTTTTGCAGCCACGGTGACAGCACAAGGCCAGCCGTTTATAGTTTTGTCAGCGTCCTCAGCAGCAGGTGAGTCATTTAAACAATTTGTCTCAGCTCAGCGTGAGCTTGTGCATCACTGTAAGTTAAGGACACTACAAGATGTGTTAATAAGGGACCAACTGATTGAGAAAACGTTTTGTGAACAGCTAGAGAATGTTTATTATTGGAACTGGATGCTTTAACGTTAAGTAAAGAGAGATGGGAGGGTAAAGGCATAGACATAGAATTACTAGATGCCGCATAACCAGCAGCATTGTACGTCAAACTTGCCACCATATTGCTAGTGGCACTGCTGTGGAGTGAAGTAATGGATAAAATGCCTCAAGCATTTGCTGCTTGGGATTGTACAAACTGCTGTACGCTCCAAACCAGATCCCAGGTGATTACATTTCTTAGGTAAGGCTGAACAATTGTTTTGGTTATATTTGGCCATTAGAAAATCCTGTTTTATAATCTTAACTTTAGCTATGCCAGGCTAAGCTAGCAAAGCTATGCATTTATGTGCTCAAGTGATCCTCCAAACAACGTTTTTGCAAAACGTATTTAGTCACTAACTATGTAGATTGTTGTTAGCTGTTAACATTTCTCAAACTTTGAAGGTTTCCCAAAGAACTTTGAAAGTTTCCCAAAGAAATCCACCTCAGGAAGCAGTGGGAGGTAGCCCTTAGACGGGATTTTGAGAAAGCTGTCCTGTGATGTGTGCCGTGCTAGTTTGGTAACAGATGCTGTACCGGCACCATATGATCAAAGCTACCACTTGCTCATATTTAAAAACAAAGGAGGTTTGATGATTCCTTTGGAGGGTACAGTCAAGGTAGTCTAAGTAGTTGAGCGTGTTATCCGACAGTCGACATTAGGGCAAGCTTTCAGTGTATCTTTGATCAATCAGTTTGTTCGGGCTGAGATTGGTTCAGATGATGTGTTTTTTCTCAAGGAGCACATTGACAACCATCATTTTATGCTCATGTCTTTAGTTGTGTCTGTCTTCCACAAACTAAGGCTGTACCATATTGCTAGACTGAATACTCTTAAATTACAGGATCTGAGTGAGCGAGAGGAAGTGTAAGTCTGTAGGAGATCAGTGAGGTAGGGGGAGCAAGACTGTGGAGAGCTTTAAATGTTAAGAGTGGTATTTTGTATTGTATTCAGTAGTTAACAGGGGGCCAGTGAAGTTGAGAGAGAATAGGTGTAATATGTTCAGTGGATTTAGAACAGCAGGTTATTATCCTGGCAGCAGAATTTTGAAGAAGTTGTAAGCGATGGATATGTTTTTGTGGGATGCCAGAAAGAATAGCATTACAATAATCTATACGTGAGGTGACTAGGGCATTAACCAATACTTCAGTACTGTGTTGCGTAAGAACAGGACGAAGTCTAGAAATGTTTCGGAAATGGAAGAAGGCAGTCCGAGAAATGTTACTTATATGGGTGTAATTATTTAATAATAATAATAATAATGATTATTATTATTATTATTATTTAATAATTGCCATTGTTAGTGTATAAATGGATATAAATAATTGTATTTAAACGATTCAACAAAATATGTTGTATGTAAACGATACTGTTTTAAACGTTATTGTTTTTTCATCAGAAAACCCGGTTTCCACATCTACCTGTATTAGTTTAAATGGCACTTTTGCCACTCGCAATATGGTGGATGCGCTGATGTATCGTGTCAACTGGGCAACACAGTGAATGCGGCGTCTATCTATATATGTCTATGGGTAAAGATGCAGCGATTGGGAAGCAAGTCAAAGCAGCCATCTTGGCTGCGTCTAATTTGGCTGTCACAGCGACAGCACCATCTACTGAGACATCACTGTTAGTATAGAATGCTCCACAGGTTTGTGCCATGGAAACTGTTATATCAGAAATAGCAATTTAACTACTTTATTAACGTCTACAAACACAATACATCCGTTATCCTCTTTTTAACTAAATCATACAATCCCCAACATTGGCTTCTCACCAGACATCACACCATTCACATGATAAAAAGGCATTTAGTTTCTGTCTTGGAGTGTTATAATACACCAGTAATGGCTTACTGCACGATAACATGCAGTGAATATACTTGACTTAAGCATTCATAGTTTTCATACTCTTTCTCTGTACGTTTAGCTATCATTTACTCAGAGGCTGATGTGTTTGCTGCTTTCTGAGTGGCTCTTCTTTTCTCAACCCTAGTAGCCCGCTTTTTCTCTTCTTTCGTCGGCATCTTTTCGCGTTAAAACTGATTAAGTCAGTGTTTGTGTTGCAATTACTTAGTACGTTTTCCTTAATTTTTCACTTAATCTGGTACTCAAGTCTTCACTCTGCCTCAAGAATGCTTAAGATATGAAGAGGTAGGGGAAGTGACGGCGAAGGTGGTAGGGATGAGAATGGCTGCCGTGTGGCGCACACCGAGAGTTGATTCTACAGTAAAATAAAATAAAAATAAAAAGAGGAATAACCTTGGAGGAGTATATGTGTACCAAATTTAGGTCAATAGGTCAAACAGTTTGCAAGTGTCAGGTGATTTAAAATCCTGGACAGACAAACGGACAGCCACAGTAGCGTATTATATAAGAAGATTCGTTTTACATGCACCTGCCTGTCATTTAGGGTTTAAATAGACATGTCTAGTCATTCTCCGAAGTGTGCATATTCTGAACTAGGATAAGGCGTTTGTAGGGAGGGAGTGGTTGACAGAGGTGACTTTCTTTGTCCTGGATTTGTACACAGAAATGTGCACAATGTTCTTCATGGGGAAAATATGCAACATGTCTCATTTTTAAAAAAATGTATTCCCTTGTAGTGATGTGAACAAGTGGCATAAATAGAATTCATTTTATCAGTGTGGTATGAATAATATATGCTTCTGAAGCTGCAGAAAAGAACATTGGTAAACATGGAAGTATGAATGAGTATTTAGGAACTATTTGTTTTCGTTCTCCATCTGCAAAAAATTTCAAATCCATTTTTTGAGTTCTACATTTCATAAATACAAAATCGCCTGCAAAATTAATGTTAGTGTTAGTTTCACAATTCTGTATGCAAATGGAAAGTTAACTGTTTTGCTCTTCACTACTCATGGCATGGATCAATACTTCAGAACATTCTTGGCCTTTAAACTGATTTTTTCAATCAGGTTTAAGGCTTTTTTAAACATTTACACCAATGTCCTGTAGACCCCAGGTTAAAATGCAATGACAAGCATGATCATTCTTTTAAACTTTGGCAAATTAATGTATGCAATAATTACAAAAAAAGTGACTTAAAAATACCAGAGATATCCTTTAAAGAAAACGTTTTTATTTTTTTTCTAGTTTTAGAAAATGCAAGATGTCTCTTTCCCATTGAGTTGGGTGATGAAAGAAGGTTTAAAATTATTCCAGTTGAGTCAAATTAGTAAACACACAGGCACTGTACACTTTTAAAAATAAAGATGCCAGAGTGGTTCTTCAGAGCAATGCCATAAGGGGACCATTTTTGGTTGCCAAAAGACCCATCCACATGAAGGTTCCAGAAAGAATCTTTATTTATTTAGATCTGTAACAGGCTCATTACAGTAAATAACCTTGAATAGATGGTAACAGGTATGTAAAGGTTAATGATTTTTAAAGAACTCTTGCTGCATACAATAACACAAACTAATTTGAGGTTTTCATCATCTGTTAGTGTCCTGCTAGGTAGCCAACCATATATTAAAGACTTCAGTTTTTTCTCTATATTAGAAAAATTTTCAAAGCTTAAAGAACCAGCTTCATATGCAAAGAACCTGTCCCAGAATGAAATGGTGCTTTGTCAAGCAATACTTCTACAAAGAACCACACATCCCAGTAAAGAACTATAAAATGCCATTAAAGAACCATTATTTTTAAGAGTGTAGGCTAAGAAATGAAGGTGAATTTATCATCTTCTCCTCCAACTCTGTCTAACTCCAAGCAGTGTCATTAAAAGATTAGGAATAATTGTGAATCCAACACCGCCGGACAAATAAAGCAAATACTTTCCTCAGAAAATGTATTTTTTCATTTTTTTCTTTTGACCTGAACTCTTATTTAATATCCATGAATCCTCCAGTTCTTCATCCCTGTCTGCCTGAATACACATTTCCATTGAATTTGGATTATTCTTATATAGCTTTTTTCACTGTGTACAGGCTCACAGAGTTTACACATATCTACAAGCTGTCATCATCACTTGCTGGGAGCAATATGATTTTTCAAGACCTTGCATCTAATATTATAAATTAATGGGGAACTTGCATTCAGTTATCAGGAGTCCTCTAAGTTGAAATAGGGAGCAATGGGCCATTTATGCATGCCATATGGGCTCTTCCTCCTACATTTTGATTGTCCTGTTGTAGTGGAGCACCTGGTACCACCTGAGAGTTCTTCTTACACTAGAAAGTAGAGTTTCCACACATCCTGCAGGAACCTGAAAGTACTCATTGACCAGACTCTGGGGAAACTTCAAATTGAGAGCTTGAGGGCTCTTCTGGCAAGAGGAATCCATGCCAGAGTAGAAGAAGGAGATATTTGGGGAGGGATGTTTCACCAAATAAAGTTGGTAGGCAGACCAACAACCTCATGGATAGAGAGGGGAAAGTAATGTGTAGTTAGACCCTACAGACATAGGAATTTATTATTTTCACCCTCTTGGGGTTTGAATGCTTATACTTGCCTGTATTTGTTTTGTTAATAAAATCTTCATGTTTGTTACTTGCAGCCACCTTGGACATTATTTGGGATTGAGGACAGCTGAATGGTTTACCACATAGTCCACAGTGCTGGCAGTAAAGTACATTTACTTACAGAAAAACCCATATCAAGGTAAACAAAAAGTAAAACAAATCAGTCTCATAAGTTAAATAGAAACAAGTCACGCAAATATAAATTTAATCTTAAATTACAAACTGCAGAAACATAAAATACTGATTATAGACTCACAGTACAAATGTAGCCCATCTACTCTAACTGTGTGTAGAAAGGGGCCCTGGGTTCTTTACTCCAATGCCTAAATTATTATGATTTTAATTACTTTAATATTTTACGTCTCGGGTAACATTGAACAAAACATTATTAATTAAGTATAGCAATATACTGGACAGGTAATAACAAATAAATAAAAGTAGATTAAGTTACCTGTTACATTTGTTCCCAAACCAATTGTTTATACTAAACAAACTTATAAAAAACATCAAGAAACTGGGTTATAAAACAATGATAAACTCCCCGTTTAATTATAAACCAACAAAACACAAGTAATAAAATGGAAATAATCAAGAACTATATTACACTATTAATAATAACAACACATTTACTCTTGCCACTCTACTTAAAACAAAACGTTGCAGGCCTGATTCGTGGCTTGTGAGCGTTGCGACCAAAAACCTATCGGTCCCTTCACTCCACCAGGAGCAACAAAACAAAATAAAAAAAATACCCTAGTTAGTTAAGCACATTTTTACCTGGGCTACACAAATAATATAGCCATTCAATCAATCGATACATAAATAAATACAGTAGAGTCTCGCTTATCCAACCTTCGCTTATCCAACATTCTGTATTATCCGACGTCCCACCACAAAAAAAAACAAAAAAAATAAAACACATCAATCGGCAACAAGAACTGCAAGTTGCGATGATGAGCTTAGTTTATTTTTTGTTGCTAAGTTCATTTTTTCAGTTACATTTTTCAGTTGTTTTGTTGTAAAACATGATTACAGTGGATTATGTGGCCAGCCCTATCTGGCATGTGTGCGTGTGTCTCTCTCACGTGCATATGTCTCTCTCATGTGCGTGTGTCTCTCTTTCTCTCTCGCGTGTGTGTGCGCGTGTCTCTGCACAGGGAATGCACAGGGAGAGACTGACCACGTGCGGAAATCATCGACGCGCACAAACCGAAAGGGAAACTGGCTTGTTCCTATACTGTTTGTGTGGTCCTGAACAGAGGCAAATGTTTGCCGAACTTTTTGGTCATAACCCGATTTGTACGTGTTCAGAGATGTTCTTGAACCGAACCACTGTATTAGGTTCGTAATGTGTAAATTTATAACATAGTTTGACGTTTAATAGGCTTTTTCTTAACACCTCCCATTATCCAACATTTTCGCTTATCCGACGTTCTGCCGGCCCATTTATGTCGGATAAGCGAGACTCTACTGTATCTGTATATTGTGCAGAAATTTCAAAATGAATTTAAAGAGTATGTTGGGAGGAAGCATTGATTTACCCGATAGCAGTGAGCAGAAAAGACCCCCAGAGGCACTTCTTAGCACACCGTGGTGGAATGAGGCTGTGGTGAAAAGCACTCCATGAGAGCGTCTCCTGGAGGGGGTTTTTTCATGATAGCACCCAATTTTGCCACCATTCTCCTTTCCATAACAGCATCCACTGCTGCTCTCCAACAGATCTGTTGAATAACTAAACATATATACACCCCTTTGCAGAGTAACTTTGGAACATTTATTTAAAATAAATCAATGACAATACCAATGTGGAGAAATAGAAGAGGTCAGTACATTTTGAATGATTGCCTCTATTTTGGAACAAATAACACTTTTAGTGACTTTTCTTGTTGCATACTTTCACTATATTTTCATGTCCACCCAGAGACCTAACCTCAGGTAAATGGTGGGTATATGCAAGAGGATGAGGACCTAGTCTTCAGGATATTGATGTCTGTGCATGGTGGTCTGGCAGCACCTATTCTGAAAAATCAACTTTGATGTAAATAAATAGTGAAAAAAGAAAATGTAGTGTTATTTGTATTGTGCTGTGCACCACAAAAATTGAATGGCTTTCAGTTCTTATAAGTGAGGGAATATCATCATCTAAGTCAGGGATTTTTCAGTTTTGCTGCCTGTTTCTCCTCTGGGCTCACATTTCAATGCAGTGGAGGCATTTGTTTCATAAAAGCTCTGTCTTTCTTTTAGAAGAAAAGTTGCTAATCTACAAAGTATAAGGCTCTTGGTTCATTCCCCACTGAACCACTCTTTTGACCCTCAGCATATTACTTAATTTGCAATTATAGAAATAACTATTATGTGTGCTTGTGAATAATAACATAATCATGTGAAAAAAACATGTAGCAAAATAAAAAAATGTGCAACCATACTGGCAAGGCACCAGAAGAGTTGTAGATTCTTCATTGTAAAGTAGAAACCATGAAAAATGCTTACTGGAAAGACATGCTTTATGTGTACAGTCAGAGCACAAAGTGGTTAAATGACTTGCTTGGGGTAACACAGTGAGCCACAGGTGGGATGTAAACCTGTTACCCTGTGGTTTAATTTTTTTAACTGTTTAGCCACTATACCACATCACCACCCCCATTCACTCACAGATCGTTTAGTTTCAGACAGAACTGACTTTTTATTACTATAACAGAGACAAATGACTTGGGGTGTAAGCTCAGGTGGCAGGGTGGAAGGCAATTGAGACACAGAGAAAGAGAGAGAGAGAGAGAGAGAGAGAGAGAGAGAGAGATGGGCAGAGAGAAGATGACTGAAATTATCATATATGGAACTCCATCCTCAGCCACTGAGGTGTGTGCATTTTCTCACTTATACACCAGACAGTCAGGCTGTAATGGTTCTTAATCTCTTATTTGGGTGGATCTTTTACCTAAAGTGTTTTTGAAATATACAAGGGTAGATTATTCATATATCTGTTCCCTTTGTTTCATTGCATACAGCACTGTATATATTAGACTAATTCCCTAAAGTCTAGGAACCAGTTGAATTATTCCTCTTAAATCCCCTTCATCTCCTTCACTGTCCTTATGCAAGTGGCATATTGGTCACTTTTTCCTCTGTGTGTGATGCCATAACCTGTTGTTCATCTCGAAGACCTTTAACATGGTCATAAATTAATTATTTTTGTTATTGCACTCTTCGTTGTTATTTTTGGAAGCTTTTTTCCATGTTATTTGATATTCTTTCCTGTTTGCTTTGCCAGGTCATGTTTAGGGAGAACTAACCTCAGTCAAGGATAGGAATGGAGCCTGCAAGCTTGGAGTTTCACGTACAGCTCACATAATCTGATACAATTTGGACAATGCAAAATTGGATCCCAGTGTTTCAAGCCAGGAAAAAATATTTATCAAATATTTAAAGTTCTCTGTTCTATAATAGCATTCACAGCTAATGGCGATCAATCAACTAAACTGCACACTGAAAACAACAGGGCTAGATATTAGTTGTTGTAAGCTCTCTTTTCTCATTCTTAAATTTGTTTATGCAATATGTATGTTTATATCTATCCATTCTTAAACTTGCGTAATCTGATTTTTGGGCTTTGCACCTGATCCGAGTTTAACAGGTCCAACTTGACCCTTGACTTTACCTGAACCAAATACCCCTTGTGATGTGCTAGTGTCCTCTTCAGAATGTTAATCATATCATGTCATGTCATCTTCTAACCCACTAAATCAAGACCTGGGTCACTGGGGGTGCTGGAGCCTAGAAAATCCTGGATAGGCTACCATTTCATCACAGGGCAAACACACACAAACACACACACTGACACAACAAACACATACTAAGGCTAGTTTAGTATCGCCAATTCACATATCCTACATGCTTTGGACTGTTGGTGAAAACTGGAGTACTCCGATGAAACCCACACGGACACGGGGAGAATGTGCATGTTAATCAGACAATTTCATTGCACTTAGGTTGAGTATATGAATTACTTTGCACTGGACTGTTTTACTATTCAGGGTTGATTCTCCACAAACCTAAGCTGGATAAGCATGTTAGGAAAATGGGTTAGAACATGGATCTGGTAAATAAACAACAATGCTATTGATAGTTAAGAAAGATGCAGACATACACTAGCTACACATATGCTTTGCCAAGCCTGGGACACATCTGAGCAGTCACAGAAGAAAGTAATTCTCAAGATTAATTACTAAAAGACATCTGTGTCCATTTTTCAAGACATCATTTATGCTTTTTTGTAATCATACTGATTTAGGCAGCAGCAGGCACGCAAAAGGAAATTATCCCAAATGGAATGCCAATCCATTCTAAGGGAGACACAATAACCTACTCTCCCAATATAGAGATGCTTATGAACAGGGCTGCTTGTTATTACATTGTCGCAGAAACTCTACCAGTATATAAGAAAAAGACTAAAACTCCAAATTGTCATTCATGTATTGTTTTGTATCCCACTATATTGATTACAGAATTACAGAGAGCCAGCAACATCCAGTGCAAAGCAGGAACAGACCCTGGATGGGATATTTGTCTAATGATGAGGAGATATAATTGGTCATACTGGTCCAATTTAGCAATCAGGCTATGTTTAAATATTTGCATGGTCGCTCAGAAACATGTAAGGAACTTTAAAACTCCAAAAAAGTTTGCTTTTAAATAGCTTCTTCCTATAGCTTTATAGGTATATAGAACATTTTACTTTTTCCAGCTCATTCACAAGCAATTTATTTGATTTACTGAGGACCAACCAGTGAATTGGTGATGGAAGCTGAGGCAGCAACTTTGTGGTATATAGTCCAATAATGAAAAACTCTAAAAGAGGTCAGTCCAGACTTCAAACAGGGCTAAAGTGTTATAAGTTGCAGATATGCTCTTCAGCAATCGACCCATATGTAGTAGAATTAATATGGCAGCTGTCATAGCAGGGAGCATATTTTCTTTTTGTTTTTTAGACTGATGTCCCAAAAATCCTTCAGTTTTGAGACTGTCTTTCCAGTGACTAAGCCTAATTGCTGGGTTCCTAATTTCAGTCCCACTCTTCCAATGATTTTGTTGGGTCTCTTTATAACTTCCATTTACCAAGTTGGAAAAATGAATTAATTTGGCACCAAACATATGTTGGAAAAGCTCCAATGTCATGCATTGGAGTTGGTTGTGTTTTGTAAAGAGCCCATGTATCTCCTTGTGACTCCTTGCAGAATACCAGTCTGACAATCAATAGCCATTCAAATTAACAACAGCAGATGTGGCTACTTATATGACTGGCTCCATGGCACACCATAGCAACACAAGTGCTCTGCCAAGCTTGGGATATATTTGACAAACAACTGAAGAAAGGGATTGTCAAGATTAATTACTAAATACATACAGCATTGTAGTATTTATGCAATAAAAAATATCTCCCAGATGGCACAAATTGTATGGCTGCATGGGGCATACACATTAATGACTGTCCATCCATATGCTGCCAGAGGTGCTCAGCAGGTTGCATTCTGGTGGTGTGATTATTGGAGGTAATCTGGCTTATGGAGAGTGACCTCGGCATTGGCTTCTAAAGAACATTTCCACAGGGCTTTATGAGACCCCTGCTGATCGGGGAAAAAATGGATTAGAATCAGGGAGCTGTTAAATGGTTTTAGCAGCCGAGGAAACATTACGTATTCAATCCCAAAGGACGTTCAGCCACTTCGTCATAGTGTTCAGACTCTGACATCACTCAGTGTGTGGTGTCATAATTTATTGCTTTGGTGCATTTTACCAAAAAGTTGATTTTGTCTCACTTACTTCTAATTGGATTTGCTGCTCTTAGATGCTTTGCTTATCTAATATATACAGCAGTGTATCTGCTTATCCTTTTAAGGAATCAAATGTGAACTTGAAATCCAAAACTGACTTGCTTTTTATATTTTACTATGAAATTGAATGGTTCATTTATATATTGTAAAAGTTAACTATGGTCAGGGTCAGAATTGTAATTGGTCACATGACACATTCAAAGGGAGACCTAAACTAATTACAAACCTGTACTAATTACAGGACAGTTGGGAAACGAGATGATTTTTACCCCTTCATCCAAAACCATAGATGACAGGAGCAGTATGCAGCTACCTACATTTTTCAGTTATTTTGCATTAAATAAGCTAATAGGGCTGCAGGAATGCCTGAACTGGGTCAGCAGGGGAGCTGTGGGAAAATGACATGAATAGTTTTACTGGGCCATCCCAACTCAAAGATGACATGAAAGTGTTTTAGGACAGTGATTTAAAAGATCTTTATGGCCATAGTTCTGGTGAGCTTGGCATTGGTTGTAGAGTGGTTGACAATTGGTTGCCATCAGAGTGAAGAAGTGGCTACTGTCATTTTGGAGGCATCAACGTGAAAAGTTGCTTAGGACTCTGTCCCTCTTTATTTTACATCCAGGCCATGATGTAGGCCCTCCAATTCAATAAGCAGCACCTTATAGAGTTCTGCTCCAAGCAGCTCTTCTTCATTCCAATTGCTAGTCATGTTTTCTAACTGTAAGGGTGTTTCCTATGTAGCAGCAGCTTTCTCTCTTGTTCTCTTTGTTTCTCAGCATCAGCTGCATTTGCCCATCTGGTTACACTTGCTTCCTTACCTGAAAGAATCCAGGGCGATTTCTCTGTCACCTTCCTGAGATAGCAGCAGTAGCATTACTCAGACTCAGGACCTTTGTATTAGAGAGTAATGTCCCTTGCCGATGGAGTGCTCCTTTACAGCAACTGGAAAACTCATGCTTACTGACTTAGAGACCCCTGGGTTTTTGGATAGCTTCCTCTTTTGGGAATGTAAAGGGATGAAAGCAGAAGGAGACAGAGGTAATGGAGTGAGTGATCTTTGTATGCAAATGTGGACTTGTCACCCACCGTGCTAGTTAAGGAAACTATTGTTTTGGGAAGGCCTGGAGAGTCTCTTTTATTACTGTACTGTTGTTACTCGTATAATATCTGCTCTTGTGTCTTTCTGCATTGTAATAAACCACTCATCTTAATTTACAATGGTCTCCTTGGGTATTTTTTGGTTTTGGAGTGTGCTGTTTTGCCCTGCACTTCACAATATAAATTCTGTGACCAAATAAAAAAGGCTGCACCAAGTAGTACTGGTGCAATGTGCATGACATGGTGGACCAACATAGGTAGACATGCAAATCACTTTGTTTGAGGAATTTATTACACTCACTATTATCACTCCAGAGTGACATATCACTGTGGCCATGAAAAAGGTGTCAATTAGAAAAGGAACCATTTTTTGTGATCTTGAGATGATAGTACTGCGTTAAAGACTAGCAAGAACATCTTCAGTAATTTTGCCAGGGACTAAATTGTTGGTGCTCTGCAGGTTAGTTGTTCAGCCTAATGCATCATGGAATTAGCTGACTGAGCAGATTTGACTATGCTGATGTTAATTATGAAAGAAAGGCTTTCAGGGATGATGAGAATTAACAGTACCAGTCAACTATATATTGAAAACTATTAAAAGTTCAGCGTCTGATGTCCATACCTGTGTGTAATGTCACCCAGTTTCCACAAGAGGCCTGCACTGTTTGATAAACAAAGGCAACAAGACACACAAGCAAAGAGGAATGAAAGAGCTAGAATATCTGATGAACAAAAGAAACAAGACGCACAAAGAAAGAGGGCTAGCATATCTGCTGAGGATGTAACGGCTCATATCCGGTGAACTGAGGTTCCTAAATGCACAACATGATTGAAACAGACGGACTTATCATTGTACCACTGTACCCGTTTTACTAAATGGGGATTTCACTATTCCAGCAATGTGATATACTGTTACGGCACTTAGGTCATTGTTGAGGAAATTCAATTAAATACTCCTACAATCACCATTACAATGAGGCAATATGAACATATTAACAGTTCTTTATGTAGAATGACTAATATGGAAGAGAAATTATTTTAAATAAGCCAGCCATAGGGAATGCAAAAACCAGTGTTTCTTCGTGCTGGTCCCAAAAAGGAAGGGCACTGAGTGTAAAATTTTGCCAAATCAATATGTGGACAACAATACAAATTTCCATAGTGGATCGGTCAAGCTCTGGGTTAACAATGATCGCCAACACTACTGTTAACCAACAGGGTGCTGGCAGAAATTGGGCTACTGTTGGTTGATGAAGGAGAAGAAGAGGGGGGACACATGTCCGGAGGCAGGAGGAGAGGAGGAAAGTAAAGAGAACTGAGTGGAACTGAGGGTAGGAACTTTGAATGTTGGCAGTATGACTGGTAAGGGGAGAGAGTTAGCATGTATGATGGACAGAAGGAAGGTTGAATGTGCAAGAGACTAAATGGAAGGAGAGTAAGGCTAGGTAGATCAGAGGTGGATTCAAATTGTTCTATCATGGTGTGGAGGGGAGGAGAAATGGGGTAGGGGTTATTCTGAAGGAACAGTATGTCAAGAGTGTTTTGAAGGTGAAAAGAGGGGCAGACAGAGTAATGATTACGATGCTGGAAATTGGAGGTGTGATGATGAATGTTGTTAGTGCATATGCCCCGCAAGTTGGGTGTGCGATAGATGAGAAAGAAGATTTTTGGAGTGAGTTAGATGAAGTTATGAACAGTGTAACCAAGGGACAGAAAGTGGTGATTGGAGCGGATTTCAATGGACGTGTTGGTGAAGGGAACAGAGGAGACGAGGAGGTGATGGGTAGGTATGGTGTCAAGGAGAGGAATGAAGAAGGTCAGATAATAGTGGATTTTGCCAAAAGGATGGACATGGCTTTGGTGAATATGTATTTTAAGAAGAGGGAGGAACGTAGGGTGACGTACAAGAGTGGAGGAAGAAGCACACAGGTAGATTACATCCTATGCAGAAGAGTCAATCTGAAGGAGAATGAAGACTGCAAAATGGTGGCAGGGGAAAGTGTAGTTAAGCAGCATAAGATGGTGGTCTGTAGGATGACATTGGCGATCAAGAAGAGGAAGAGAGTGAGGGCAGAGCCAAGGATCAAATAATGGAAGACTGCAAGGTTGAGTTTAGGGAGGAGGTGAGACAGGCACTGGGTGACAGTGAAGAGTTACCAGACAGTTGGGCAACTACAGCAGATGTAATAAGGGTGACAGCAAGAAGGGTGCTTGGCGTGACATCTCGACAGACAAAGGAGAAAAATGAAACCTGGTGGTGAAATGAGGAAGTACAGGAGAGTATACAGAGGAAGAAGACAGCAAAGAAGAAGTGGGATAGTCAGAGAGATGCAGAAAGAAGACAAGAGTACAAGGAGATAAGGCGTAAGGTGAAGAGAGAGGTGGCGAAGGCTAAAGAAAAGGAGTATGATGAGTTGTATAAGAGGTTGGACACTAAAGAAGGAGAAAAGGACCTGTACTGATTGGCTAGACAGAGGGGCTGAGCTGGGAAAGATGAGCAGCAGGTTAGGGTGATACAGGATAAAGATGGAAATGTACTCACAAGAGAGGAGAGTGTGTTGAGCAGATGGAAAGAGTACTTTGAGAGGCCGATGAATGAAAAGAACGAGACAGAGAGAAGGTTGGATGATGTGGAGATAGTGAATCAGGAAGTGCAATGGATTAGCAAGGAGGAAGTAAGGACGGCTATGAAGATGTTGAAAAATGGAAAGGCTGTTGGTCCAGATGACATACCTGTGGAAGCATGGAGGTGTTTAGGAAAGATGACAGTGGAGTTTTTAACCAGATTGTTTAATGGAATCTTGGAAAGTGAGAGGATGCCTGAGGAGTGGAGAAGAAGTGTACTGACGCCGATATTTAAGAATAAGGGTGATGTACAGGACTGTGGTAAGTACAGGGGGATAAAATTGATCAGCCACAGCATGAAGTTATGGGAAAAAGTAGGGGAAGCTAGGTTAAGAAGTGAGGTGATGATTAGTGAGCAGCAGTATGGTTTTATGCCAAGAAAGAGCACCACATATGGGATGTTTGCTCTGAGGATGTTGATGGAGAAGTATAGAGAAGGCAGAAGGAATTGCATTGCGTTCCTGTGGACCTGGAGAAAGCATATGACAGGGTGCCTCGAGAGGAGTTATGGTATTGTATGAAGAAGATGGGAGTGGCAGAGAAGTACGTAAGAGTTGTACAGGATATGTATGAGGGAAGTATGACAGTGGTGAGGTCTGCGGTAGGAGTGACAGATGCATTTAAGGTGGAGGTGGGATTACATCAGGGATCGGCTCTGAGCCCTTTCTTATTTACAATGGTGATGAACAGGTTGACAGATGAGATTAGACTGGAGTCCCCGTGGACTATGATGTTTGCTGATGACATTGTTATCTGTAGCGAGAGTAGGGAGCAGGTTGAGGAGACCCTGGAGAGGAGGAGATATGCTCTAGAGAGGAGAGGAATGAAGGTCTGTAGGAACAAGACAGAATACATGTGTGTAAATGAGAGGGAGGTCAGTGGAGTGGTGAGGATGCAGGGAGTAGAGTTGGTGAAGGTGGATGAGTTCAAATACTTGGGATCAACAGTACAGAGTAATGGAGATTGTGGAAGAAAGGTGAAAAAGAGAGTGCAGGCAAGGTGGAATGGGTGGAGAAGAGTGTCAGGAGTGATTTGTGACAGACGGATATCAGCAAGAGTGAAAGGGAAGGTCTGTAGGACAGTAGTGAGACCAGCTATATTATATGGATTGGAGACGATGGCACTGACCAGAAAGCAGGAGACAGAGCTGGAGGTAGCAGAGTTAAAGATGTTAAGATTTGCATTGAGTATGACAAGGATGGATATGATTAGAAATGAGTACATTAGAGGGTCAGCTAAAGTTGGACGGTTGGGAGACAAAGTCAGAGAGACAAGATTGCATTGGTTTGGACATGTGCAGAGGAGAGATGCAGAGTATATTGAGAGCAGAATGCTAAGGATAGAGCTGCCAGGCAAGAGAAAAAGAGGAAGGCCTATGAGAAGGTTTATGGATGTGGTGAGAGAGGACATGCAGGTGATGGGTGTAACAGAACAAGATGCAGAGGACAGAAAGATATGGAAGAAGATGATCCGCTGTGGCGACCCCTAACGGGAGCAACCGAAAGAAGAAGAAGTGGACAAACGCAGCATTAGCCCTCTTAAAGGAAAATAAAATAGGACAAGGTTTATGAGATTTACATTTGTCATGCCAACGCACATTATAATAACAGCTCAGTGATCGGAATCCTTATAAGTGAGAGTTCTCATTTAGTGGTTGCAATTTCCTGCTTGATCAAGGGTGTCATTTCCCAATTTCTCCACAGTGTTGTTTATGGATGGGTCAGAGTTGCCATAAATGTACGCACGTTTAACCATCAAGTTTTCTTTTATAAATCTGCACATATTGAGACTAATTTTGTGAGTACTCAGGTTTTAAAAATATGATCTCTGGTCACCTCAGCTGCTTTATGGAAGCAATTTGACCATTCAATGGTACTATCTTTTTCACCAAAATACACCAAATACAAGTAGCACACTAAGAAATATTTCACAGCCTTGCTTTTTCATTGTCCTTGTGACCCAGAATAGAATTCATATGTTAAATATTGGATAGAAGGGCTTTTTTATTATTTTCTATTCTTTACTCCCACTGCCCAACCAAACCTGAACAAAAAACAAGAACATTATAAATGGGACATTCCCTCTGTGATAAGTTTGTAAACTGGCAATAGTGCATTTATGTCACTGTGATGCAAAATGAAAAGATTATTTTCACATGATATATTGATTCAGTGCTTTAAAACAGCTGGTGTAAAGTTTACAGACAGTTGATAGACTGTCAATACATCAGACTTTTTATACAGTAGCTGCTTTAACAGAACACACCTTACAAGCCACACAAGAATGCAAATACAAGTAGCCAACTGATGAAACTAGAAGGGCAGCTCTGGTCTCCATACTCAAGTCTAAGCCAAAGTTCCAGTTTGTGGTATCAGGCTGTTCTTGCTTTGACATTCTCATTCTATTCACCATGTTCAAATCTTTCCATGCCCCTTATTATAAACTAGCCATGTACGCCCAACTACGTTGCGCGTGTTAAAGTTGTCTGTGAAGGGCTCCCTGTTTAAACACGGCTGCCAGTCGTGAACTGGGCCCTTCGTCGCACAGCATTATGATTTTTTTATAAGGGAAACAAAATTACAAAAGAAAACCATTGGACATTGATTCGATAGGAACGGTCTACTCGGAATCACTGTCCGAATAGCAATTATGTGGTGGTGTAGGAGCATTTCTGCTTCTGCCCGTTCACAGTCTTGTTTTCAAAACGCTATCGTTTCCTCTCACAATGTCTTCTCAACCTTTCTCCAATCTTGCAGGTTGCTTTGTGGCAATCCAAAGAGTAAGGCAATATACACGGAGCAATGGTTATAAAAGGGGGACACATAGGTATCCAGGCTCTTTAAAGCACAAATAGGGATCACTTCACTGACATGTGAGCAAGGCACGGTACAACTGTGAGACGCGCAGCACTCGCCGGCTACAACGTAACAATAATAATTTCCAGAACGTGCTGTTACGTTGTCATTCATTTTACCCACTGTCTTTCTTTCATTCATATGTTACGTAGGCACATACCTTTTATCTTCGGCAATCTCATTCTCTAACTAGGCCTCAGGAGCTAACCAGTGTAACACTGTCCACCACCCCTTTCGTTATTCCGGCACATTGTTGACATCCGTGAGTAACAACATCATACTAAACTGGAAGGTGGTCTACACATGCGTGGAATTCGCGGACAAACAAAGATCAAGATCTAAATGAAGATCTCTTTAGTTAATTTAAAGCACAACAATTTGTTTAGTTTGAATGTCTGTGTTTTGAGGTGTGACTGGCGTACTACAGTCTTCAGTAGTATAAGCCTGGAAGAGATTCTTAATGCAATGCCTATGTTTTAGCTGTCTCTCTACTGCCATCTAGTGCTTCTTCTAATTAATTCGCGGACAAACAAAGATCAAGATCCAAATGAAGATTATATATAGAGATAAGACCAGTTGTATTTGTTGCATAACTTAATGTACCTGTTACAGAGGATTATATTTTCTTGAGACTTTTTTCATTGCTGAGCTCATTTTGTTGCAATGTAAATCATGCTTTAAAAGTGTTTACATAGTAGACACCATGTACAGTAGTGTAAAGACTAACTGATTTGAGAATCGAATTCTCTGTTAAAGTGCTAACCTACCAGCTCTGGGGGCATAGCCCAGAGGGTTTTTAACTTCATGTAGCAACGTGCTTAATATTTTTGCCTCAGACACCCAGAAACCTGGGTGGAATTTTCCATCAGTTCACTCTTATATTACAAAGATGTACTGTTGTCTTAACTGGTCACTCTAAGTCAGCCCTGTGTATGTGTGTATGTGTTTGTGATTCTACATGAGAGTCTGCCTTCTGATAAATTGGCACCTTGTCCTAGGTGTTGTTCTTGCCTTACGCTATATGCTGCCAGAATATTTTATGGTTCTATGAAAACCATTAACAGATTAATATTTCTTTTATATTTATTTTGTTGTGTCAGTGATAAAACTTAAATAGATAGATAGATAGATAGATAGATAGATAGATAGATAGATAGATAGATAGATAGATATAACTTTATTTGTCCCCAGGGGATTAAATATATTCAGTTACAATTAGATCTTGGGAATAACTACATGATGTACTGGCTGAAATTATTTTTCTGCATTTCTGGGGTTGCACTCAAATAGTCACAACCAGAAACGTCTTGCAATAATGCTATACAGTATATTAAATGCATCAAAATAAACTATAAACACTACACTTTGGAAGCCAAATGGCCATTTTTCATTTGCTAAGTGGTTGCAGTTTCTTTCATGCATAAAGACTTTTTTGGATGTTTGTTTTCATTTATCGAAAAAGCTGCCAAACCTGAACTGCTGCTTTTGATTTAAATCATTACATCATGCCATTATGGTTTAAAAATGAATATTCATACTGTAGTTACATATTATATGTAACTACCAGACATGACATCTTTTGAAACAACAATAAGTGAAAGGATATAGCAGTGAAAAGTAAAATGTTGCCGGTTCTGGAGTATTTATTACAAGACATTAAAAAAAGCAAAAGTGTTTGTGTAATAATTGTTATTTTAGAATAAATTCATCATATCATATCTATTATATTAATTTAATTTACAATACATATTAAGTTATAAACCACTTACAATTCCTAAATAAAGATGACACACTACACCTCCTTGGCTCATGGTCCCTCTCCATTGTTTTAACATATTCCCACATCTGTGTTGCTTTTCTTTGGGTCCTCTTGCAAGACAGACAGGCCATGCTAAATTTGCTCAGCATGTGCAGATTGTACTTTGAGACAGTGTCCACAGTGTGGAGCAGTATAGAAAACACTGATGGAGATTAAGATTTTTTCAGCAAATTCACTCACCTCAAAATATTGCTGTATAGAACTATTTACATGGTTAATATTAAAAATATGCATTTTCATTCTATTCATAAAACTGACACACTGGAATATAAGTGAATTTTCCCACTTGCTGCTGTTGGATGGTCAGCAGCACTCACTCACTTCCCATTGCATTGCCACACCATAAAATAACACAAGCCTATGTTGTTTGTATTTGTTTGCTCTGCACTTGGCTGCAATTCAATACCTAGTACACTGCCTATGGATTGGAAGGGGCTAAACATGGGAGAAGTGCTTGGTTTTTTCGTTTGGTGCAAATTCCTCCTTACTAAGAGAAACACTTTGCCCAGCAGTCCCCATCCTCCATGTACTGCAGACACAGAGGCTTGATATTGCAGGGAATGTGAAAATGATATTAAGAGAGTATAATCAGGTTTAAATATTTGTGAATTGTGTTTCTTGTCGAGTCCCACTTTTAGAGATTGTAGAAAAACTAAGGAATTGTGTTGTGTCCCATTTTTTTTGGACAGAGCCTTTCCCTTTGTGGAACTGAATCTGATACGGTAAGCTATATAGTATATTTAAGCTGAGGAGCTACAACCTCATGCCGGGAACTCCAACTGATTCCTGTTATGGTGAGAATGGTAAAAGAGCATATGCAGAACTCCAGAAGGTGCAGTCACTGTGTACAAGGCCTTAAACACTGTTTCAGGAGTCTACATTCCCTCCATGCAATTATAACAGATTTAACTGACTTATCCTTCTCTTACAAAAATTATATAAAAAGAAAATACCCTCTGTTTATTATTGGGGTACCTTGAATGGTTTTCTTTTGTAAATTGCTTTGTGATGTGTGCCATGAACGGTGTTATTGAAAATTCTTTTAGATATTTAATTTTTTAAACCTGTTTACTCAAATTAGTTACCTTTCAAAATGTTTAGTAATCCTTCAATAGGTAAGAACAGTCCAGAAAATTGAGAAATCAGCAACTTTGTCCAAAGATTGTTTATCATTTGAGTTCATGTTAAGAAAACTGCTATAATGCATTTTATGCAGAGCTACCAAGTCAAACTCCTATACATTACGTCCAAATGAATAAAAGTTATTATTGTCCCGATTCTTATGTTAAGGTTTAAATGGATAAGAAATGTTTACCCATTTTTACTTTCTCGTACACAAAGTATAGGGAAAGTATTGTAATCATCTAAATATTCGATTTTGATGAATCTCGACGTTTTAGACTTTAGAGTCCGAAAGTACCATTTGTGTGTGTGTGTGTATAAACACAATACCTAGAGTACGCTTTCAGGTAGATCAAACAAATTTTGCATACAAGTATTAGGTACAAAATGTAGATTTCTGTCAATTTTTGAGCTATTTCAGCTAACTGGGAGTGGTATTTTTATTCAAGCAGCAACAGAGTCTGTTTTATTCAACTTTACTTTTAAAATAATTATTCAATATATTATTAATCTGGTTTGATTTGTTGTTGGTGGTTCTTTAATGTACATAATATAAAAATACAATCATTGTCTTGTGGTTTATTCCTCAAATATCTATCCCCATATCTGAGTACACGGGAAAGTCTAGGGGAGACCACTCCCGATTTTTTCATTTGTCCTTGAGCATATAGATAGAGATAATTAATCTTTTGCATAATTCAATGTTTTGATCTGGACACACAGGTTTGAGGTAAATGGTCTCAGTTACAGTTTATTATACTTTATGTAAATTGTATAATTTATGTATTGCTTGACACAGCATGCTGGTATTATTAAGACAGTTAATTGGGATGAAGTTTAACCAATGAAGAATCTAACCGAAAAGTGGCTACATTTTCACTTATTGTTGATAATAAATGCATACTAATAACAAAATTAGTATTTTTTTTAAATAGCTTTCTCTATCAAAATAGAAAAGTGTAAAAATATGAAATGATTAGATGAATAAGATACATTTGACATAATTCAGTGCAGGGAAACACAAATAAAAAGCACTAAGCAAAAAGCCCTATTTGTGTGAAAAAAATTAAGAACCTAATAATAAAATAAAGAAATGTGCAAATATATATTCTGACTGGCCTGACATTAGAAGTAATACATTTAAAAAGTATTACATAATCAATAGAACTTTATATTAGCATTCTGAAACCATTTTTAATAAAAGCGTACAATGCAAAAAAAATAAAATAAAAAATATGCACATCAGCGATTCTATGTGTCTTTTACATGTTAATATGAAACAGGTATTCTGAGCTACTACATTTTGTTTTTCAGAGATATCAAACTAGTAGATGAACCAATGCTCAATTCTGAGTAATTTAAAAAAATTTGCTAGGATCACAAACACTTTTTTTTGTATCTACACTTGGGTGCTTTCCTTTTCAAATAATAATACTAATAATCTTTCAATTATGTTTTGTGTAGTTTGGAAGGACCAAAATAATAAATGCTGAATTAATTGAATACTTTTCATGGTAAAATGATCAGACAAATAAAAGTATTAGTAAATTTCTTGGCTGACACCTCTACCCAAGGCAGCTTTAAACATTTGTGATACAAGTGGTTACACTTCTTTTGTGCACAGCCAGGTGAACTGTTGTGCTCATGGTCACACAATGTCAGTAGCAGGATTTGAACCCACAAGCACAGGGCTTGAAGTCCAAAGCTTTAAGCACTATGCCACACTGATGAAGGAAAGTATATGGAAATTTTGAAATAATAAAACATTTTATTTATACAGCACCTTCCCATGCTCAAGGTGCTTATACCTATGACACAAGACATGGAAAGTTAACATTGAAATGGAGTTTATTTTTAAGTTGGTCTTCTAATATGCATAAAACTAGAAATAACGTAGAACTGAAATAATATAAAAACTGAAAATAAAATATAAATTTAAGTTTAAAAATATACGCTGTATTTGTCTTATTTGAGAGAGACTAAAGCGGGTATTTGATTATTTCACCATTTCTCCAGGAATGCGCTTTTAGGGAGACAATATTTTTCTTAATAAAATTTGTACCAAAGTTGTTCAAGTCTGTTTCTCTGTTCCGTAAAGCTCATCTTTTCTGCAACTGCACACGTCAAGATGAATCTTGCATGTGTGAATTTCTGTAATTACGTTCTAAAATACGTGGCCAGTTGGCGGAGACGGTGTAGTCAATAATACTTGCAATTCTGTAGTAGAACAAACATAAAGCCAGAAAGAAGAGTGCCACACGGAGCTCGCGGGGCTGTA
This sequence comes from Polypterus bichir lapradei, assembly GCA_026402145.1. Lineage (NCBI taxonomy): Eukaryota > Metazoa > Chordata > Cladistia > Polypteriformes > Polypteridae > Polypterus > Polypterus bichir. The sequence goes on along the minus strand of JANRMT010062818.1, from coordinate 56,041,003 downwards.
GCAGCACTCTCAAGCTCCGACATGGCTCCTGTGCCCCATTTCCCGAAGGCAGCGTAAGGAGGCAAATGCTCCGTGAGGTCAAAGGCAGGTGAGTGCCTACCAGCTTCCCTGTCAGAGTCTGTTCTTGCTCTTTTCGTTGTCGCCTACCCGCCGATACCCCTGCCAAACGCTAAGTTTTAGTGAATGACCATGACGTAGAGGAAATCGCAGAGTGGAAGGAGTCGCTGCTATATAGCGAGATGCAGAGGGAGCCGAAGAGCGTGAGCGCTGCCCGACTCTGCTGCCACTGACAGGAGGCTCAACACGGCCGGTCACCTGGACTGCGGGCACCCTTTTTTGCCCCTGGAGGCCGGATATCCTGTAAAACGCGCGGGGTTCCTCTCATTTTACGGAATAAAAGCTCGTTGCATTTTTTTCAGCTTTCTCTTCCGTCTTTACGAGGTGGCAAATGTCATTGGAATAATTAAACCCAGGAAGGGAAGCCCGGGCGTACTCCGTGCTTTCCGTACGACACGGGATACTTTTATTTTACTAATTGTTTTGCTCTGCAAGCGATAACCCGTGAAGATAATAAAAATAATTTAAGGGTTACGAACATTGGATATTTTGCGTCTGGATTCCACATTGCTGAAAGGGGCGTTTTAGCCTGGATCAAAGGAGGAATTCCTATCCGATTGCATTCCTGAGTGTAAGCCCTAAAAAGCTTCGTTCTGGTCAGAGACGACACAGATGACCTGAAGCCACCGTGGACTGTGAACGTAACACGGCAGCGTGGGAACTTTTTTTCTCCTACATGCTGCATTTCCACGCAGAGATCATCGAGTCGAGGGACAGCAGGCGTGTAAGTTGCACGTGAGGTGACTGCGGGCAGAGAGGTTGTGGCTAGTGGTTTGAAATTGACAGTAAATTTCGTTGTTTAAAATCTGGAGAATGCACGCACTCTGCAAGGGAAGGAGGGCACAAAGTCCTGACGAAGAAGAAGAAATAAGCGAAGACTGAACTGGGGCCACCTAGGTTAGCGAATCCACCGATACAACTGCCACCCACTGTGAAATAGTTGCTCCATTTTCTTTGCAGCGGTGGGCAACGCACAACATCCTTGTCTGCTACTTTTTTTTGGTATGGAAAATGCTTTCCGCATAATCCGCTAACGAAGCTTCCAGATCCGTATCTCTCGACTCTGTCTTGCTATGGCGAGTAACAGGGTCCCCTATGACAACTGGAATATCGTATCTTTCTACATCCGTGAAAGGCTCCTTCGAATGGGTTACGAGTGGGAAGCCCATGTGCTCAGGGAGCGCGATTCTCCCAATAATGGTTCGCTCGGCTCCTCCCACTCACCTCAGCAGCCCCCAAGGAGACCGGGCGCTTTACAGATCCGCCCAGGGGATCCCCACACCGCCATACATGGGGTGCTCCGGGATGCCGGCGACGAGATCTCCCGACGGTACCAACGGGATTTCGCGGAGATGTCCGGCCAGCTGCACCTTACCCCGAGCACTGCCCGGAGAAAATTCGCCGCCGTGGCCGAGGAACTGTTCCGGGATGGTGTGAACTGGGGTCGCATTGTGGCTTTTTTCGAATTTGGAGGTACCATGTGCGTGGAAAGCGTCAATCGGGAAATGACCTCACAAGTGGACCATATCGCTGACTGGATGACGGACTATCTGAACGGACCCCTTCACAACTGGATCCAAGACAACGGTGGATGGGTACGTAATTCGCTGCAAGACTGGTCGAATATGTATGGCAGATTATTAATTGTTGTGCAGTTGGTATACTTCAGATTTCGTGGCAAAATATTTACATTGCATTGTCTCATGAGAGTGAAATACTATACATTGTAACTCGTTCGTGTCACAAGTACAAGTAGTGTGACATACAAAATTTCATTCCACACATAAGTCTACCATATTTACTTTATTATCATTTCCTTTTGGTCAATGCGAAAAATTGTAGACTTGGACAAAAGCGTGCAAAGTTCGTACCCAGTTCTAAAAGTGGCAACTGTAAACAAAAAAGAGGATTGTTAATTGAGCACAACTGAGCTCGAGTGCAGCTGCCAATAGGCAGTAAGTTTAGAGCCACACCCCCGCCACGCCCCCGGCACACCTGTCTCAGGAAGCAACCGTAGTAAAGGAACAGGAGAGTAGGAAGTATGTCCAAAGAGTAGTAAGACGCGTATAATGTGCCTTTCGTATTCGTCCAGTTTTACTGTTTTATAATAGAGCTTCCTTCCTTATTGCTGTTGTAACAACTTTCATTTCGTTGTTTGACTGCCGCTTCAATCGTGACCTGATTTTATTTTACATACCAAATTAAAGTGGCCATCGTGCATTTTTATTTTGTAGAAGCAGGTTAACTTTGCCAGTCTTGCCGACTCCTGAGTTTATACGTAGGAAGATTACTGTATTTTTCTGCTGCATTTTGGAGCTTTCCTCATTTTTTCTTCTCGTAAGTTTTTGGTTGGTTTGATTAAATAAATAAAAATATTTACCCTGGGTTTGTATGGATTGTGGTACCTAAGCAAACGCAGTCTTCATGACCCAGGCGTATTTAACGGCTAGTCTGGGACAAGTTCGTATAGTGTTATGCGTGTAAACGGTCATATTCATCCCAGTAACTTGGAATGCGTTCACCGGCTATTAAAACTGACCTTTTTTCCATGTTTGACTTGGATGAATTTAGAACGTTGGAGTAAAAATAAGATTCAAAGAACTTGTATACACCGACAGAGACATCAACATTTAGGAGTAAAAATGCTGAAATATGCGTTAGACTCCAATATCCTGTTATTTGGATAACCTCATGAGCTCACTTAACCTGTTTGGTTTTAACAAGAAACGGCTGAGATGTGGTAGTTGTTACAGTATGTCAGCTAGTTTTACGATGAGAAAGAAAATAAAAAATAAAAACTATTCAACTGATATCAAGATACAAAATATCATTTACTTTCCTGCAGAGCTCCTAATAGCCATATGTACACCGTGGTGTGTAAATATTTGTGGCTATCCCCATGTAATGAAAACGGTGATAATTCTTTGGTTCTTGATTTAAATTAAAAACACAAATTTCTAACAAGTGGTTGCCTTATCCATTGTCAAGTTTAATAACTATAACCCAGTATGGTAGTGTGGTAATGGAAGCAGTAATAGAAAATTGCCAAACATGGAAAAAATTTTTGTAACGACATTCATTTATATTAAACATTTTCATATAACAATGTAGCTTAAAGTGCATTACAGAATTACTTCATTGCAGTGCCATCATTTTATTTAGGAAGCTATGTAGCTTAAATGAAATACGTTTAAAATTAAAACTCATACCTTTATAAAATTAATACATACAGGAGTTTGGTAGTTTTGGAGACAGATGTTTTTTGTAACTCTTTATTCCACTTATCCTTCTTAGTTTTAAAATTCATCAGTTGCTCCCAAGCAGTACAAATAAGGAAAACAAAGACTTAAGTTTCTTTCTTGATTCCATAATTGAAAATCTGTTTTTAAAAATATTTTTAATGCACATATATTTTTTTATACTGGTAGCTTAGCATTGACAAAACATTCATATTTCTCAGATCACTTCTTTATGGGGAGCACTTATATTCAGCACTAATTCCATACTCATTTTTTGCACCTTTCTTACTGTAGTTCTGTGGGATGATGTTTTAGGATTTAACTGTCATTTTTGACATTAAAGTTCTAAAACAGAAACATATTTTCATTTGAGTTATTGTAAAACTTGTTTAGAAATGTTCTTGGAAGTTGTTATTGAAAGTCACTTTATGCATGTTCCCTTTTCCTTCTGTAGGGATTATTTTTTAGATTTCTCAGAAACTTTCCTCAAGTCAGTGTTGTTTGTTCTGTTTTCTTCCTTAGAAGTATGGTGGCAGAGATCAGGATCCCCAGTCCTGAAGTGCCTCAGTGGCCATAATATGTTTCTTTAACCATTTTTTAAATTTGAGGTCAGCCCCTGCTGTTAAATGAACAACTTGTTTAATTAAATGAGTTACCTCAATAGCAAGTCTTTAGTCCTAAATAACCAATAGTTTAAGTTTTATTTCTCTGTGAAGGTTTGAAGGAATGTGTATTTATTTCACACTTCAATGCCTGCTATTGGGGAGGTATTGCCAATCTTTAAGTGCTATGCCAGAGGTGACATTATTCAAAGAGAACTGAAGTGAAGGAGAGAGCAAGGACTGGAAACAAGATGTGAGGACTCTACCAGACATATAGATGTTGTCAGAGATTTCCACAATTATTAGATAGAACTGTTCTGTAGGTAATAATGGGAAGTTAGCCTTGAATCTAGCTTGGATTCCTTGGTTCAGATTTATAAAGCTTGTGTATGCACATAAAGAGGAGAAAGTGAGTATATTGAGGGCAACTCTGACCAATCTATACACGGAAGTAGAAGCTGGGAATTGACTATACCTTTGATCAAGTAAGGAAATTCATTCTGCTGAAGAATTTATTTCAAGTGGCAGTTATTTGAATGTGCACAGACAAACAATATTATACTTCAAAACTGATAGTTATGTACATATTTTATTTTAGTCCCTTTTGTAATAGGGTCAGTGCTGTGTATTTGGCACAGAAGAACTTTTTTGTTGTTTTTTCAGTTTATATAGGCTGCCTGTTGATATTTCTCAGGGTCAGGAATATCTCTGCCAAGCTTTACTCCATTATGCCTGTTGTGCTGAAAGTCATTAACCAACCGGCTAGGCACTACATCCAGTTTTCTTATGGTGTGCATGTACATTCATAAAACCAACATAAAAAGGCAATTTTCAGCAGTGTCTAGTTCTCCTAACATAATCAGAGCATTGTACCCCCCCTCTTTATAATAAGGGCATCTAGTGAGAGTGAAACTGCTTTTATTAACCGTAAACAGTTCGATTAACACACAAGTCAATTGTGATGCCAAGATGAGACGGATAAACTTCGTGGCTTGATGGCCAAGGTCAACCCATGATTATTTTGAGACAAACTCGCTTTGGAATGGCTCTATGACATAAAGGCGTAGTTTCTGATCCTTGAGGAAGTTCTGTTGATTCAACTTTTTCTTGAAATGGCATACCCTAGAAAACAAGCAAACTCCTACTAAATGAATAAGCTAGTCGTAAACTGTTTTTTATATTATCACTTAAGTCTCTCTCTCACTCTCACTTGCATCCATGTTTGCTTATTATTCATATAACCACATATTTGGGAATTAGGCCTTGATGTTGGAAATTGTAATAAAATGCTCAACACCTGGGGCCTCATGTATAAATAGTGCGTACACGCAGAAATGTTGCGTAAGAACGTTTCCACATTCAAATCGCGATGTATAAAACCTAAACTTGGCATAAAGCCACGCACATTTCCACAGTAGCTCATACCCTGTGGTGCGCAAGTTCTCAGCTCAGTTTTGCAGACTGGCGGCACCCAGCGTCAAAGCAGTGCTACTGTTCCTGTGTGGTTTATCTTTCTTTTTCAGATCCACATCCCTGACGCGGCTTTATAAATACACTGAAATTAACCGCATATTGCTTATTAGTTTAATGCATCTGATTGTAATTAACCTGTAACAATATAATGGTTCACAGAATGGTAAAACTATTCTAAATACCGTAACTGCTTTAGCGTTGTTACTCTCACCACACCTTCTTCTTCTTTCAGCTGCTTGCATTAGAGGTTGCCACATCAGATCATCTTTTTCCATATTTCTCTCACTGCACCACTCGGAGTATTTATATCACTGTATCTGAGTGTGAATCACAGCTGTACAGCAGCTGATCGGAAAGAGAATTATCGATATACAGCATCAAGCACATGCTGCCTCAGCCATTTGCTATTTGAACTGCTCTTATCCGACAAACGCTTTAGAGTCTTTCCTGTACTGACCTCGCGGTTCAGAAACAGTTTCATCACAAGAACTCTAAATGTGCTCCATCAGTCCATCAAGTGCTCCTTGTAGAACTATCTGTACTTATAAGAACAGTTACCTCACTGTAAACTTGCGAGACAGTTATAATATTGCACAACCTGAGCCACTTTATAAAGCGCATATTTACATATGATGACAATATCATTTTTAAGATGAAATGCAGAAAAATATGTTTATTATATTATACAGATAAAAGTTTAACTTTAACTACATGGTACCACAGCGCTAGCCAGGAGCTGGAACTTCGTTCACGGATTGTTCCTCCCTCGCGCTGTATTCTTGCTGTGGCTGGTGCGACACTGGAAGGATAGATGGATAGAGTAATTAAACATTATGAAGATATTTCAGTGTTCCTTAAAAGTTTTGAAGAATCGGCGTTCTAAGCTTACAAATGGCTTAACGTCTATTACAGAGCTGATTGTGTGGCGATTGGGTATTTGGAGAAAGAAAAGGAAGGACAGGAATTGGGGGTTAGTACGTTTGAAAGAGACAGTACTTCTGTAATAAAGTATTTCATCGAAGGTCGCGCATGGCGCAGCAAGGATCTTGGGTGAGACATGAACAATCACTGCGCCACCGTGTTCCCATGTTTAATAACACACTTTAACTCCTGTCATCATGAAAATTATATCACGTATACTTCTCAGTATTTTAATTATTCAAAGAGCTGTAATATTACGAATGTAATGGATTCTGTGTCCTGTTGGAGGAAGAGAAAGCCCCGAAGCACGTAGTGATTCACACACATAGAAGATCAAATACAAAACAAAGCATTTAACATGCTACTTTAGTTACGATGGGATTTGAGAAATAGTAAATTAAATGATTTTAAGATGAACTTTATGATGTTCTACTTTAATGACAAAATAAACTACGTGATTAAAGTAGAAATTTCGAGATAAGTTGACATTTCGTGCTTTTTCCCCACTGTGTGCCTTTTTTTTCTCTATACCGTAATAAGCTTTCATATGTCACTCAGACGGTGAGCTACGACTCGCCTTTTCATGGCGACTTTGATATGTGACAACCTTTTTTATTTCGGGCACTGTGCAACTTTGTGAACTTGAGCTTTCGAGTTTCTCCGACACACTATGTCACCTGATCAACTTCCTTTTGTTGATTATACCACTGTTTAAACCAACAAATAGTACGTTTTTCCTTGCCTCCACTTGGTATTCGCTGAAATTCTTCTATTTTCCCTCTTACTTTTGCCACTGTCTTTTCACAGAAGGCTGATCTTAAGGGCTATTTATATTGATTTGCATATTCAAAGAGGCGTAATTCTGGGAAGAGATGGAGCGGGACAGTAGGTGCGTGCATGTGCGTTACTTTTCACACTGGCCGGGATTTATGTAGCGGAAGAATGTGGAAGTTGGCGAACGCACAGATTTATGCATCTGGATTTTTTTGGTGCAAGTACATTTCTGCTTTTGTGCTTACACCATGTTATAGTGCGAATTCTACGCACGGCGTTATGCATGAGACCCCAGGTCTGTGCATACATGTATTTGGTAAGTTCCTGTGCAAGCTACTTTTTGGTTAATTGCATAATTACTGGCAGCACATGGAAAGAAGACTTTGTGAAAAGTTACAGTTTTAGCAGAGTTGCATTTTTTACTGTAGCTGGGTTTATTTTTGAAGCATTTCATGAACACAGAATTTTCTACTTTCCATCTTTTGAAGCCTGAATGTGGAATGCTTTTGGTCTGTAAATTTCTTAGGGTATCCTTTAGGATTCATGCACAGTAGGAAATTATCTTTGTATGTCATAATTTCAGGTAGTAAATACTCTTAAAGATCACATCTGTTTGTAGCAATGCTGCTGAATTTAAACCTATGGGAACTGCCATTTATTACACTTTGCATCATTATGATGTAGAGTTTTCATTACTAATATGACCATTTTTGAAATTTGACATTAATTGATTGATCAAAGTTTATGTGTAGCATTAATTAAACATTTTAGCCTGTCAAGCATCTCACACACAAAACATCTATTTTATTCTGTGGAGACAGATTAAGTGAGTACGAGAATGCTCATGTCACTGGCATATTTTAATATATGTGCCCTGTTTGGATTTAGGATTAAAATGGCATTTTATACATTCACAGTTTTTCTTGTTAAAAAAGACAGTGTTTTTGGAAAATGTAATGTTAAATGAAACAACCATCCGGATTACTATTAGCACAGTACTAGGGTTGAATTTGATAGTATAATCAGACTAAGGGTTGTTACTATATAGTGCACATATGCTGTATATACATTGGCTATGTGGATAGTCTCACATTGCATTAATTACTAACAATGAATAGTTTCTAATAAACTATAATATTGTAATATTGGCTTTATACAGGCTTTTCATTTTAAGTAATGAAAGACCATTTTTTGTGTCAGTGGTTAGGAGAATAATTTGAAACAGTTATCCTGAAGTTAACTCTTTCATTTTCATTAATGGTAACATTATTTTTATTTTAGCCCACTGAAGTGATTTGTATCCTCTTTGGTAATGTTTGTTTATTTTAAGGTTATTCAAACATGTAGTTGTGGGAATTCACCATTGCTTCCAACTATGCCATGTTATAAAGTCACGTTTTGGGTTCTGGTTTTATGATAGGTGTGTGGGTTACTGCTGTGAGCTTCCCATACGTGAACATTTATCTGTGCTGAAAGGCTATATATACATATATGTCTTATTTTATTTCAATCAAAACCAATGCTGTATCTCTGTTTCCCATTTCTCTCAGTTTATATATATGAATATCTGATGAGACTGCTGCCTCAGACATGGCTGTTTTTAAATAACACATAAACAAACACCAGATGGTTTGCTTTACAGTACCGTGATTTTGGCTATGACTCAATTAAAATGTTAATGCAGTAATTAAATGGGTGTGGGGGCTTTAGATTACACAAAGTAAACCCCCTTCACTATCTGTACTGTTGCATTCAAACATATGCCAAAAAATGACTGTTCAGTAAGACGATTTTTTTTTTATTTGGTGAGATTAGCTTATAAATGAAAATGAGCTTTATTAGAAAAAACTAATTGCATTTTTGTCAATATGAATATTTATGAATAGTAATAGGTAACTAGTACGGGGCATTTGTGTTTAGTGTGTGTTCTGTACAGCAATTAGGCAAGTGTTATCTGATGTTTCATTTATTTTCATTCAAACAATTAGGAGTGATCAATTATAAGAGGAGCTAATACAAATTCTAATTTGCTTTAGCAGCGGCCTCCCCATATAAATATTCTTTGTGTTCATTGACCTTAAATCTGGTTTATCAATATCAATTTAAACATGATAGGCAGGTTAAAAGTGGGTCTTGTTAAGATTACGATATCTCATCTTAGTTGTTTGTTACTGTTCTGCCATGCAAGTGAAAGGTTTTTTCTTCCTTGAGTTCTTCCACTCTGACCAGAAGTGCCTACCTGCTGAAATAATAGTTCAAATATGTAATAGTTCTCCATTATGCTCCAGTAGAGTGCTAGAGCAGTGGAATCCATGCATAGCACTGCATTGGCCAACCAAAGATGTGGATTGCAGGTGAGGTTTCCTCCACCAACAGGAAAGTAGCAAATGATATACTCAGGGGTTTAATTCACCATATTGAAAGCAATCTATAAACCTGTGCATTAGCAGGTGAGGGCCAACTAAAGTCTAGTGGCAGGACTAGACTTACATCTGCCTTTTCAGTAGTTGCAATAGGTTTTTCAGGAAAGCATATGCTTGCAGGATAAAATAGCCAGACTAGAAACTTGAATGCGTGTTTTTGTCTTGGGCTCTACAGCACCCCTCATAATTTAAATTCATCTGCAGATTAGTTACTGATCATCAGTACATAAATACCTCTGTTGGTTTTCCCCTGTTTATTTTAAAACTTAGCAGGGGAAATCCCATCTGTTTTCCTTAAGTTCTGTGCCCAGCTAGCTGTATATACGTTTTGTACAGCATGCAGACCAACTAGAAGGTTTATCAGTTTAAGAAATGAAAGTAATGAGGATTGCTTTCAGTAAAGCTCAGATTAGTCACTGGGGCAAGTTGATGAGAGGTGTAGCATAGTGCTTAGATATATTAGTGAATTTTTGATAATGTGGGAAAGGGGGACATCCAGGCTGCACCATGACAAGCCTAAATAGGCTTAAATCAGTCCTGTGTTTGAAACTGACAAATTCCTAATCTCCATTTTTGCCACAGTATTAACATTACTTAGTGTCAATGACATGCAGTATGTAGCAACAGAATCATTTAAGCTCTTAATTTATGAGGTAAATATTAATATAAAAGCATATTTTATATTCTTTCTTTAGCCTTGTGTACCCCTTTGCAGTGAGAACACAAGAACTTCACAAAACTAATAAGATTACAAGACATGGTTGAATACACATTGAATGTAAGAATAGCATTACGTCATTCATTTTTGTGAGTTAACTTTTTCTGTTGTATCACTATCCTTCCATAATTTAAGCAAATTAGGGACCGATCATGGATAGGACATCAGTTCACCACAGAGTGATGCATATGCACCTAACTACACTAACTCATACAGGCCTAATTCAGAATCAGTGATTTGTCATAAGTCTTTTGGTTGGGATGTAAGATGCAACCCAGAGGAGTAATCAGAGAAAAACTGTAGCCACAGAAGAAAGTGGGTCCTCACTTTATAATGCAGCAATGATCAAAACGTATGGACCAAATCTACAGCAGAAACAATTTGTCATTGAGTTTATTCAGAATATATTGTACTTTTTATATTGAGCACTGACTTAATGCATCCTCAGTTTCTAAAGTTTACTTGAACATTGCTGTTTAGGAAACACAGGAATGAATAGAGTGTCCATAGGAATACTGCTACTTAAAAGGAGATATTCTTAACCGATACACAAAAAAAGGACAAAACACAGTACATGTGCACGTAAGCCAGAACCAGCAAATTATTTGTCATTGTTTAATGATGATAAACATGACATTCCAAAATGGATGTTTTTTTTGAGTGTTTGGACTTAAGAGGTACTCTATGCCTGGTGCGTTCTGTTGATTATAATTTCCAGAAGGGGATTTTTTAATCTTGTCTAAACCGCTCATCTGTCTGACAGTGTGTTGAGCCTTTTTTGATCGAAATTGCATTGTCTTCACTCTAATCTGCCAGTATCCTGCTTTGTGTTAGAATGGTTATGAGTTCTAAATCCACTGCAGAATTACAATGTCTGTCTAATGCAAGTTAAGGCTTGGTTTGCACCGTGTGAATTTGTTGCCAGCTATCATGTTCAAATAAAATGGCATAGGAGAGAGAAAAAAAGAAAATACCATATTAAAAAAATGAAGATCAGGTTGGATTAATTTCTTATTAAATTTATTCTTTGTATCCTTTGAATATGTTAGGCATTCCTGAATTTGAAAAGCTGATTTAGTGGTTGAATTCACTTAAGTAGTTTGTTAAGTTTTTCTTTCACACTTCAATTTGGAAAAAAAGTTTTGTGACAAAGATGAATGATTTTATGTCATATCTGAGTGCCTACTCCTCAGTCTAGCCTGTGCCTCAAAGGTTAACATTCCTATTATTGGGTAACCTCTGCATTTTACACAGTTGCACAGTTCAGGATAACTAAAGTTAAAATTCAGAGTCTTATCATGAGTATGTTTGCAAAGGCATATGGGATACATGCAATTGGTCTGCATTTTTGCCAAAAATAAAATGCACTATATACAGTGTGACCTGTAGGGGCCCTCCAGCTCCCTAACACCCGACTGAGACACAAGTCCAGCACAACACAGGCTTTTTTTTTAGTTTTTCATGGGAAACTCTTCTCCCAAGTGTTTCCCATCACAGCCCCACAAACACAATACAGAAAGTATGCAGCAAGTAAACCACTTTTCTCTCTTTGTCTCTGCCACGTACGCTTCTCCAGCAAGCTCCGTCCTCCTCCTCCCAACTCGGGCTCCCAGAATGAAGTGAGGCTGCTCCTTTTATGCTGCATCCGGGAGTACTTCTAGTGGCCTGTTAGCAGCTCCAGAAACAGTTTCCGGGTGAGGTGGGAGCGCAACAAAGTAGGGCTCCCCAGTCAGTGCAACACCCCCTGGCAGCACCCCCAGAACCCAACAGTGCTGAGCCCACAAACTCCAAGTCCTAGCGTGCCCTGGGATCCAGGGTGATGTAGCAACCGAGGGTGGGTGCTGCGTATTTGTCTGGGGGAGATAATGCCCTGTGCACGGCCTTTTCACCCGGTCCTTCTACTGTAAAGGTGTCCCAGTTGGGTAAAGGAGCCGTCCGTCCTCCACAACAGTGACCAAGAGAAATATAAGTTAACCCTGGAAATCACATATAGCAGAAGATGTGAACTTGTTATTAATTTTAATAAATAGGCTGTCATTAAATATATTTTCATTTTGTTAATTTTTACTTACTTTTGAAAAAGCAAAACATTACAGTGGCATATTACTCAAACAAAAAAACATCATAATAACATAACACATATAAAAATTTACTTCAAAATCAATCCCTAGGAATCGAAAGAAAAAAGAAATATGAACGTAAAAAAGCAAAACAAGATTCAACCCCCACCCAGAAGCAAGAAAAAGAAGAAAGACACGAGCAGAAATCCCCCAACTTATCATGAAATATATTTGACAGTGTTGCTGTGGTGCCAGGTATCTGTTGATGAATGGATTGAAGACATTTGTCATTTGATTTCACACATGTCCGTTTATGTAATTGTCTTTGGGAAATTGTCAATTTACCTTTTACAAAAGACACTTCAATATGAATTTGGATCATATGATCCTTACAGTGCCTAGCAAGCAGGTAGGTGAATGAAAAGTTAATGAAACTAATTGTGCAGGAGCTCAGAGCTGGTTACTAAGAGTTGCTCAATTTGATAAAGTGGGTCCTGGGGTCACCTCAGCTTTATGATGGAAATGTGTCAGTGTTTTACTACATCCTTTAGAATCCTGCTGCAGCCGACTGTCCCCAAATTGTTTCTTTTTTAGACAGTAAGTAATACGTCTTAGGGCCTGGCAGACACTATTGCTGAAGTAATTTGTTTGGCAAGATTGCGAAATTCATTGAAATCTGCATCCTGGCAGTCGCCACTACTGCCAGAAGGCTCTGTGATGGGGGGAAAAAAAGCAGATTGGTGATGGAAACAAGGGGAGCCTGTGCTTCTCAGGCAATGAAGTGTAGATGATCCTGCTATAAATAGCACACTGTGGGTTTGTGTTTGGCCTAATGGCACCAATTAAAAGTTGTGGAAATTTTTCCAGTTCAGACCACCTCCACTTTCCTGTTATCAGAGCATCACATTAGCTTATTATTCTGTAGGCCCGTTGCGAGTGTTTTTCCTAAGTGACATCAGCGGGCTCTGATGCTTCTCTAGTGAAAGTAATTACTAACCTTTTTACTGTGCCATAAGTCCCTGTCTTCAGATTTGCTCCATTCATCTGTTTTAAATATGCAAAGGAAGCAAGGTTAAAAGTAGACATGGCTACACAATATACAAGTAATTTTAAAGAATCCATGAAAAGCCTTTTTCTTAATAAATAAATGTAATATGTTTTTTTCCAAAGTGCCTATTAAATCTTGAAAGCATACTATAGCTGTTTGTCCAAGTGGTGGACTGACAGGTAAGTTGACTTTCTGTGGCTCACACAGTGAGTCACTGTTTAATTGCACTGGCAATGTTTAGAGTCCAGTGCCTTAGGGATTGGGGCAAGTTAGCTCCAAACTTTGTATTTTTGTGATGATTGGCTTTCATATGAATATATAATGAACAAATTTAAGTTGTGTTTGTTGTGGAGGAGAAAGTTACAACACAAGCTATAAAAGCCAGCCAATCCACTAGCAAAAATCAATGTAAGATTGGCTACCCTGATGTCTCCTTGATTAAATAAAATCAGTAAATATAATGTCTCTGATAACTCTTTTACTAGGTTACATTTCCTTTCCGCTAACCTATAAACTTTCTACCACTTAGCTCCAGTTTTGGGTAACATTGGTCCTTATAGTTTGCCGGAAGGGGTGACAATGAGTAGTCAGCCATATTATATACAGTAATTTAGAGAAAGCATAGTGACATTGGTGGCTAGTGCCACTGCCTCACTTTTTTTGAAACATAGGTTTGATTCCTGACCTTTCCACTGTCTGAGGTTTGAATGTTGTCTTTGAACAGGTAGGTCTTCATCCTCTTAAATTCCAATGATTTGTTTATTAGGTTGATTGGCAGTCCGGAATTGGCGATTGTGAATGAGTGTGGATGTGTATTTACTTGTAATGTATTTGTGCTCCATCTAAGACTGATGTTTGCTCTTCACCTAGCATGGCTGGGGTAGACTCTTAATTCACATGGCACTGTTCTGAAATTAATAGCATCAGAAAATGCATCGTACTGAGGCAAGGTATGAAACATTTCTTGAAATTTGTTTTCAGTATCAATGGTATTTTGTCTAAAGGAAAGTCTAGAATTTATCTTTAAAGCATAAATAAAACCATTTGTCTTGAGTGAAATGGTTGCAAAGTGGCTCATGCTGCTTCCTTAAAGTATGAGGTGTCTTGGACTGTGTACTGTCCGACTCACTATCTATGTGGAGTTTCCATATTTTTCCAGCATTAATATGGACTTTCAACAGGTATTTCATTCACATGGTGAAGAGCAGAAAATAGATACTTGCAAAAAAAGTGGTTTTACCAGGAAAGTAGATTAATTGGAGGTTTGAGAAAGAGTCAGCAGGTGATCTGAATCAAGGTGATCCTTCTTCTGCCCATCTCCTATGTAAGATGTAATGTGAATGTTAAACTTCTGTAAGACAAGTAGAGGATGGGAAGGACCACATCCAGCTGCTTCAGAAATAGACATTTAAAATAATAACAAATAAGATATAATTTTAGGTATACATTACATATGAAAGCAAAATGTTGCCCTTTTCTGAAAACTTACAAATTTTTGTTGTCTCATATTTTATTATTTCTAAGTCAATAAAGATTTTCACAACAGGCATCTTAAGATCCAGCAGTAGTATTTTACTGTATGTAAGACCAGGGTTATAGCCGGTAGGTGTTTATATTACCCATGTGATGATAACAAAGGAACCATTCACCGAAAATTTTTTTTTTTTTGGTGAATATGCAAGGAATATCTCATTTAGTCCCCATTTGGTGAACATGCTATTGCTCTGTTGAAAAGACTTCAGACAAATGGCTGCAAGGTATACCAGAGTCATCAGTCATTTTCTCTACCCAGCTGTTTTGCACTGAATGCCAGGGATTACCAAGCAGCACTTGTTGAAGTGTACATGTATACTCCCAACCCCGGTCATATGAGAATCACCAGTCTACCTGCCAGCATGTCATTGGACTGTTTGAGGAAACTGGAGCCTCCAGGGAATGTAGAAACTTCACACAGAAGGCATAACAACCAAGAAATGAGGGTTTGGTAGGGTTGGTAAACTGCTTGATCAACATAATGCATTAAAATGACCTTCTCAACTCCACAATAAAAACTTCACAGTATTTAGTGGTGGTACTAAATAGGCGCCATGCCACCTGTACCCTTGTCAATCATCAACGCTTATTTATATTGCATCTTTTATGGATGTATATACCAAATCACTGTATACAAATAGTTAAAAGTAAAAACTACTGTTTTCTTTTCCAAAGTGTATAAATAACCAAGGTTAAGAGCCTTTCCTAGTAGGATTGTTACACGCTTATTTTCATTACAACAGAAATATATAAAGCAGAGCTCATTTGCATATTAACTGAGAGTGCCTCTTTTTACTTTCTCTCTGTGTATGTTAGATGTGCATGTGTGTATACTTTTACTATAATACACCCATAATAAAAATAATGTGACTGGGACAAAATTGTGACTTTGAGTTTTTAAAGAATTTATACATGTTAAGCATCCCTAAACATGATTTGACACTAAAATTACATTTATGTGGGGAGAGGCAGCTGCAGCTGCAGGTTTACAGTGTCTATCCTGTTGGACTAAACATATAAAGAACAAAGTCAATAACAAAAAAAAAGCAAATATAAACACACTTATCAATTATAAAATAGAAAAAAGTTAATGCAAAATGTCAAATTAAACAACTTTGAAACATTTACAAATAAAAACATCAAAAAAAGATTCAATAAAAATATCAAAATAAATAAGCTAAAATTGGGAAAATATAGACCAGAGTGGGAGCCTTGGTTTTAAACCTTGAAGCTGGGTTCATACCCCCATCTGGACTGTATGGTGTTTACGTGTATTTCTCCAAGTAATTCAGTTTTTCTTCTGTATCCCACAGGTGTACAATTTAGGTAAACTGGCGACAGCAAGTTGGCCCATGTGAGGGAGTGTGGACATGTACATGGGTGTGCACAGTGAAAGGACTTGTGCCACATCTTGGTTTGATTCTTACCTTGAGCATAGTACTACCTGACATGCATGTCCTGGTTCCCTAAGACCACAAACTTAATAAAGTCTGTTTGAAAATGGGTGGATGAAAAATTTGAAAGTAATTTTGAATCTTGATATTTTCAGTTATTTGGTTATCTTATTCTAATTTGCATGCTTGTATTGTTAACCACCAGACTAAACACACTATAAACAACAGATTGACTGAGGTTGCTGAGAGGATGCTTTAAATAATTATTCCAGCTGTCTTCAACACTTCAGTGGCTTGAACATTTTTTTAAATGGGCATTGACTTAGTACTCATGTGTGGATACTGGTCTGCTCCAAAAAAAAAAAATCAAGCACATTCCTTCCAACAACGTAGCACCTTTGTGTTGACTTACATTTCTACACAGACTACATCTCACAAGAGGTGTCAGATGATAGTAGTTCTGCAATTTGAATACTCTGTTTTGTAACAGAGAAAAATTAGAGGGACTAAAAAGAGGAGAAAAAAGTATGGAACACATTTACTAATTGTACTGGAAAAATAGCAGTATTTCACATGACTCATTAATGGTCACTGGTTCTTGTTTGAAGCAAGAATGCACTTGTGTACTTGTTTTCTCCAAATCAAAAAGAAAATCATTAAAAGTAAGTATTCTTTAAAGACTCGAAATATTCTGTTAATCCAAACAGACACAATTCTTGTATAAACCAGGCTGCCATGTGGCCTGTCCATGTGAATCTGGTGTCATCACCTGATAATTCCATTGCAAGCAGTATTTTCAGAAAGTCTCGTCAGAGTCCTGCTGCCAAGATAATCCCCATATGTTTAGACAAGTGAGCAGACTTTGCCTGGCATTATCACTCGGTGTGGACTCTTGTCATTTTGATCTGCACCACTGGTACTGCTGCCTATTCCATTCAGGTGTTAAGAAATTGAGAACAGAGAAAAAAAACAATTTGAAGTGTAAATCAAGATAAATGAAAAATGTAGAACAAATGAAGGTTCTTTTGTCAGTTGAACCAGTCCCACTTTGAAGACTTCTATTTAACTAGTTTACCTCATTTAAAAGCTCTTTCATGTATGCATGTCGGGTTGCAAAGGGGTTTCTCATGAATGGCTAATGGAATAGTGTTGTCCATTTTAATTTCTAACCATTATATCCACATACAATGAATTTACATGGTCAATAGGTATGACATGTTGTGTGGGTGTTCCTTGATACTGAAGGTTTAAGCTTTGATTCCAGTGATCTTAAAATTTGATAAAGGTGTTTCAGTAATTAGAAGGGGTAGGTATTCAGTTGGTTCTGGTCTCAGTTGTTATTGTTTGATAGTGTTATAAAGCTGTTAATTATATTATTCATTATGAAGAAGTCTACTGATGGATAAAATAATTACCATGTAAAGCACCTTCCTGTGGTAATTATTTTGTGTATTTAAAGTTAAAAAGGATTCGTAGCACTCATGAAGACAACACAAGGGCTGATACAGTCTGATTGAGGATTGGCTGGGTTTGGGTTGGCCGTACCTCAGCGACATCAGACTGTGCATGTTGTGTCTTGTGCATATTTAATGGACAGCGATGCATACGGGAATTTCAAATATTCTTTCATGAGAATTTTTTTTAATAGTTTTGAAACACAGATACCAAACCCGCTGACTGTAATTGGTTTTGTATTGATTTGCACTGTGCATTATAAAATATTAAATATAAAGTAATGCCTTATTTCAAAGCTAATCACAGACCGCATTGTGATTGTGGTCACCTTGAAAGGAATACAAAACCAGCTAACACTGAGTGATACAGCTGCCCTATTAAGCATTTTTGTGATGGTGCTCATTGTAAAGGGCAAAAAGTAAAGTAAAGCAGGGCCGCTTAAAAACATAATAGTTTTGAGGATAACAGACCATTCAGCCCAACATAGCTCGTCATTCCCTTATTGTGAAGGTCCTGAAAGTACCACTAACTATCATACTTCTTGTTAATTTATTCCACATGCCTGTGGTTCACTGTGCTAAGAAATATTTCCCAGTATTTGTGTGGAATTTACCTTTAATCCATCTTCCATATGTGTCCCCATATTCTTGTTAAAAAACGCATTTTAAAGTAACAGCTGGAATCCACTGTACTAATCCCTTTCATAATATTTAACACTTCATGTCTCCTCTTAATCTACATTTAGATAGATAGATAGATACTTTATTAATCCCAAGGGGAAATTCACACAGACATTTGCTTAAACTGAAAACATTAAATTAGTTTTTTTAAATAATCTGGAGACAAAAGCTGCACACAGTATGTTACATAGTTTAATAGTAATGTTCTTTGATTTGAATACTGCGCATCATGTTAAATAACATAATATTTCATTGGTCATCTTATTCTGTTCCGTATGATGTCTGAAGATGGACAATGCTAAGTGGACTACAATTCCCAAGTCCTTCTCAAAAGGTATGCTTTTAAGTTTTATCCCCCTCCCCCATTCATGTATTTAATTCTAACATTTTTATGTGTTGTTAAATTTATTTGCGTTAAATTTAATCTATGACTTTCTAAATCTAAATTCTATAAGAGGATAAGAACAATTTTAAAGAGAACCGTGCTCGTTAATGTGTATATTATTTTAAGCCCCCTTTTTACATGCTAAGGGTTAGGGGCACTAGTGCCTATTCTAGCAGAATTAGATGCACAAGTAAATTTAATCTCAGCATGGACATCACTAAGCAATATTCACAGAAAGCAATATTTATATGGGCAGAGCTGTCTTACAGACATTGACCAGGCTGGCAGTGAAGCGGTAGCTGTAACTAGTGTGCCATTGTGAAGCTCATGGTGCTGTATAACACAATAGCTTTCTGCATGTGGTCACTTTATAAATGTAAGGTTGCTGAATGTATTATTTGACAGTTCTCTTTGTGAAAGTGCTTAGTAAATGAAAGGTTTTTTGCAATGTCACTCTTGTTATTTAAATAGTAAAGCATTTAGTGATTGTCACTATGAAAGATACTTTAAGCAATGAAAACGGATTGGATTTTGTTTGTTTATTTTTCCCTTTTTTGAACATTTTAGGTTTAGAATGAGCTTAATTCTGAAGGAAGTCTGCATATCTATTGAGGACATATTTCTTTTAAGTAGAGTACAAAATGGCTGAAATGCCTACAGGTCTGATTCATGTGACCATCAAAATGAACAATTTGGCATTATTGAAAACAGATCCCGTCATGCTGTTCGAGAACTCCTGGAGGATTAAAAGTCTTGTTCATTTTTAAGACTATTAATTTTGTTAACAAAGCTCAAAACTGTAGTGCTCGTACCAAGCAGAAATGTCAGCTATGAGTAATAAAGCCACTTGGAGTGACCTGGTATTGCTGTCCTCGCTCTGTGTTAGTTGTCATCTCTTGAAGCCAGCACTGGATTTGCATATTGCACAAGAGGCCAATGCTCTAATTTCCAAAAGCATCTGTGTTTGCTTATGTGGTAGCGGCCTATTTTTACAAATATGCTCATTTATAGCTTTCTTTGAACCTGCGTCCCTGTACAGCAATTGAGGAGGGACCATCTCTTTTAATATTTGCACCTGCAGCTACTTATTTGCTTACTATCACCTTGGTTTTGGTGATTGATGGTGATTGGCTGATATTGGATTATGTAAATTATCTAGTACTCCTGGGTGTTGAGTCAAATGTTACAGATGACAGGAAGTCAATGGTAGTCAGCTGACAGAGTACACATTTCTGAACTCTTCTGCATTCTGAGTCAGAGGAGTCAGATTAATTTGTTTATAAGAGTCGGGAATCATTTGTTTTTTAAGACCTCTTGTCACTTGACCTTTGTATGCACAGTTCAAGTATACACTTTTGTAAATAAATGTTTTTATATGTTTCAATACTTCCTGTAATTCAAAAAAAAAAAAACTGGTGTCTGTGTCTGGTTTTGGGGATGTCCTAAGTCATTGGTACTTCACTGCCATCTCCTCAATTCAAGAGTGATGATTCAAACTCCTGCATCTCCATGCAGCCTTCATCAACAGGGTGGCTTCTTATTTATCTTTCTAATCAGTGACTCAGTGGCATTTTGGATAACACTGCTGCCTCACAACTCCAGAAACCAGGACTAGAATGTTGGCCTGATCTCAATCTGTGTGGAGTTCATGTTATTTGCCAGTGACTGCACACCTCCCAGTGGCATACACTGTAAAATTCCTGGTTAATTTAAATTGCCTGATGGGGAAAAAGTGTGAACGTCCCATGGAATGGACTAAGGACCCATCAAGAATTCTGAAAGACATTCCCAGGGGACTGTACTGTGGTATGTTTATCTGGGAGGCAAAGAAGCTATGGATAGGGCAAATGTCTGTGTTGGAGAGGGTAATAATGCCATCCTTGCATCCATCCATCCAACTTTATTCTTAACATACTTAATGTGAAAGTAGTGTCATGAGGAACAAGGTATATGCCAAGCTTGAATAGCATATTATTCCATTGTAGGGCACAATCATACCCATGTGCTTGCCCTGGGCCTATTTACAGTCTCTAGCTAATCTAACATTCATTTCTTAGGGACGATGGAGACAAAGTCACATGGACCAGGCTGCCATTTCAACAAAGTTTCCTGGACAGTTGAGGACTAACCATCAAGTCCATGCTCCTCTGGAAGTCATGCCTCTAGAGATTTTCTGGGTTTGAGGTCAAAGCTGAATAAAGCAGAAGAATAATGTTGGTATTATAGGTTTTTTTTTTTTAAGTTTTATTTTAAAACTTTTAGTTTAAACTTAACAACTGTCACACTGCACTGCATCCTAAGAAATGGCCTGCGTTTCTGCACAAGTAATTGTGTTTGCCCCTTAAAGGGGCAGTACACTGGAAACCAGAACAATAGCATATATATAGTGTCATCATATATAAATAATATAAATAGTATTCTTTTGTCTCAGTTGCCCAGTCACTGTTTCAGCATTTTGTGTGGGGTTCACTTTTGCAATTTTACATTTTTCTTCTCCCCACCTAATGGCATTGCTGCATAGTAGTACAGTAGTAATCTTTCTCATTTCAGACTTGCCAAATGAGAGAGATGGATGGAGAGGTGGGTCTTAGTGCTGCTCTAAGGAAAGACAGATAAATGAACAAGTGTATCGTAGTTCGTCCATGGCTGCATGTATGCTGACATTTGTCCTGCAGAGAATAGATTATTATGAAAAATGATGTTAAAAATGTCACTAAGGAGACTGCATATTAAAAAATAAAAATAAAATTATCTTCAGTGGAGAATATCCTACAGATGGCCAAATAAAATATCAGTTATTTAAAAAAAAACAGCTAGAAAAGGCAAATAAAAAAGTTGAGTAAACTGTTGTTAAAATAGGATGTTTTTTGTTTTTCAAAGGAAGATTGTGTTTATTGTGATAAAACCTTTTAAAAAAACATTGTAAAGTACTGGGTTTGGTATTGGGAAGCAGTGTCTGAAAATTAACAGTTAAGACACTAATGTTGTTTCCACCCGTATATGTCATGGCAGACAATCATTTTTCAGGTTTTTTCTCAAGAAGCATATTTATACTTGGTTTGAGCTGAGTCAGAGACTAATATTTTAATATAGTAGAACCCACCAATAAAAGCTTAAGCACGCACTTGTTGTACTGGCATCATTGTGCAGAACACTACCTGTCATAACAGGACAGAGTTCATAAAGGAAGTGGGCATGTTAGATGTGTATCTTGAATCTTTTTTTTTTATTTTTTTTTTTAAATTATTCTATTACCTGATTCCAATTCTGTGGGACACTACGGTGACCAATTCTTGACAACTGCAAATGATGTTAAAAATGTCCATGGAAAAAAGAAAAATCTGCCTCTCCCCCTCATTGATGTTATGAAATAGGAGGCTCAAAGCATACAAGTCCCAAAAAACATTTCCAAAATTGCTCAATTGAAGGGGATATCACAGTGAAATCACTGCTAGTAATGAAGGCAAACACAGAGTCTCTATAAATAAAAGATTTATTCATCACCAAAAAAAAATTCACAAATTTCACAAGACTGAAGGTTCGCAGGACCACAAAAGGCAAAAAGCAGTTGCTTTTAAAACAAAAGACGATCCAAGCAAAGTCCCAATATAGAAATTCAAAGAATGTTAAAAAACTGAGCAAAAAGGTGAAAAATCAAATCATTCAAAACAAACTGCCAAGAACTGTGGGACTGGATTTATAGGTGGAGGGCAGTTCAGGTGATGAATGCCAGGTGGTCCCGTATCTTGGGGGACCACACAAAACATACATAGAACATAAACTCAATCAATAGATAATAAACATAAGTAAAATTAATACATACAAAATAATATAAAATGAACAAAGTCGACCTATAACATGAATTTGAACTCTGGTGGGATGTTAAAAATGCATTGGTCTTTGAAACATGCAATATTATGTGAATGACGTCTTTCCTGTTGATCTTTAATAATGTGTTTTTAGGAAGTAACTGTTGATAATATCTTAGCAAAAAAATGCGCACATTTTAACCATAAGAATTAATAAAACACAGGTGGATTATGAAGCACAGGTTACATAGGATTTTTCTTTTTTCCCCATGGATGTTTTTCACATCATTTGCCATTTTTCCAGAATCGGCCACTGCAGGTCCTGCTGACTTGGAATCTTCAATGTTCAATTCCTGCATGAAAATATGAGCTAAAATTTTTTTCTCTGCCACCAGTACAGACTAAATGAAGTAAGTAACATATTAAAAAATAATCTCATTTTTGGATGGAGTAAAATTTCGGTTGGTTGACTCCTCTAAATTGTCTAGATGTAGCCAAGTGTAGCCGGTAATGAACTGGTATCACATCCTGGCTTGGCTACTGCCTTGAATCTGATACTGCTGATGACCCTGAAATTTAAAAAGCAGAAAGGATGAGCAACATGATCCTAAAAGTAAAATAAATGCATGCTGCGTAATTTATTCTATTGTTAGCATTGCTTTTTAATGCACACTCTTTCTATGAGTTATATGCTAAGTTTAGTTTAAAAGGTACAGTTTGTGGTTTGCATTATGACACATTCGCAAACTGTGTGGCTATTTTTATCTTTTTGTGCCTTTGCAGACATAGCCCATGGAAAAGCAGGCTGTTTATTTTGAGGAGTAGGTGGTAGCTCAGATATTACTACAGGGTATGGGGAGAGAAAGACAGAGGAGTATATCTTAGATCTCACACATGGGCTACATCTGCAGAGGTCCTCGCATGTGTCTGTGGTCTGAGCCAATTACTGCGGTGAATAAAGAAACTCGCTCAGATGCACACCTGGAAAACCGCGTGGGAAGCAGAGAGGCAGCCTTCCCACACGTTGTGCTCTGGACAGGGCCATGCCTCAGAGAGCTGTCTTTGTTGTCATACATGTGCCAGTTAATCCTGACTGATAAACTAAGCAGCCAGCCTCTCACATGGCCTTCGCTTACTGTACCTGCAAAGTGACCTGGCAACTTTGTAAGATTTCAAAGAGCAGTGCAGAACTGTAATCAGCAGAAAAAATAAATAGAGTAAGTGACTGTCTGCAATCTGATTCCAAACTGAGGCTGCATTAACTAAAAATGAAAAGTGTGGTTGTTGTTCATACTATTATATGGGCCATTTTCTAACAGCTTTGTTGAAGCTGAAGAGCACAAAATAGTCTGGGCCACTCTGAATGTATAAAACAGCTACTGGATGGAAAAGGGCAAAATTTTCTTATAATGATGCTTGCTATAATAAGAAGATTTTATCACACATTCTTTGGTTAGTGAAAGTCTAACTTCGTTTTGTAGTTTTTATTTTTCCAAATATTTTTCTTTAATTTCTACTTGCATGTATGGTGGTGCTTATTTGCAGCCTAAAATGTACTTTTATTGAGTTTTTTTCTCCAGTGCAACTTACAGTATTTGAGATACAGTTGGTTACATTTCTTTTATTTTTTTTTCCCCCAATTGGAGCCTAGGCAGGTGAAATGACTTGCTCATGGTCACACAGTGTTAGTAGAGAGGAAGTAGAAATAGTGACTGAATATAAATACTTAGGAACTTAACTAGATAACAATCTTAATTGGAATCCAAATACAGAAAAATTATTCTCTAAATGCAACCAGCGCTTACTTCTCCTCCATAAACTCTTTCATAAACTATTTAAAGTAGACAAGGACCTCATGTTGTCCTTCTATCGCAGTATGATCCAGTTTGTGATCACTTTCAGTTTCATTGCCTGGTTTAATAGTCTGACAAACCAAAATTCAAAAAAGCTCCAGCAGAATACGAAGTATGCAGCTAAAGTTATTGGGGCTGATGTAGATGATTTGACTAGTGTATGGCAGAGGGCAATGTTAAAGAAACTGGAAATCATCTCAACTGATGACAGTCATCCATTACATGTAGAACTAAAGTTCATTATATCAGGAAGGATAGTCGTTTTGAAAACCCACACAAATCCCTCCAGAAACTCCTTTCTTCCTAGTGCCATACAACTTTTCAATAAGAAATACCGGAGATAACGATTAAGGTTTTGATATATATCCTGTAACCTTTTTTTTTTTGGTGTAAATATGTATTATCTAACTGCTTTACCTTAACCTTTCTTGTTTCTATTTGTCTGTTTTATCTAATTCTGTCTGTTATTAGATGCAACTGAGAAGGCAAATTTCATGTTTTCTCAAGTAAACATGACTAAATAAAGAAACCTAAAACCTTAAACATCTTCTTCTGGAAATCATCATTCCTCATATTTCCCAACTTAATATTTTCATTCGAGGTATTTGCTCTGTTTTTCAATTGTGCTGTAAGGACCGAGTGGGCAGGCATTTGTATGGTTGGTAACAGCAGAGGATGAGACTTGAAGGTTGAGTAGGGTGAAGAATGTAGTCCAAGAATGTTTATAAAAACAAAGTATTATCAAATTATTTTAAAATCAGCAGTGATAAATATAGATTTAGTAAAAATATATTTCTTCAATGCTGTTTCTGAGCTGTTGATGTTTTTCCCACTTTTTAAGTCACTATGTTTTGGTGGTGTCATACATACATATCATTTTTAACCATAACTCACACAGCTATCTTTAATAATTGGCCCTAGTTAAAAATGAGAAGAGATTTCACTGTTAGAACTGTCACATATTTTACAATACTGTATATACTATATTTAATAATTTTTCATATTTGTTTTCTTTAGAGGAGCTCCTTTCCTACAAAGGATACACAGATGTCAAGCAATGTCCTGTACATGATACATTTCACTTTAAAATCTCTACAAATGTTTTAAAATGTTTGTATTTTTACACTGTACACAACTCAGCTACTCTGAACAATGGATACTCAACTTTGGTTGTTATCTTGGGCCTGTTATTTGCTGAAGACTGTTTTATGTTTGCAGGATGGTGACACAGGCACTAACTACCATTGCTGCTCCACAGCATATTGTGTTTTGTGATTTGTGAGTGTCTCCTGCTGTCTGGGATAGGCTCTAGGATGAAAATGATGTAGCCTTTGCAAACATTAATGCAGAGGGGTTCCCATACATGGGATTATTGGAACTGGATAATGATCTTAATGAAGTTTGCATGGCATGCATACGGCTGGAGGGGCTTAAGGAAGGAAAAGGTACATATTGTAAACTGTAAGCTGTGCTCTTGAGCCACGCCAAACTCAACAAAATGCCTGGATACCAGGTAAAGTTTAAACAAAAAAATGATTTATAGACATCAGGCAGGATTACACTACCCAGTGGGTAAACAGAAAGGAAAAAAATAACTGAAAGCTAGCCCCCTCCAGCTTAACTCAGACTTGTACCCTGAGATCTTCCTGATCCTATCTCACCAATTAACTCTTCCTTTGTCTTTATCATTAATCTCGTCATCCCCCAATCCATCCTGATCCATTCACCACCAAGATCAACTGACTGGGCAAACAGAGGTTCTTTTAAAAGAGACCCCAGGAGCAGCTTCAGCATCATGTGAAATTAACTATGAAATGAATCTGGGCCATTCTTGTACTCTATCTCCTTTAAGGTCCAAACACCTCTGATTGGGGCCAGAGGGCAGCCACAGCCTCCTGATACATCTGCTACATCTGGCGGTTTATGTTAATTCAGCAGCCTTTACATTTATCTTTTAGTTCCTGAGCATGTCTGCCCCAGCTACTGGCAGCCTGCTTGGCCAGTGGTCCAGGCAGTAGTCTATACCAAGCCTGCAGCATCTCCTTGGCCTCTCATTTTGGCAGTGGTTCCTCCCAACACCCAGATCGTTTCTTAGTCTTCTCTCCAGGAAGTGATCCATCCCAAATCCCAGATGGAAGAAAACCCCTGCATTGTCTTTCTGAGCCCTTGTGTGCTTGACAATATCTATGCTTGTACTCTTTGAGATGCATGTAAAGTAAAATGCAAATTCCAAAAAAACACATCTGTTACTGATAATACCTTATTTTCTAAAGTATTGTATGTGGATTGACTGAATTTTTTAGTGTCGCTTTCAGGGTTGAATCTTTGCTACCAGCTCAAGCTCTGGACCCTAGAACCCTGATTTTGACTGACTGGGTTCAGTTAATAAATGGGTAGTTGGTAAATTTATTTCCATTTATTGGAATATAAGTTGATTTTACACATTTTTGGTTGTAAGTAATTATTTTCAGTGAACATGAAAAGGATGTAGTAGTAGTTTGTTAAATCATTTATTATTGAGCAAGACAAGATAAAGAAAAATGGTGAGTATAGATGAGTTCATCCCAGGAATTCCACATAATAGATGATAATGCTGATTTGAAGACAGTTATCAGTACCTGAAGCTTTAAAAGCTGCATTAAGTGCACTTTTGGTGGGAGCAGTAGCCTGAGTTTGTGCCTCTTAGCGCTCAGGAGACATGATCATGTGCCGGTTAAACTATATTTACCCCACTTGATGTAGACTTGATGGGAGAAATCCATTTATGCGGAAATGAAATACAGTACAGTTTTCAAAATACAAAAATATATTAAACTGTTTCTCCCGTTGGCACTGGGTGCAAGATAGGAACCAACTCTGGTTGAGTACCAGTCTATCATAGTAAAATGAAATATATCCCATTTATTATATATTATTTATAAATGTATCCAGAATTGAACTAAAGAAAAAAAATATTTTGATCCTCTAGGCAGAATGTCTGGTTTCTGTGTTGTGATTTGCACAGTTAGCATACAGGTATAGAGTTTCAGTTTTTATTGAATGTTTTACGTAAATAATAATAGTAATAAGTACATTTATGTAGTTTGGGAGGTGTTGTGGTTAGTGTTAATTTTGGACCTTTCTGGGTTTTCTGTGAAATGTAAAAGTTTGGCCCATGTTCACTTTGTTTTTGCTGTGCACTTAAGACATTTATGTGTGAAATCAAAAGATGAATATGAGAAGAGAGATCAGCTTTTATTCCCTGGTATTTACATGTAGATATGTTAAACAACGTAAAACATAGCATATTTTGTATCAAACCACCAAGTTTTTCAAGTGGATAAACCTATTGGATCAGAGTGTTTTCAACTAAATTAAAGTAAAAAATGCTTAATATTTGGTTGCATATCCCTTGCTCCTAATAATTGCATCAGGCCTACTACCCATAGACTCCACTAGATTTCTTTTTTCTTCATTGGTTATGCCTTTCCAGGCTTTTATAACAACATCTTTTAGTTGTTGTCTGTTTTGTGGGATTTCTTAATTCAGTCTTGAAGTGCATGTTCAATTGGGTTAATATCTGGTGATTGACTTGACCAGTCCAAAAACATTTTTTCCTCCTAATGAAGTCCTTTGTTCAGTTGGAAATGTGTTTTGGATCACTATCTTGTTGTAAAATAAAGTTCTACCAGATTAGTTTGGATGCATTTCTCTGTAGATTGGCAGATAATATGTTTCTGTAGACTACTGAGTTCATTCTGCTACTGCCATCACGAGTTACATCATCAATAAAAATGACTGAGCCTGTTAAAGAAGCAGCCATGAAAGCCCAAACCAAGACACAACTTCCACCGTGTTTCACAGATGGGCTTGTATGTTTAGGATCATGAGCAGATCCCTTCTTTCTCCATACTTTGGCCTTTCTTTCACTTTATTTAATCTTTGTCTCATTAGTGAATTAAACTTTATTCCAGAACTGTTGTGGCTCATCTCTGTATTTTTTTGTAAATTCCAATCTCACTTTACAATTTTTACTGCTGATTAGTGGTTTGGATCTTGGATTATGGCCTCTATATTGTTGTTCTCCTTCGCACAGTGGACTGTGATATTTCCACCCCTGCTCTTTGGGGTTTGTTCATGAAGTTACAGACTGTTGTTTGGGATTTTTCTTTACTGCGCTCACTGTTTGTCTGTCATCAGTTGTTGTTTTCCTTGGATGACCGGTTTGATGCCTGTTGTGCAGTACATTGGTAGTTTACTTCTTTTTCATGATACAAATTGTGGTACTGGCTATGAAATACCTCTGATGGATTTTCCCCTTTTCTCAGCTTCAGAGTGGCATGTTTTTTTTTTTCCTGTAGACAGCGTTCAGGTCTTCTCGTTGGTCTATCCTTCTTAACTACAAATGCAGTCTTTACAGGTGAAAGCCAAATCTTAAACGAAGAGTAGATATCCAGGGCTACTTATTAATCAATGTTATATGACACTCCTGGGTAACAAGAAACACCTGCCACTTATCATGTTCCAATATATTTGCTCACTTGAAAAGCTGGGTGGTTTGATACAAATTCTGTTATATTTTGTTGCTTAACATATCTACATGTAAATACTGTACTATGGAGTAAAAGTTGAAACTCTTCTCATATCCATATTCTGATCTCACACACAGATGTCTTCAGTACACAGAAGAAACAAATTAACTGGCCTTGCTGTTCCAATACTTTTGAAGGAGACTGTACTAT
>JANRMT010062818.1:55965913-56001798 GCA_026402145.1 Polypterus bichir lapradei | reverse complement strand
ATATATATATATATATATACACACATATACATAGATAGATAAAAGAAAAAAAAAACTGGCAGGACACAGAAAATAGGAAAAAATGTGGCAAAAAGGATTTACCTATAAAGACAGTCCAGGGCTAAAAAGTCCAAATCAACAGTATACGCAACTGACATTTACTTAACAACAATCACAATAAACCTCTGCTGGAACCATCTACTCAACCTCAATTTAAAGGATGAAGACCGTCTCATATTAGTGATGTCACAGGGTTCCACCCACAAAACACAATGACCATAAGTAAACTGCTTAAATTTACAACACCATAAACCATAAACAAACACAATAATATTAACAAAAACTGCATACAAACATGAAAAATAATTCAAAAACCAATAGAAATAACCAAACAGAGGAAAAACAACTATAATCTAGGGAACAAATCCTTGCTGAAATATAATATCAATAGGATTCCTCAATAAATTGAAACATGTTTAATTTTATTACCAGCACAATTGCAAGTAGTTATAAAGCTGGAGCGGAACTCGAGACAAGAAATATCCCTATAATGGCAGTCTATTATAAGGCGTACTTATTCACTCCTGGGCTTTTCAGATTTCCCATTAAGCTTTTGCTATAACTTGGGATGTAACAAGAGAATGCCCATGCTGACATTGTGCCACCTGATTGATTGTATTCGTAATAGATGCTGGAATAAAATGGTGGTTTGTCTTTTTTGTTTTTTAAAGAGGAAGCAGCATTTCTAATTTGATAGTGGAAAAGATTGAAACACATTCTCACAAACATTAGGAAGTTTTTCTTCACACAGAGAACCATAGACACATGGAATAAGTTGAAGTGTGGTAGACAGTAGTTCTTTAGGAACTTGATTTTTTTGGAAGAATTAAGTAAATAGCACTGGTGAGCTTTGTTGGGCCGAATGGCCTTTTCTTGTGTAACTCCTTCTTATGTTCTAATTAACAGAAGATCAAAGTTACGATAAACATGGGATGTCAATTGCACCATCTTCTAATAGCAGATCATTGTAAGACTAACATGGACCTACATGTGAGTAGGTCTGAACAAAACATTATAGTACAGAAAGGCAGCATGAGTTCAAAAAACTACTTTAAAACAGTAATTACCTCCTTTCCACTTCCCTTATTATCTTAATTTTTTGCTGATGGGCATTTTATATTGGGTGTAAATTTGTGTCCTCTTTGATGCGGTTTCCCCATTGAGTTGATTAGCAAAGTATGTTTCAATGTGAAAAGCCACCCAAAGTGACGTTAACTCAGGCTTGTCTTCTGAAAGTGCTTTTCTGGGTTCCACTGAATCTACTCATCCATCAGCGTTTCCATTCTCTATTTTTTTTTCCCTTTATATTAAACAGATTATTCTGTCAAGACTAGTTGTAGGGCAACATCCAGGCCTGGGTGGAAATCAAGTTCATCGCAGGGCTCTCCTTCTCACAGATCTATATTCACTCATATCAAGCCAGCATTAACATCTTCAGCATGCAACATTCTAGTTCCCAGAAATAAAATTAATCTGAGCATAGGGCAAATGCGCAAGCCATACATAGATGGTAACCAGCCCAGAAATGGAACCACCATGAGTGTTCTGACGATCTGTTCATTAATGGCCTTAAAAAGTTTTCCAGATTGTAATTTTGCTTGTAAGATACTGTATGTTTGTGTTATGATAAGTTCACAAGATTTTGTCTATGATTGCATAATGAGCACCTTATGATTCTGAATAGGATTAAGCAAGTCTAAGTATGATTTATTAATTCTGTTATTTTTAATGTTCTAGATGAATATCATAATGTGCATGGAGGCACCATTTTAATGATCATTGTCTGAAGCTACTTGTTTATATTTTTCCATGACTTGAGATTTCTGTCTAGGTTGATTCTTGCTTTGCAGTAGATGCTGTTGGGACAGACTCCAGCCTCCCTTGAACCTCTGGTTTAGAAAATTAGGGTTTAGTAAGTGCAGATGTGGAAAGGCAATGCTTTGAGCTTGCCTTTGAACACAACATAAATGTTAATTCAAATAGTGTAGTAAACTGAAATATATAGAATAGCATGTACAGTATATTATGTAGATGTAAACTTTCAGCCTGAATGACAACAGGTATTGGAAGGACAAGCATAATGTAGGGAAGGGAAAGTAACTGGACTGAAAGCACCTGAGTAAAGCTGTTAATATTTTTTAAGACAAAAGTAAGAAAAGGTGATTGTTTTAGGGACAGAATTGTGAAGAACATTCACCTAAGCATGACC
Source organism: Polypterus bichir lapradei (assembly GCA_026402145.1). NCBI lineage: Eukaryota > Metazoa > Chordata > Cladistia > Polypteriformes > Polypteridae > Polypterus > Polypterus bichir. The sequence goes on along the minus strand of JANRMT010062818.1, from coordinate 55,999,529 downwards.
TGTCAAGTGAACAAATAAGTGGGTGTGACCACTAGGGGGTGCTCAGAAAGCTAAGAATCATTACCACCTAAAATGGTTTTAAGAGTAGGCATTCCTATACTTTCTTTTCAGCAGCATGGGATATCTTGAAGTGTGAAAGAAGCCTGTGGGCCATTAGGGTATCTCTCTGTGGTATCTGAAACAGCCTCTTGGGCAGAGTTGTGGTGAGCTTCCATTCCTCTGTTTCATACTACTTTCATTATCCATTGTGGGCACATGTCAAGAAAGGGCAATCCACTCACCTCCTCCCTGATCACATTCTTGGTATGGCTGGATTCCCTTTGTGTATCAGAGGTATGTTCGAGGTGATACCCTTTCAATTCCCAACTGAAGAGAGAGCAGAACAGGGGCTAGACTCTGGGTTCTCAACTACCAGCACCTTTTTTCGGAAGAGGAAAAGCAAAGTGTGTTTGTGTCATATCTGTCAAGAATGGCAGATTTGAAAGAATACTGCTGAAGAAACAATATCTTATAAGATAGGATGAGAGCTGCATGCAACAAGCCAGTCTAAGAAAATGTCCCATATCAGGAATATACAGTAAGGAGCTGAAGTCAGTCCTGACGGAAACCGAGTGCATTCATTAGCTGAACCTGGATGAGCACACTCACTCATAAAAGACAAGTTTAGAGTAGCCAATTTGATAAACTCCCAACAAATCTTTGGGACATGGGAAGAAAACATAATAACAGGAGTAAACCCATGAGCAAGTAATGAATCCCAAGTCCCTGGAGTTAGGGGCACACTACTAACCACTCTGCCTTTGTGTCACTCCAGCCTAAAGTCAGATGGGCAGTATCGAGAGTAATCAATGTGAGTTGGTGTTTTGTGTTCATATTTTAAATCTGTAAAGGCTTTAAAAATACTCATTTCCAGGATGAACCTATTCTCTATTTTTAGGAGCTTTGTGGTGTTCAGCCAGCTCTGCAGATGAAGAGGAAGTTGGTCACGCGTGGATCACTTATTGGTGTCATGTTGGTTTTTATTTACTTTTTTCCTGCACTTATAATTATGTAATTTTCTATGTACTTCTGTTAAACATAGCTCTGTGCTGTAAATCTCCTTCGGACAGCAGTAGCATAAATGATCCCAGCTGCTGCTTTTAAGAAGCAGAGCAAAATGAAGGCCATGCAGGACAGCACTAGGACAGGTCAGCTTCCCTGGCTATGGGTGTACGGTTTTGTGTGTTTACTGAACTCTTTTTTAATATCTTATGGCTATAACAGCCTTTTGGATAGATGTTGTGGAGCATTATATTTCTAATGGTAGTAAGCTGCCTACTCCAATACAAAACATTTTGAAATGTTAGAAGACCATTAATGCTGTCAAGCCTGCTGGGTGAGGTGGTAGCTAGATTATCGCAGTTTCTCATTTGAAACATTGAATCAATTAATTTACAACACAAGCCATGGTTGTTTGTTCAGATTCCAATCTATTTCTGTGTAACACAGTGATTTCCAATTTATTTCATTTCCTTGACTTCCACCTGTGTTCTGGAGTTTGCAAGATTTTAGATGCTTGTAGCTGTACAGGCTTTAAACCTCTCAACGTCTTCAAGTGCTGACTCAATGCTATGCCAACCAGGTCTTTTTGGACCTGATTCTACCATCCCTGCTTAGTTGCCCCAGACGTCGGATTTTCACTCCAATCCTGTTTTATATTTATTAACTATCTTAACCTATAGTAGTGATGATCCTAAGTCTTAGAACGATGACATTTAGAATGTGTTTTTTGGGGAGACCGTAAACAAACAGTACGCTAAACGGAGAGTAAAATCCATTAAATTAATTAGATACATTAAGAAAGTATATAGACCCATTCACTTTCTGCACACTTTTTTGTATTGAAGGTTTAAGTTTAAATAATTTATGAATGCACTCAGGGTAGTTAGGTAAGTAGATAGATATATAAAATGTTATTTAGCGCAAAGGGAAATTTAGCTTTTATATAAGCTCAAGAAATATAGAAGTGGGTCAGAATTGACCTAAAGGACATGACAGGGTACAAAATGTGCAACACCTGTACACAAATGTCACATTTGGAAACTTTTTTTGTTTTTGTAAAGTTAGAGCACATTCTTATAAGTCTTAATATCTCAGAGCTGAAAAGATAGCATTTAGATGTTTTTATGGGTTGTGAACAAACTACCTTAAAAGCAGTGGAAAATCAATCAAAGTCAATGGTGACCTGAAGGATGACACTGTGTTAAAGTGTGGAGCAGCTGTACACAAATTATGACATATGGAAACATTTTTTCTTCTTTGTAAAGTTAGAATACTTTACTAAAAGCCTCCACAATTCTGAGCTGTAAAGATGACATTTAGGATGTTTTTATGTGTTGCGAAGATACAGTGGAAAACCATTTAATTCAACAGCGGGTCAAAACTGACCCAAAAGATCTGGCCAGGTAAAAATGTCTTATAAACTGTAAAAATTGAGATTGTTAACTTTGTTTTTTGTTCATTAACTCTTGGAACTGTAGGTAAAGTCACAAACTGGACTGGGCATAAAAGGCAGCAGTAAGTCATGGGTGGAATCCCAGTCCATTACAGGGCACTCTCAGTTATACAACTGTATTCTCTCATTTCAGGCTAGCGTAGAAGGTTCAGATTAGTTTAACATGCACATCTTTAGCATCCAGGAGTTCCCAGAAAAAAATTAATGTGAGCACAAAGCAAACGTGCAAGTCGTACACAGATGGTAACTGAGTTCAATTACAAAAATGAGTCATATTTGACTCAAAGACATTTTAAGAATTAAAGACATTGATTAAAACCAGGAAGCTTTAGTTTATCAATAATTGCAATTGATACAAATTGTTGTTCTTTACAAGCTGAGTAACTGTATGCCTGCATATGGAGTCCATTTTAGGCAATGTGAAATAAATCGTGTATCACTTAATTTAAGTGAATTATGGAAAGTGGAGGGAGTGATATACAAATTATTAGTAGTTGTACATCCTGATACCTGCTATGTGCATGCTGAGGATGGTGTAGAAACTGGATTCTCAAAAATCCTGCAGTTTCATTGCTCTTGATTTTTTGGTATCCCTCAGAAATTCTAAAGCTTGTAGAGCAGAATGGTTAAACTTCAAATATGCCATTTTGACAACAACAGAGTAATAATCTGACATTTTTTTACTCACTGGCTTTTCCTCAGTTTTAGTCTTAGCCATTTTCCCTATTTCTAAGAAGGGTAAGTAATAACTTTAAATTGTCCCAGTATAAATGAGCGAATGTTGTAATGGACTGGAATCCTTTTTGTACCTGCCTTGCTTCTAATACTACCAGGGTAGGCTGCAGCACCTCATGACACTGGGGCTAAAAAAGCCGGTTCTGTAAATGGTTTAATGTAATTTCTTCCAAAGCTGTATTTCCTTTTGGTGTTTATAAATAGTATGTCTTATATGATGTAATTTGTTTGACAGAATTTTGTGCAAACTAAAATGAAATTAAACACTCAACCAAAATTTGAGCTGCACCTTATTTAACTGAATCAGTGCAGCAACACCTTCATTAGCAGTTTGCTGTGGCAATGTAGAAGCAATGCAATTTATTATTCAAGTGCCAATAAAATCCACTGCTTCTAAAAAAAGATCCTAGTGTCCCTTCTGATTGTAAAGATAATAAATTGTGTCAAAAATATTGTTAATAGTATATTGTTTAACTAACCAATTCTAGTGGTTAGCGCTGCTATCTCACAGCTATTGAGTCATAGGTTTAAATTACTAATCAGGTTAATGTCTGAGATGTTTGAATGTTCTCCCCAGTTCTGTTGGGCTTTCCTGTTGCATCTTAAATATGTAAATGTTTGGATAATTGGTGTTTCTAAATAGAAATGGGAGATAGTTGTGTGTTTGTACATGTGTGTGTGCAAGTATGATTACAATCTATTATGAGCTCTTGGCTTGTAACCCTCATGCTGGGATAAGCTCTAGACCCTGCATCCCTAAATTGGATTAAGTGGGCAGTTGATAGGCGGGTGAATGTTCTACTGTTTCAAATATAAATTTGATTTTGCCTATTTTGTGTCCTTGTTCCAAGTGAAATGTTACTACATGTTGTTCTTGTCATGTAATGTGCTTAAAAGGTGGTATTTTCTGTCTTTAAGGTGTTACTTAGCTGGCAAGATACTGACAGTAGCAATGGTGCCAACAGTATGGAGTAGGCTGTGAACATTTGTAATCTGCCATTCTGAGTTTATTCTACTCTAGGAAGTCCCTGTTGAGTCTGCTCTCTATGCCATCCTGGTGACACCTTGGCATTCACTTGTACATAAAGGTAGCTTGAATAAAATATTTGGTAATAATATAACCTCTGCAGAGAACTTTGAGATATGAAAGTGAAAGGATTTGATGACCAAGACAATTCTGATTAGAGCAGATACAAAGAGAAATAAAGGATTTGAGGACAAGAAACTCAATGAGCCACCAGGTTTTTCCAGAACTGAAGTAGTGATTTAAATATATAATGACTGGAGGTTGATCTTGGACATGTGGACAAGTAATGAAGAAATAGATGAACGCAACAAGTATTTTTCTTCATGTTTTCATCAATCCATCCCATTTTTTGAAATCTGCCTTCACTATTACAGAGTTGTAGGGAGCTGTCATCTATCCTGTCAACATTGGGTGCAATGCAATAATCCTGTCTGAACAGAATTTTAATAAAAAATGAGTGAGACAGGGGCTATATAAAATGAAGAATAACTGAGTTCATTTCTGTGGATGTCCGTCTAGTGCTGTTGTTATGTTGTACATATGCTTTTTGCTAGGCCTCAATGTGAAAGGTAATATATGAAGCAAAAATTCAGGGGATGGTTATATGAGCTGTCCTGTAACCTGGATTTATATATTGTAGTATTTGCTGTCCGTTTAAAAAAATTGTATCTTTGTGTCTTCTTCTTCTTCTTTTGGCTGCTCCCATTAGGGGTTGCCACAGTGGATCATCTTCTTCCATATCTTTCTGTCCTCTGCATCTTGTTCTGTTACACCCATCACCTGCATGTCCTCTCTCACCATATCCATAAACCTTCAGTTAGGCCTTCCACTTTTCCTCTTCCCTGGCAGCTCTATCCTTACCATCCTTCTCCCAATATACCCAGCATATCTCCTCTGCACATGTCCAAGCCAACGCAATCTCACGTCTCTGACTTTGTCTCCCAACTGTCCAACTTGATCTGACCCACTAATATACTCATTTCTAATCCTATCCATCCTCGTCACACCCAGTTCAAATCCTAGAATCTTTAACTCTGCTACCTCCAGCTCTGTCTCCTGCTTTCTGGTCAGTGCCACCATCTCCAACACATATAACATAGCTGGTCTCACTACCGTCCTGTAGACCTTCCCTTTCACTCTTGTTGATACCCGTCTGTCACAAATTACTCCTGACACTCTTCTCCACCCATTCCACCCTGCCTGCACTCTCTTTTTCACCTCTCTTCCACAATCCCCATTACTCTGTACTGTTGATCCCAAGTATTTAAACTCATCCACCTTCGCCAACTCTACTTCCTGCAACCTCACCATTCCACTGACCTCCCTCTCATTTACACATATGTATTCTGTCTTGTTCCTACTGACCTTTATTCCTCTCCTCTCTAGGGCATATCTCTGCCTCTCCAGGGTCTCCTCAACCTGCTCCCTACTATCGCTACAGATCACAATGTCATCAGCAAACATCATAGTCCACGGGGACTCCTGTCTAATCTCATCTGTCAACCTGTCCATCACCATTGCAAATAAGAAAGCGCTCAGAGCCGATCCCTGATGTGATCCCACCTCCACGTTGAATGCATCTGATGCTCCTACCGCAGACCTCACCACTGTCATGCTTCCTTTGTACATATCCTGTACAACTCTTACGTACTTCTCTGCCACTCCCGACTTCCTCATACAATACCACAGCTCCTCTCGAGACACCCTGTCATATGCTTTCTCCAGGTCCACAAAGACACAATGCAATTCCTTCTGGCCTTCTCTAAACTTCTCCATCAACATCCTCAGAGCAAACATTGCATCTGTGGTGCTCTTTCTTGGCATGAAACCATACTGCTGCTCACTAATCATCACCTCACTTCTTAACCTAGCTTCCACTACTCTTTCCCATAACTTCATGCTGTGGCTCATCAATTTTGTCCCCTGTAGTTACTACAGTCCTGCACACCCCCCTTATTATTAAATATCAGCACCAGTACACTTCTTCTCCACTCCTCAGGCATCCTCCCACTTTCCAAGATTCCATTAAACAATCTGGTTAAAAATTCCACTGCCATCTCTCCTAAACACCTATTATGTAGTTATGTAGATTACTGAAGTCAAAGAAATAATTTAGAAAAATTAATTTATGTAGCTCTTATTTTTGTTGAGAGAGAATACAGTGCTAATTTATATGACCTGCTTTACTGAAGTCAAGTAATGACTGAAAATGCAAATGTATTCCTTTTTCAGAGGTTCTGATGATGCATGAATGATTCAGTTTAAATTCCCAAAGTGAACATGTTCTCAAAGCTTTCAAGTCCCTTTTTTAAAAAAACACAACTAAAATGCCTTAGGTTTTACTCTTTTTTTTCTTGCTTTTCTTGTGGGTCACCTTATTTATCATTGGTGCCAATTTATTGCTTATAATACAGCAACAAAAGATGAAAAGTGGAAAATCCAACATTAAAATTAGACTTTAGATGTGGAATTGAAAGCTTTCAGGCTTTTCACCTTGCAAATGACATTTGCTTTCATCACAGACGGGAATCTATGATTCATACGCAGTTGGGTCAGCAGTTGTACTTTTAGTGACCAAGTAGAAGAAAGTGAGTAATGGTTTCTGTAGGTGTACTCCCTAGCTTATTTTCATCAATCGGATAAAGCAATTCTGTTTTGGATTTAATAAACCTTGAGTGTCATACATTTTCTGAACTAAAATGATGCAGATTATGTGGTTTGCTTGTGAGTATATTTGCCTTCAGAACTCTGCAATCCCTTCCTTTATCTGATGAAATCTTTACGATGTGTCTGTTTTCATTTGGCTTAACTCAGTCTCTGTGTTCACTTTGACCAACAAGATTAACATTTAGGATGTACAAGAGTGATTCCATATAGTCCATTTCCTAATTATGCAAAGTGAACAGTGGTGAACAGTTTCTTGCTTGCACTGATTCAGAGTTTTCTGACCCACACTTATATATGATGTAAAAAGAACCTGTGTGCATAGAGAAATCCACCAAAAAATGGGGAGACTATGCAAATTCCTTAATAGCAATGACAGGTTGGGGGGTTTTAAACAAAAGGACCATGGAGCTGCAATTCGGAAATTTTAGCTACTGTGCCGTTCATATTATATTCAGCTAAGTAAGAATGTATGTTAAACAGGAAAAATGGAACAGATAGCAACTTCAGAACTGTTTTTGGTAGAAAAAAATAAACTAGTTTGTCAGGAATTACGTTTTATGGTAAACATAATATGGGTGTTTCCCATGTTGCTCTGTTTCTTTTTGATTTGACATACTTTAGTAATCCCTAGGGGAAAATTGCCATTTTGCTTGACCTGTGGAGGTCAGAGCACAGGGTCACCCATTGTACCCCTTGAACAATTTTTAATTTAAGGGACAGAGTAGGATCCCTTCTGGCAGTAATGGAATTTGAACTGGCAACCTTCCAGACGCCACAGCATATCCTTAGCCACAGAGCCTCCATTCTACCAGTTTTCTACTACAATTCAAAGATGTGCATGTTAGGTTAATTTGCAAGTATTATTATATGCATGAGCATACTTTGCAATGAACTGCATCTCCATCTTGGACTGATTCCTGCTTTGTGCTCATGATTGCTACTTATGGTCTTGTATTAGAATACATAGGTTTGGAAAATGAATGAATTGCAATATGATATAACGTTTTGGCAGAAAACATTAGAATTCATATTCAGTAAACCTCAGATACTGTAGGTGATAAATTAAAAGAGCCATAGGACAAGCAAGGTTTCGTAATGTGAAGCAGGGGAACTGTATTGTTTAAACCCAAAACAAAGGCAAAAAGTCAAAGTCACAAGAGAAGCCAAGTTCAGAATCACTAAATAATCACTTACATTTGTAAGTTCTTTGTATCAAAAGTCATCCCTTTTATAGATACAGTTTGGACATCTTTCGCAGCACATCACCATTATAAATAAGATGCAGAGTGTCAAACATCCAAATCACAGAACTGGCTACAGGCACTACACTGCTCATCAGCACCCATTAAAAATGGCACACAGATGGCATGCCTGTGGAAAAATGATCTAACAAAATATATTGTAATAATGAAGTAAAGACAAAATAAATAGAACACCAAAGCAAAAGTTACAATTAGGTTCCTGACAGCAGCAAAGAAAGGCTATAGGTGAAGGAGACTAAAAAAGACACAATAGTCTCGAGCAAAATTATTCCTTTGTCCATCAATCTCTCAGTCATTCTTTATTTATAAGAATATGTTTTTTAAATGTAAAACACAGGCAAGAGAAGCAGGTGGGAATTTGTGCTTTTTTATGTACACTGAAGCTGAATTCATAGGAAAGGAAACTCAAGGTAGTGACATAACAGTATAGAAAAAGCTAACAAAGAGCAAAGCCAAAAATGAAGATAATTTGAATGGGTTATTTTGTAACTGCCAAACCTTCTTGAAAGACACAAACCCTCGAAAAACTAATGAGAAAGAGCAGAAAACAATCTGAAAACTAAGTGTTTTAGGCCTTTCAGATAAATAAATGTCCAGTGATATTACTGATATAATCATTCTATGCTATCATGATACAAAATACCCTCAAAATACAGTAAAAGCTATTACTTTATAGTCTTAATGAGGACTGGTGATGTTTTTTTTTTATAATAGCTACAGTATATCCATACTACTATGGTTTCATTTGAAGAGGGAATTTTTAAATGAAAATGATAGTCTACACTGGAGTTTTAGCATCACTTACACTTACTCTTGAAAATGCATATGTCGTAGACTTTCACTTACACATAAGCTACGTGAAGGGACCGTGTAGTGAACAACTTTTAGAGTCCTGTGATAAAGATTCCCTTGTGCTTTATGCGATTTCAAAAGAATTACTGCTCGCAGAACATTTGATAACACATTCACAGCATAGAAAAGAAAGAAATTATTTAAGGAGTCGCAGCAAATTGCCCCCTTGACATGTTAATGCATTGATTAGTCTTTAAATGAAAACACAGCAAATGTTAAAGCAACACTTTGTTAAAAAAAAGAAAAAGCTCTATGTTCACTCATGGGAGGATTGATTATAAGCAGTCCACAGCAATCAGAGATCATCTTGCACGAAACAGCATTTGTAAATAAGTGCGTGCATGCGTACCTGCATGTGCCTACATTTTCATTTTACTACACTGTGCCTTTGTGTCTCTCTCTGTCCTGTAATGTTGTGAGCTCAACTGTGTTCTGCGCCCACTCTCTTTGTTCAGCACCTTTTTAATAATTGTGCTGTGAAATGTGCTCCCCATTACTGAACAGGTTAGGTTTAAGTGTTTAAGTGGTAAACATTGATTAGAGGCTGTCAATTGAGTTATTTACAATGTTATTTTCTCCGGGCTTCGAATTTTTCACAACAATGAATTTATTGCAGTACGGTGTCGAATGGTAAATAATTTGCCTTTTGCGCATGTATGTAGCATTAACAAAAAGCATACTAGTGTGCACCACAACAAGGGTCTTGGAAAGCAACTCTTCTATGCCCACTATATTGGAATATGTTTTTCTTCCATGAAGAGTGACCAATCCATGAATGAGATCTTGTATTGAGCAGAATCCAATCAGGGAAGTGCTACGAAATAAGCACAAACCAACCAAAGTGAGATTAGAGTATAATTTTTGGAAAACTTCATTTTCGCCCGTCCACACTACAACACTGATGCTGCGTTTGCAAAAGTTTCTGGCTCTAGGAAGCTTTTCAGAAATCTTTGAGTTTCAGAGGTATAACAAGTGTGTGGATGAAAAGTGAACACAAGAAACGAAAACATGGTAGTGTGGACAGGGCCTTAGTATCTTTTTAAACGTTGGTGTTGTCTCTGTTTGCTCCTTGAGGCTAGATTTCCAGCTCTTATAATTCACCAGTTGCCTTTATGACCCAATTGTATAGAATGTGGGACAGTTTGTTGTTCTTCACAGCTAGCTTTCACCTTTAACCTATTAGTAATTGCCTACTAGTTATTTTTTATGATCCTCAAAGTAAAACATTTACATCTGAGGTGGGTGATATTATGTTTAAACATGTGTACAATACCAGCAAACACTATTAATTGTATACTTCAGCTAAGTCTGAAACTTTGTTATGTTTTGCATCTGCAGCATACTCATGTGAAAGCACTGCCAGAACCTTCATTAAATGGGACAAAACAAACCTTTGCCTGAAAAGGAACTCTTATTTGCCATTGCCTGTCTGCATTTGTTATTCGGTTTGTGTAAACAGTTGCATGTTACAGTTCACAATATCTTTGTCTTAATAACAATAATTCTTTACATTTATATAGCACTTTTCTCACTTTTACTTAGTGAATGGGGAAGCACTTCAACCACCACTAATGTGTAGCATACACCTAGATGATGTGATTGCAACCATTCTGGTGCCAATATGCTCACCACTCATTTATAGACATGGGATGATTAGGAGGCCAGAATGACTGGGCTAAGGTGGTCAGTTTGACAAGAACATCAGGATACACCTTACTCTTTACGAAGGATGCCCAGGGATCTTTTATGACCATAGAGAGCTTGATTTTATGTTTAATCTGATGGACAGCGCCATTTTTACAGCAGTTTCCCCCATCACTGCACTGGGGCATTGGGATCCCCATTCAGGCCACAGGGAAAGTACCCCCCTCTAGCCTTGCCAACCCTTCTTCCAGCAGTAACCCAAGCTTTTCCTGGTTGGTCTCCCAACCTAGTACTGGCTGGGCCTGAACATGCTTAGCTTCAGGTGGATGACCTGTTCAAAAGTGCATGTGGCATGGCTGCTGGTCTTGACATAGAGCATTGAGTAAAGATTTAAAAATAGTAACTTTTTTGCTGTGGTGTATTTTGTAAACAGTACAGCATGTCAATATTGTTTGGTCAATTTGAGGTTCAATATGCTTGATTAATCTGTTCTTAATAAACTCTATAGTAGAAATGAATGAGTTAAAGTTGAGGTACCGTTGACCAAGTGATGTTTGAAGATTCTCAAGTAAGACTACAATTATGGATGAGTATAGGCAAGGTATAAAGTAACAGTGTAGCAAGCAAAAAAAGCAAGGAGGAGAATAAGCTAAATATTACCATAAATAGAGACGTTTTTATTTAGTTGAAACAATATCTTTCAAAATAGAGTTTTGCTGACTCACAAGAAGTCAGTTCCGTACCCACCCTAAAGCTTACCACTCTCACAACTGTTCTCATTATGTCATGCCAATAAATGAAACTTATATTCAGTTTCCCTTGGAATAATCATTTGTGATTTTAGACTGTCTTAGTAAATTGTAATATTTAGATTATGAAACTGCAAATAAAGCAACCGTGCGGATGTTGTTTGTATATTAGGGACATTTAATGATCAAGGTCTTAATTAACCAACCCCATTCAGCTCACCTACTTACAGAATTAAAAAACTTTGGTCACTAGGCACAGTGAGGCATGTATTAACAAATAATAATTATAAAGCAGGCGAACGTTCACAATTTATTAGTTCCAATCCAATATTCACCTTAACTACATGTGAAGATATTTAACATTTCAGAATTTCATGGGACTGTTTTTAAATGTTAAACACGGAACCACCGTCAATCCCACCTGCTTGCAGTTATGGCACTAAAATGCTGTCCCACCCTGCAAAGTATTGAGATGGCTACTGCAAGACTCCACACGTGCATACTGCATCTTGAAGTGTCAGACAATTGCTGCGCAAATTTAATAAAGCTTGTGTTTGCTGTGAATGTCGTTGTTTGTCCAGTGACAGTGCTCCATGATGGTCAGAGCTCAGACCTGCAGTGTCCAGTTGGTAGTTATTGTGCAATGAAACTTTAAACATATATCACAGCAAGTAAACAGACAATTGAAAATAAATGCTTCATATCTCTTATTTCTTGTGGTATTTTAATAGATTTGCAAATGCCATTTTTAAGAGTCTTAAAAAGAACTTATGTTGTTTTCAGCTGCCTTTGCCAACATGAAGTTTCACACTAAGCTAGGTACAATATCTATCTGTGTTTCCATTGGCTGCTGTTTTGGCACACACTGCCTAAAATAGTGAATTTCAGCTTAAAAAAATCAATGATTTTGAAAGAAAGAAAACTAACTAATCATAACTCAAACCCTAATAATTTTAGTCAACTTCATCAACAGCCGACTTGCAGGAACACCACTTCCTATTCCATGTTAAACTGCAGGGGTATATCAATTACAAGCTCAATTTCAGAAAACAGAAGGTGCCAAAAGTGAGATTAATGGCAAATCTGCAAGAACCAAAGATGCCTTTCACAGAGGAAAAGAGCTGAAAAATATCGTGGTGCTTAGAATGTTCATTATGTTGGTAATATTTAACAGAACATAATGAGGTTCAAAGAAATAGATAGTGAAGAAAGGAAAAACAGAAGCACATAAGAATTATATGGACATAAGACATCATAGTGGAAGATAAGGTGTATAGAGCGAGAATAAGAATGAATATATCTTAAAATACCTTAATTTAGTGAAAGCAAAATACCTACAGACACAGCTAAGAAGAGACGATCTGCTGAGAATACTGACCCTTTTTGTTGTAATTCATTCTTTAGGAGAGAGGACAGTCTGGAAAAATAACATTAAGTGAATTTAAAAGATAAAGGTCTCACATAATGATGTAAATGAAGAGGCATTAGTAAGAAAACTGGAGAGCAGGGGAACCTTAGAAACCTGCCCATCTGCAAACCCCCAAAAAATGGTGGCACAGAGTGTCATGGAGCAAAGTGTTTTGTGTTGTTCCTGCAAATCATTCCACATGAGTGTAAACTGTTTTATTGGATCATTTTTGAGCAGAACTAGCCATTGCCTTCTCTATTACACAGTTACAAATTTAAATTAGAATTCTTTTAACTTGTAAGTTGTCAATGTGTAGGCTGTTATGATTCCCACTCCTTTGTCTATACTGCAATTCAATTGCTGCTTCTGTGTCGGTAAAGAAGATCAATTTCTTACTCCTAGTTAGAACATTTGTGTCTTTATGGGCATAACTGATCAAGAATTCAGCCAGATCTAAAGTCAGAACGCACTATAATGTGACTGCCAAACTCTGCTTTAGATTATTTTAGTAGTACTTATTGAAAACTAATGAAATACTTATTGCTTGGTTTCCAAAATAATTGTGTACTGTACTTGAATTTTAAGAAAGAACAATACAAAGTTTAAAAACAGAAAAACACCCATTAAATGGTATTTTGCTTCCAACTCCTTGAAATGGTTTGTAAGTCATCATGAGATGTGCGAGGAATCATCCACATGCATGACAGGTTGGACAGCTAAAGTACAAAATAACCTTTGCCTAAAGTGCACAAAAAGCAAGCATTTTAGTAAATAAATGACAAACTGTTAGCTTTGAAAAATATGTGGATTATACAGTGAGACAAGAGGTTTCTCAAAGATATACTGTAGTTTTCTTCTAAAAGTGCTACATTTAGTAGTTTTTAATTTAAATATTTAATAGTTTTTAAGGTTTTTTTGCTTATAGAAACATCAGAATAAGATTTCTTTGCTCAGATTAGTGTTGTCAAACATATCAATCTACCGATAAATTTCGATTATGAGAGTTTGAAACGGTAAAACACTCATTTTCCATAACAGTGATTCTATCCAAATCAGATGTGGTATCCTGTGTAGTCGTTCTTTTGACAACGACTTCAAACCCACAGAGTAACAGATTGGTCCTCTGATTCTCCTCTGTAGAAAAACGACAACCTTCAAACGAAAACGTCCCATGGAATTCAGTGCTCCCTTTGAGGCACATTAAGACGAGAATTGTTTCCTTATTTCTTTGTGCTTGGGTACTTTGGCTCTCTGTTTCTTCTTCTGATTTAGCACATGTTTGCACAGCCACTTTCTCTGCTGTTTGCTCCTGGAGTTTACATTCTTTTTTTCCCGGTGTATTATATTTTACTTTGTTTTTAGCAGAGTGATCTTTCTTCTTTTAATAAAAGTATGATGACATATTTTATTAAAAAGGTGTCAAAATATGCCAGTTTTTACAAAATGTTTAGTTTTATCTTTATCCAGATTGGTGCATGCATATACTGTGTTTTGTTAGCACTAAGTTAAAGTCCGTAATAAGATCTTATCAACCAAGAAATAGGTAAATACAATATAACTGTAGCAATAATAATAATAATAAAATATTGCAATACCAATAATAATAGGAAGAATGTGTTTCTTGACATTCAACAAAGAGAAATTATTCAAAGGAATGTACACTTGGCTTGTGAATGTGTGGCAATATCAGTGGGTTTTAAGCAAGTGTACTCCTTCAAGAGGAATCTGGATATCTTTGTATAGTTTTTTTTATAAAATATTTTGATCTTTAGTTTGTGTGTGTTGCTTTTTTCGAAAAAGGAAGCAAACATTAATGCTTTTTAAAGTAATCTATCCAAGTTGGGAATTTCAGGATCAAAAAGCCTCGGAGTTACAATACAAGACATTTCCTCCACAAGTAGCATTGGGGTTGTGATGCTAAAAAAGAAAGACTTGACTTGGAGATTGACCTGCATAAAACAAACTAGTGTCCTTTCAAAGTAGGGATTGTTATAACAGAGATAATAATCAATTTTAGGACAAAAGAATGATTAAAGTCTGGATGACAGGGAAAATTTGTTAATGTAATCTTCAAATTGATTTCTGCAAAGATGTGGGTTTTAACAGATCAGGATTCATACGGTAAATGCATGTCACTATTGTGGACGTTTTCATAGCTTCTGCATGATACACTTCAAAAAGAATGATGTTTATCTTTAATTTCCAAACTTCTAAGTTGTGCTATGTCTGCTTTTTCTTAGCATTTTGCTAAACACATACATGTACCGTCCTGCCATCCAATAATTTTCTGAACTTGCCTTTGTGGAGAACTTTCCATGCAACAAAGCCATACTTGACAGTATGCCAGGCCATCACAGGACACAGCTGCTTGCTCATACTGGGATATTGTATAAAAGCTATCCAGGTATGGAGAGAATGTTCAAATTCTAACTAGGTGACTCAAACTAAAGTCTCTGGAGCTGTGAGACAGCCGGAATATTTGGTGTGCCTCACATTTCTAGTACCTTAAGCTCTCTTTGCAGGCTGCACACAGACTTAATCGTATTATTTTTGGAACTGGGTGACTTCAGGCAGTAAGCTTTGATCATGCTAAGCAATGACATCATCTCTTCGAAAACTAGATGTCATTCAGTGGCCTTTACTCCACCCTTTCTGTTCACATTACAGTTTTTGCATATTCTTTGGGAACTTCCATACCGACATAATTCGAAGACAGATCACACCCATTTTCTGACTGCACCAGAGGATGTTTCCACTTTAGGTTTAACTCCAGTCAGTCTCATCTTGTGGCCTTTTGGCTGAGGTTCATTTTTCTGGTGCCTAATCAGGTCCTACCTGATAATTTGACTATGAATTTGGCTCTTCGCTGTTTTTTGTTTTGCTTTCTTTTTTTATATACTCCTCCTTGATTCACATCTGCAATATAAAACAGATTTGGTTGAACGTTTGCCATGTTATCAGGTTTAGGGGTCAGCTTTGTACCAAGAATTATCCAAATTTTGCAGAGCCTTTTTTTACTGACACTCCATACTTGAAAATTTCTGTTTGGGACATGTTTTGATTCTGTTTGATTTTAGTGTAAGCATTTGACTGCAGTTTCCTCTAATTATCATAAACTAATTGTGTGTAAAGAGTGTGTTGCCTTTTGTAACTAGATGATTTATATTTTTCAGTTTTTATTTTGGATGTGTTGGATTTTAAGAAGACTGGATTGCAGAATGAATTAAACTCTCTCTAAATTTGGCAGGAAAAACATTTTCCTATGCCATGCTAGGGTCTTATTATGCTTTGCAGCTTTAAAATGAGGGTTTTGCAACAGAATGTTCTGTAAAATAAAGGCCATTGGATAGATGGCTGACTTCACGCTGGTATGGCTAGCTGACACTATTGCTGCCAAAAAGTTGCAGTGTCAGTGCCAGGGATTCTCTTTCTTTACTGTTTTTTTTAAATATTACGTTTTTATTATTATGTTTCCTGTTTATGTTGCACTTCTTTTTTCATAGTGTATTTGTAATTTTTGTATCGCATTCTGGGCTTATAAGTGGAAATGGACTTCACAAGTGTAATTTTAGGTGGGCTGGAATAATTGGTCTTTCTTTATAATGTTTTCAGCATATGGGGTTATTTAATTGGTAAAAAAAATGCCATATGCAGTGGTTATTGCAACATTCTATCACTTTAAGGGATCTTGGTTCAAAACTCACCTTACATCTTGTCTTCCAAATGTGAATGCTGTTTTAGTTGGTGAATCAACATGGTGCGCTCAGTGATAGTCTATTCAAGTTTGGTTCATAATGCTATGATAGACCCTGTGTAATGCTGAAAGAAAAAGGAAAATTCAGGAAATGAATGAATGATTCAACTGTGCTTGTTCAGCCGTTGCTTATAATAAGGCTTATTTCATCTTTTTTACATTGGTGGAATATTTTACTTGCCCTTGGAAGGTAAATTAATTTAGGTGGTGGGAAGAGAGAGATGAGATTGGCAACTACAAAGTAAAACAGAAATTTATATAATGCATAGAAAAAAATAATTGCCTTTAGGTAGAAAAATATGGATCTGATCAATTGTAAAAAATGTGTTCAATGTGTAACTTTAGGACTGAGATGGGGCTGGTGCTCCACAACAGTAGAGTCAATGGCTCATAATCTCAGTCTGGTCCACAGCGGTGTGGTGTTAGCATATGCTGTATTTGCTTATTTTAATTTTTACTGGGCTTTTTGATTTCCTCCCAGGTCCCAAAAGAGAAGAAAGATAGGAGGTTAAGTTTATATTTGTGACTTGATTAGCCCAATGTGAGTGAGTGAAGGTTTGAGCAGAAATGGCCATACTCAGTTGGTTTTGCCTTGTACTTGATGCTACAGGGATAGGGATCCTTTAAACAAAACACAATATGTTGCATTATGTTTTTGTTGAAAGGTATTTTGTTTTATTTTGTAATCGGAGGAACTGTGGACAATGCTCTGATTTTGTCAATATGAAGTGCATTATAAAAGTAATAAACTGAATACAGTGTGCTGTGTGTCACCTATGACAAGAAATAAGATAGAGCAAAGTACAGAAAATAAATTTATGTAATTATAGAGAAAAGCCAAGCAAAATGACACCTTTTATTGGCTAACTAAAAAGATTACAATATGCAAGCTTTTCCAGGTCCCTTCTTCAGGCAAGATGTAATGTAATGTAATTATAGAGGAAAAGAAAGTTAGTGTTGACTAATGTAATTTTGTAAGACATGAAAAATTATATTCTGTTTAATATGTGAGTCTGGATAATCTGTTATATTGAATACTAAATTTTCTTGCAAAGTTAATCCTTTTTCAGCTTGCTGGAAATCACATAGAATCGTTTTCTTTTCTGCCCCTCTTAACACAAACTCATTTTCTTTAGCTTCTTTCTTTAAATTACAGCAGGATTGTTTCAGATTTTCTTTAAAATTACCTGTTTGTAAATTGGAATCAGTCTGCTACAGTAATTTATATTTCAAGGTACTAGTTTTGAAACTGCTGTAAAATTTGCTGGAAACGTACTATGCTACTCTCGCAGTTTTACACATGTAAAGATGTCACCATACGTCTTGTAATGTTTTCTCATTTTAGGCATTGCTTTTTGTGCTTACAGCACAAAGACTTCCAATTACACTGAGTGGGCAAGATGTCATAATATCTATTTTTATTTATTTGACGTGTTTTCAAAAGTCTGCCAAGTGCTTAGAGCTGAAAATGACGTATAATACCAGACACAACTGCATTCTGTTTATTATTCCACCTCCTGTGACTTGAAACAGACTTTCTTTCTTTCTTTATTTCTTTCTTTCTTTCTTTCTTAATAATATGGAATGAAGCACATAGTTAAAGGTTGTGTCTTAGAGAATGTCACCAGCTCTCACCTTGTTACTACTTGACAAATAGAAGAAAGTTGCCAAGACCAGATTTCCCAGGGTATGGATAGAGCAACAAGTCAATGAAACCTCTGGGATATCGATCTGGTCAGTTAAGTAGCAGACGGGGTTGTTAATTAGTTTCAGCTGCTTTGGTGTTAATGAAATTAAAAACAGGTGCACTAGAGGGGCAACAATGAGACGACCCTCAAAACAGGAAAGGTTTAACAGGTGGAGGCCACTGACATTTTTCCCTCCTCATCTTTTCTGACTGTTTTTTCACTAGTTTTGCATTTGGCTACGGTCAATCTCGCTACTGGCAGCATGAGGCGATACCTGGACTCTACAGAGGTTGCACAGGTAGTCCAGTTTCTCCAGGATGGCACATCAATACGTGCCATTGCCAGGAGGTTTGCTGTGTCTCCCAGCACGGTGTCGAGGGCATGGAGGAGATTCCAGGAGACAGGCAGTTACTCTAGGAGAGCTGGACATGGCCGTAGAAAGTAATTAACTCATCAGCAGGACTAGTATCTGCTCCTTTGGGTAAGGAGGAACAGGATGAGCACTGCCAGAGCTCTACTAAATGACCTCCAGCAGGCCACTGGTGTGAATGCTTCTGACCAAACAATCAGAAACAGACTTCATGAAGGTGGCCTGAGGGCCCAACATCCTCTAGTGTGCCCTGTGCTCACTGCCCGGCACCATGGAGCTCGATTGGCATTTGCTATAGAATACCAGAATTGGCAGGTCCAACAGTGGCGCCCTGTGCTTTTCACAGATGAGAGCAGGTTTTCTGTGGAACGTTATGCTTCCTTTAAAATTGTTCAGCATGACCGGTTTGGTGGTGGTTCAGTGATGGTCAGGGGAGGCATATCCATGGAGGGACGCACAGACCTCTAAAGGCTAGACAACAGCACCTTGACTGCCATTAGATATTGGGAGGATATCCTTGGACCCATTGTCAAACCCTATGCTGGTGCAGTGGGTCCTGGGTTCCTCCTGATGCATGACAATGCCCGGCCTCATGTGGCGAGAGTATGCAGGCAGTTCCTGGAGGATGAAGGAATTGATACCATTGACTGGCCCCCGCACTCACCTGACCTAAATACAATAGAACACCTATGGGACATTATGTTTCGGTCCATGCGACGCTGCCAGATTGCACCTTAAACTGTCCAGGAGCTCAGTGATGTCTTGGTGCAGATCTGAGAGGAGATCCCCCAGGATATCATTTGTCATCTCATTAGGAGCATGTCCCGACATCAGGCATACATACAAGCATGTGGAGGCCATACAAACTACTGAGTGCGATTTTGAGTCGCTGCAATGAAATTTTGGCAAAATGGACTAATGGATTACTCTTATATAACAAGCATTAATAAATACTTCTTCATAACACTAACAAAAAAATCAGTAAAGTATTTATTCATCTATACAATTTGACCTACTAACAAAACTTCACTTTAGAGTGGTCTGAGGTGGCATAATTGATACACATTTCTCTTAATATTACATATTTAGTATATGACCTATGAATCCTTTATATTAACAAGTCATTTTACCATCATGTCCGTATGCCCTACGCCACAGAGATGAGTAACCTACACTATCAACTGATGTTTTATAAGTGTTATGAAGATAACCAAAAGAAGCCTTTGTTAAGGACTTGTTATATAAGAGTAAATAGATGCATAGATATAGATACTCCTAGATGCACTTTTGCAGTACCTAAACTAAAGTGTTACCTATATTTTTATTGTACAAGAAGAATAAGAACAGGTAAGCTCTGTATACTCATTATGTATTCATTATTAATCTGTATGTACACAGAAATTTCAAATTTTGACCACACTTTTAAAGCTAAAACTCTTGTGTGTTCACACAATTTAAACCTTTTCCCACTGTGATGAAGGCTACCAGACATAGCAGATTGCACCAATGAAAAAGTTATACCAGAAAACTTAAAAAATGAATAGACTTCTGCAGGTAACTGAGTTGCAAAGAAGAAAAAAGTAACAAAGGTGACAAGGTGAGGACTGACTTTCACAAGGCTAATCAAATTTAAGCTGAGGTCAAATGGGACTTGCATGGTTTACTTCAAAGATATTGTTTTTCATGGGTAGCTACTGCATTATTTCCATGCTTTTGGTATATTTTGTCTTTATCGCAGGGGATGTCCCTATAGTTACAGTTCTTTCCATCAGTCCGGGTGGGGTCATGGAAACAGTCAGACCACCCAATGTTAGTGGGTGCTATTTTAGCTCCATTTAAATTTTCAAATGTGTGGTGTGGCACCATTATTAAGCTGCTTACATATGGCCTTTTAGCTGTTTATCCCAGTCTTTTAATAATGTATACTTTTAATCTCTGATTATAGTGTTCAAGATAGTATAGCCTTGTCCATATAAAGTAGTAGCTACACATTGTTTTTTTCCTGTACTAATATACTGGACAAAATCTTTTTGGAAGAGCACATCTCTGCTCATTAGCCACCGCTGCTAATCAAAGTTGCCATAGAAATTTAAAAAACTGCTTTTCCTTTCTCTGAAAAGAATATGCCGTATTGCTTTAGCAATCTCTTCAGTCTTCTCCCCCGCCCCACCCCAAATCCTTGACTTGTGTGTGTCTGACTTGTGACCCCTTAATCCTTCCTGTTTCTCCCCCTCCCTGTTCTGGTGATCTGCCCAGCTATTCATTTAAATCTCACTAGGGATTGTCTTGTCAAGGCATGAGGCAAGCCTGCTGTAAGCTGTCAGAACTAAAGACAGGTCAGCAGGTTACAAGAGGCACTTTGGCAGAGGATGATGCAGCATGGATTGTTGTCTTGAAATGTGGTTACATTACTGTGAAAATAAATAGGTCATCAGCATCTTAGGCCTGTGAAGAACAACCATTGATTTTAATTGTTGACCTTCTGTCTGCTCATTCACAGTATTCTCTTCAGAATTAATTCTGTTTTATATATTGTGTTTCTCTTTAGGTATTTATCCTTTGCACCAGTCTGTCTTTCTGGTTTTCTGATGAACTTTGAAACTTCCAAGTAATAAGTGTTTCATAGCACATGGTTTGTTTTTCTTTAAAAAGCATTATGCACAGTGTTAATATTTGGTTCTTCTATTAAGAGTTGTCCGTCCACACACTGCTACTTAATTAGAGTGACCCTAGAGAGGGCAGGAATGTGCGTTCTTCTGCAGACTGTAAGTAAATGAAAGCAAACTGGGTAGTGATTTCCTGCATGTTGCTGATTGGATTTATTTATTTTTGCGCTTCCTGTCCTTTTTATCGGAGTTCATTCCTTAGGTGGTCTGTGTGGGTTGTGCAAATTTAGATGATAGCCCTGAATGTAGCTCACATGAATTTGGAACATTGTTTAGAAATCATGTTACGGAGCTAATTATTTATATAAATTCACTTGATTTTGTTTGGATCCTCTAGCTTACAGCTAGAGATACCTTGATAGAATATAATGAATTGGTAAGAAAACAAACCTGTTGTTCAGTTAGGCCTCCAGCTGCTGTTATTTATTATTGAGTCTAATCTGACAGCATTTTGGAAGAAGCAGCTTGGCATTTTAAGTAAAACTCATTAAGCAGAGGCCACATAGAATCTTAAAATATCACGGGAAGCAGCCTAAGCATGGTGGTCACTGATAGAACGTGAACTTGGTGAACTTTGAAAAAGTTACACTACTCGTCAGAAGATTTACAACACCTCAGTTTTTTTCAGTTATTATGAAAATGCACAAAATTTAATGTCTTAATGTTTCATGAAATTAAGGCATAGTACAATTATTAAACAATGGCAAATAAAAAAATAAGTGAAGGAATTATTAAGTGTATACAATTGTATTCAGATTTTTGATTCATCAAAGCATCCACCTTTTGCTGATATAACAGCCAAACTGTGGTAACCCTTTTGATTCAGAATTCCAGTCAGTCTGTGCAAGTCACCAACTCTGCCTCCAACAAAAGAACCCCAGACCATCACACTTCTCCTCCATGTTTGACAGTTGGTGTCACACACTGAGGAACCATCCTTTCACCAACTCAATGGCATACAAACACCCTGCATGATGAACCGAAAATTTAAAATTTTGATACATCGGTCCATCAGACTTTCTTCTAGTCTGCCGTAGTCCACAGTCGGTATTACATGATCCTATTTTGTCCTTTAAGGAATGGCTTTCTTACTGCCACTTGCCCTGTCAAACCAGCAACACAAAGTTTCCTCTTCATAGTAGAAGCTGAGACTTGCTTTTTTCGGCCACTGTTAAGCTGTGCTTGAAGCTCTTCTGCTGTGAGGCGCTGATTATGCAATCTGGTGACCGTTAGAAACTTGTCTTCTGATTTAGTTGTGACTTTGGGTCTGCCTGATCTCTTCCTATCAGAGTTTCTACCAGTTTCCAATTGGCTTTGTATTGTGTAGGACACAATACTCACTGACTCTTTGATTTTTTTTTTTCAGTTTTTTCTAAATGAAAGGTGAAAAGGTCTAAGGGTACTAATGCTGTGTCTCATTTCATTTGTTAGTTGCCATTTTCTTGCCATGATCACTGGAATATTGTCCAAGTAGTACTTCAGAGTGTGTAGTAACACAGTCTGTTCCAACTCTGCTTTAAGACAGAGAGTTTTTAAGTACTCAACAGTAGTTGAGATACCTGTGAAAATAGTTTACTTCAAATTGCAAGGCTTAATTTACTTTAATTGCTGCAGAACATCTGTAGGTTGTAACCTATTAGTTGTTGCCTGAAGAAGCCCCATTTGTAATATTTTGAAATTTCCTTTTTTAAAATTTTTTGCTAACCTAAACTTTAAATTTAAACCTCTGACAGTTTACTACATTTCTTTTCACCATTTTAGGTCATTCATTGCATTCCAACTGATTAGAAGTGTTCTAAAACTTTTGACTGGTAGTGTACATAAAATATGAAGGCCTGGGGAGCCTCTGAAATTTGCCCCAACTTGAGGGACCTCCTAAAACTTTGGAATAGCCTACTTATTTAGACACAGGAAGGAATGTATCTGTATCATTTAACACAAAGGTATTTCAATTCTTTTCAGTTTACTGCATTTTTTAAAATGGCACTTACCTTTATAATTGCTGTACACATTTACATATATTGTTAAAGCTCTTAAAGTGAGTATGTATTAATAGGTAAATGCAACAATTGGCAGTTGAGGAGAGGAAAACAATATTTATGATTTTAAAAAAGACCAATGTGGGAACAACACTTGTTGGTGTTTGTTGGTGACTTGTTGGTCATTGGTGTAGATATATCCATTCCTTGTTTCTGTTTTTTAACTGAAGAAAGAAAACCTGATCAATGATGCCAAGTGTCACCAGAAGACACAGAGAAACAGAAGAGAATCGGGAAACATTTTCTAATAGCTATAAACAATATGAACTTCATCACCACCTGCTCTGAAAAGAGTATACTATGCTAAATAAATGAATTAAAAAATTATGCAGCACTTTTTCTGTAGAACACACCATTTCAAAGCACTTTGTAAGTTTAGATACATAGTGTGTGTATGTTTTTACATTTGGAGTACCGGCAAGTTAAGTGACTTGCTCAGGATTACACAGTTTATAGCCCAGGTCCATATTCACTGTGCTGCGCTGCTTGTCTACTATGTCACAATATCTGACTCATGACTAATGAGACCTCTCTAATGTTAGCAGCAAAACCGTTTCAAAACGTGGAGTCTTCTTCTCTAGCTTTTCTTGTT
Organism: Polypterus bichir lapradei; assembly: GCA_026402145.1. Taxonomy (NCBI): domain Eukaryota; kingdom Metazoa; phylum Chordata; class Cladistia; order Polypteriformes; family Polypteridae; genus Polypterus; species Polypterus bichir. The sequence goes on along the minus strand of JANRMT010062818.1, from coordinate 55,975,582 downwards.
CAGATGCTTCCATTTTCTTGAGCACAGTGTATTTTCAGGACCATAGCCATTAATAAGCTCTGTAAGGAAAGCAAAACCTAGTGGTTAATTACACTCTGTGTAGACTGAGGATTTCAAAATTAACTGTTTAGATGTTCCTGGAAGCTAATGCAGAGATGTTATAACTCTTGCTTTATGTTATATATTCTGCATGTCCAATTCAGGATCGCAGGGAACAAGTGCTTAACCTGATAGTCTTAGGAAGAAGACTGAAGCCAACCATGAATGGGCATACTCGCACTCATGTGCGGTCAGTTTAGAGTCCCTAGTTAACCTAATACTTATATTTGAGATATGAAAGATAAGCCAGTGTACCCACAGGGAAAACCCACACAGACACAGGGAGTATGTACAGATTCCAAACACTCAGTTTTGAGCTTCATGGCAAAGGCTGTGAATACTTATGTACATGTGATTCCTCAGTTTTTTTATTTTTAATAAATTTGCAAAAACCTCAAGTAAACTTTTTTCACGTTGTCATTATGGGAAGTTGTGTGTAGAATTCTGAGGAAAAAAATGAATTTAATCCATTTTGGAATAAGGCTGTAACATAACAAAATGTGGAAAAAGTTATGCGCTGTGAATACTTTCCGGATGCACTGTACGTAAAGATAGCTGACTGCTTGTTTGCCCTTCCAGAGCAGGTGCCGAATGATGAAGAGAAAGAAATGAACAAACACACTTACACACACACATCCTACCTGTGTGGAGGTTACATGATCACCCTCTGTTTGTGAGGGTCTCTTCCTGGTGCTTCTCCATTTCATGGGTTTTTTTCTTGCCTTCAGCCCTGTCCTGGCTGGGATATGCTCAAGCCCCCTTCCCATGACCCTGCCCAGGATTCAGGGGGTTAGAAAATGACCTGACATGAAAATCGTTTGCTTTGTATTGTAAAATCTTTCAGTGAGTAATTGCCAGCTGTATTTCCTAATCTATAATTTGCAAGGAAGTACAGTATGGACCACTCCATTATGTACATGCTCAAAAAGGTAAATTTCAAATTAAAAAGTTAAACGTAAGCTTGCATAAGATTAAACACTACTTCATAGTGGTAGCACAATTTTTTCCCATGTAAATAAATTTCTTCATTGAGGATATAATTGTCTTGCTGTTGTCTCCTATTTTGGGTCCTCTATAAACTGGCATGCAGGCAGATGTCACTGTACACAGCATGTACTTTGTAAGGCGTGATCTTTGCAGAGTGAACCCAAAGTTCAAATGAAGTTAAAATTAAGTGGTCTTAAATAATAAGTGAAGCCTCTAATAACTGATGATGGGGTGTTGCTAAGCATAACTATGACATTTCTGTAACAAAATGAAACACCCCCAAGCACAGCTTTGAAGTGGTCCTTCACCTGTTTGCGGAGCAGCATGACAGTGCATTGAAGGATAAGCATTTGGAGCTGAAAGGACTTAAAAGAGAGTAGGAAGGTGGTTAGAATTCCCCGTTCAGTTTGTAACAGAAGAATATGTTTCTGCCTGTCTTTCAGAAGAGACAGCAGGAGAGTGGCAGTCAATTTAATATATGAGACAGTGAATTCTTTTTGTGGTCAAAAGAGTGATGGCTATGAAAATGTTTATTGTTGGGCAAACAGCTGTTGGTCAGGGATAGGGCCTATTGTGACAGAGCAGTCTGTTTAGGCAGTTATAAAGTTGGAATGACTTTTATTTCCTCAATAATGCCTGTGATTTATTAATAAGTGCCATACAGTAAAGACATAAAAAGCAATTAGCAAAATACTGTTATCTGAATGTTCAACATAAAGACGTTTTCAAGGAATCGTACTAAAAAAAGTGCTTCAAGAAATCCTGCTGCATCTTTTTATTTTTACATTAATTCAGTGTGAGGGGGGCTCCTTACTTATAGAGGTGTCTTTGTTGTTGTTGTGTGTACATCAAAAGACGAGAGTCACCAGGGAGCAGCCCCATGGGCTTAAACTTATGTAGGGATGCCATCATTGTTATTATCATCGCATTAAAAAATGGTTTATAGTGACCTCCTGTCCTTATTTAGGATCAGTCTCAAATTGCGTAAATGGTTCTATAGGGATGAGCATTTCCAAAGATTTTTTTTTTTTATCAAAATCTTGATGGTGGGAACAAAGATTGAATTTGCTGCAACATAAAAAAGTAAAAAATCAAAACTCTAATTAAAGTGATAAATCACACAAACACTGTAGAATGCTGTCTGTTTTATTAAAATGACTATCCTTTTCAGTTTTGTGAGAAAAGTAAAATATAGATCGTGTGCTGCTTTATTTCTGTTAACGAAAGATTATTAACTCGAAGAAGGATGAAATTTCCCCTGCCTTTCCCTATAACATCCATTCTTCAAAAGAGGTGAGCTATGTAATGGGTCAGCTCCTAAACACCCACCCACCCATCCTAAAAATCTTTGTTTAGCAAAAGTGTACATCAGCCAAACAAAAAAGTGCATACCATGTATTGAAGATTCTGAATTCAGCAGTGTACTAATAAGGGGCTGGATTTTTAGAAAATATTTTGATTACCAGGTACAGTATAAAATGAGAGCTTTGGAAGAGTGTGATTACTGGCCTGAGGGAATTGGATTCTGCAGTTTCTACCAGTTGTTCATGGTAGATGGTAGAAAAATGAGATGCCCTGTAACATAATGCAGACATTATCTCCAGACTTCCACAGGGAAAAATCACTATGCAGAAGGGCATGAGAGTATGCGCTGCTTGTGAAAATGGCAGAGTTGGGAGGTGCCCTCTAATACTGTATATGGCACCTATTCAAACTTAAGGAAGCGCTTAGGAGAGAATTGTGCCGTGATGGTCATTTATGAAGAGAATGATTCTTTCAATAGCTCGGATGAATAGGTTCTGGAGACTGGTCTGACCTCACACAAGCCCTCATGAAAAGGTATTCAGGTTTTTGTTTTAAAGGGGAGAGACAATATTCATTTTTGGATTGTATAGTTAGGGGACTACATGTAAAGTGCTAGGAACTGTTTAGTTTTAGTTATTTTTAAAATATTTATCTGTGCTGTCTTCTTAAAATATTCAACCCATCAGTTCATTGCAAAGTGATAAGCTGCTAAACTGGAAAGAAAAATGCTTTTTGTATCAGATGAAGAATTCCTGCAAATCATATGGCTATAGTATGAATCATAAGCAGTCTGCCATTATATCACCATAGTCCAGGAGATGCCAGTGTTTACGTCAGCACACTGATGACAGACATTGTTAATTTTTTCAGTCATCTCTCTCTGCACCTACAAATCTGTGATTATTTGTGGGGAAAAATAAAAGCATACTTTAGATCAAGGTGTAGAGGGAGTGTCTGTCCTGGAGAAGAACTTGGTTATAGGCAGTAAAAGAGATTGTGGTTTGTTTTTCCATTCTATAGCTGAAGAATACTCCACAGAGTTCCATATAAAAACAAAAATTTGCGAGGAATCCTTAGAGACTGAAGCAAGGGTTAGTAGTTATTGTCTATGTTTTGAAGCCTACATATTTGTAGATTATTTTGTAGAGTTTATTAATTGTGCACAATTTTCCAGATATATTTAAATTAAAGCTACATGTAAACCTCCTTTTTTCTTGTTTGTGTAAAATTATGATCAAAAACATTTATTACACATTGCATTTACATGCTTTATTGACTCCTGTTAAAGTGCAGGGCAAAACAGTTTTATTGCTGTATGTTGATTTTATTTATTAAGATGTAAAATTTATTTGCCTGTACTATGTTTTTTTTAATGGTACTGTATGTTGTTTAACAGCAGGAGAGTGCAGCAGGCAGTGTGGTGTAGTGGTTAAGGATTTAGAATTCAGACCCTGAGGTTGTGAGTTTCATATCCTGCTACTCATGCTGTGTGACCCTGATCAAGTCACTTGATCTTCCTGTGCTTCAATTGGAAAACCAAAAGATATTTAACCAATTTTATCATAAATGTTGTAAGTCGCCTTGGATAAAAGCGTCAGTCAAATAAGTAAATGTGATATATAAGGTAATGTACTCTGCTGGGCCCTTGAGAAAGGCCCTTAACCTGAATATTTATCCAGGGGTGCTGTAAAATGGCAAACCCTGCATTTTGGCATGACAAAGTTCACGTGAAAAGACACTTTATTCTCGGCGATTAATAAAGTATTTCAAATCAAAAAAAATCTATCTCACAGCTCCAGTGGCCTGGATTCGATTTTTGTTTGGCTATTGTTTGTTTGGAAGTTGCATGTTCTCCCTATCTCCACATGAATTTTGCTAGTTTAGTTTATATTTATATTCATTAGTATGTCCTTTAATGTTCAGATGTCCCATCCAGAGAACAAATCTAATTTTCTCCCTATTCTGCCTGGATAGATCTGTGCTTCCTGCAATTGTGTATATTGGTTTAAATGGATTCAGATAATAGACAGGTGTTGTAGAAGAATGGGCTAAGTTTACAATATAAGTGTACAGTATATTTAGAAACTGAAACTGAAATTAGAAACCTCTCTGTATTGAACTAGAGCATGTAGTGAGCCAGGTTCAGTACTTTGGGATTCTGTAACAAGAGGCTTTCATGCGTTTTTCATCCATTTGTATTTTAACTTAAACAGATTAATGAAAAATAAACCACCATTCTACCTACCAGGCTCCTGACACAACATCTTGTTCTAACATCGTTTTACAAAGTAATTCAGAAATCTTGTTAATTCCTTATTGTCAGACTGTCATTCCTTGTAATTGAACTTACTGAATAATCTGAAAAATCCTTTCCGTATCTTTATGAAAATAAGTTATCATAATACCGGTTTCGGCACATGTCAGTGTTTCTCAAGTTCAGTCCTGGAAGTGGCTGCAAGTTTTTGTTTCTGGAAACATCAGCTTCTACAGTGCATCCAGAAAGTATTCACAGCGCATCACTTTTTCCACATTTTGTTATGTTACAGCCTTATTCCAAAATGGATTAAATTCATTTTTTTCCTCAGAATTCTATACACAACACCCCATAATGACAACATGAAAAAAGTTTTCTTGAGGTTTTTGCAAATTTATTAAAAATAAAAAAACTGAGAAATCACATGTACATAAGTATTCATAGCTTTTGCTCAATACTTTGTCGATGCACCTTTGGCAGCAATTACAGCCTGAAGTCTTTTTGAATATGATGCCACAAGCTTGGCACACCTATCCTTGGCCAGTTTTGCCCATTCCTCTTTGCAGCACCTCTCAAGCTCCATCAGGTTGGATGGGAAGTGTCGGTGCATAGCCATTTTAAGATCTCTTCAGAGATGTCCAATCGGATTCAAGTCTGGGCTCTGGCTGGGCCACTCAAGGACATTCACAGAGTTGTCCTGAAGCCACTCCTTTGATATCTTGGCTGTGTGCTTAGGGTTGTTGTCCTGCTGAAAGATGAACCGTTGCCCCAGTCTGAGGTCAAGAGCGCTCTGGAGCAGGTTTTCATCCAGGATGTCTCTGTACATTGCTGCATTCATCTTTCCCTTTATCCTGACTAGCCTCCCAGTTCCTGACACTGAAAACCATCCCCACAGCATGATGCTGCCACCACCATGTTTCACTGTAGGGATGGTATTGGCCTGGTGATGAGCGGTGCCTGGTTTCCTCCAAACGTGATGCCTGGCATTCACACCAAAGAGTTCAATCTTTGTCTCATCAGACCAGAGAATTTTGTTTCTCATGGTCTGAGAGTCCTTCAGGTGCCTTTTGGCTAACTCCAGGTGGGCTGCCATGTGCTTTTTACTAAGGAGTGGCTTCCGTCTGGCCACTCTACCATACAGGCCTGATTGGTGGATTGCTGCAGAGATGGTTGTCCTTCTGGAAGGTTCTCCTCTCTCCACAGAGGACCTCTGGAGCTCTGACAGAGTGACCATCGGGTTCTTGGTCACCTCCCTGACTAAGGCCCTTCTCCCCCGATCGCTCAGTTTAGATGGCTGGTCAGCTCTAGCAAGAGTCCTGGTGGTTTTGAACTTCCTCCACTTACGGATGATGGAGGCCACAGTGCTCATTGGGACCTTCAAAGCAGCAGAAATTTTTCTGTAACCTTCCCTAGATTTGTGCCTCGAGACAATCCTGTCTCGGAGGTCTACAGACAATTCCTTTGACTTCATGCTTGGTTTGTGCTCTGACATGAACTGTCAACTGTGGGACCTTATATAGACAGGTGTGTGCCTTTCCAAATCATGTCCAATCAACTGAATTTAGCACAGGTGGACTCCAATTAAGCTGCAGAAACATCTCAAGGATGATCAGGGGAAACAGGATGCACCTGAGCTCAATTTTGAGCTTCACGGCAAAGGCTGTGAATACTTATGTACATGTGCTTTCTCAATTTTTTTATTTTTAATAAATTTGCAAAAATCTCAAGTAAACTTTTTTTCATGGTGTCATTATGGGGTGTTGTGTGTAGAATTCTGAGGAAAAAAATGAATTTAATCCATTTTGGAATAAGGCTGTAACATAACAAAATGTGGAAAAAGTGATGCGCTGTGAATACTTTCCGGATGCACTGTATTTGGACTCCTTTATTTAACATTTCCAAATTACTCTACTTTTTCTCTCTTCATTGTGTCTTTATTGCGTTCTGAAATTACAATCTAGTTTTACTGTGTATTTATTGGAATATAGCAAGCATTTGTGTGTTAGAGAGAGTTTTATTTATTTTTAAGTTTCGGTTCTTTTTTAAAATTCTGGTTATTTAAACCATTATTTGTAACCAGCTGTACTACCCGTCTTAGCTGTGTTGAAATTTAGGTTACCAACGTAGACCTCAACTTTGATTTTTACAGTAGACTATGCAATGCATATGCCACTTGGTATAGGATTTGTAAAACCAGTTTTAATTTTTATTATCAGACACATATTGGAATGACAAATGCAATGCATTTTAATACTAAAAATGTTTGTGATGTGCCATCTTTTGGAATGACAGAGACATGCTTACCAGATGGACACCCAGACATTTACATTTTTATTAAGGTGGAAGAGCACACATGTGGGCATAACACTGAAGTAGAGGCTGAGCTTTAGCCTTCAAAGATGTTTGCATCTTTAGTTTCTTCTCCTCATGTCATTAATTGTTAATATTTGGGTACATTTAAGGGTGTGAACTTTACAGAAAAAGGTGAATTTGAAAGAAAATGACAACACCATTAAAACTTTTGTAAAACATTTTAAAGATTTTTTTAATTTCTTAAAAATGTAATTGCCACACTACTGTGCTTTTCTGAATGGAAAACAAGAGAAGAAGATAAAAAGGACCACTGAATAAACAATGGAATCAATTGGGCGCACAAAAAAAGACTCTTCAATTGTGAAACTGGCTGTAGTCAAAATCCACAGGCAGTATATGGTCCCCTGGGTTTGAACTTGAGAACCACTACTCTACACCACTTTGACTTCCTAAAGAAAAAAAACCTAATCATGTGGGACTGATAACTCTTTTGCTGCAATAGAGCTCTTATGTAGCTTTAAAAAGAAGTTAGTCTTTCTGTGCAATCAAGTGTCCACAACTCTAGAACCATGCCCAACCCCCGGGCTTATTGCTATTTTTTGATCTTCCAGATACAGATCAGTTAACACAAATTGCTTGTACACTTCCAAAGTGTGAAAGTCATTGGCAGCGATCCAAATTGAAAAGTCTAGTCACTCAGAGAAATTTAATAATACATGCTGCAAACAAGTTGAAATGTGATTCTACTTTAAGCGATCGATCATATCCTCTCTGTGTTAAAAAGCTGATGTCAGTCTTTTCTCCCCTGAGGAGTGGGAGGTAGAAGTGCTTGGTATGGTTCTAGCAACAAAAGATGCTGCAATTTGGTAGCTGCATCACATTGATGTTATTTTGTATTTTACCATTAAAATAGTTTATATATATATATATATATATATATATATATATATAAAAAAAAAAAAGAAAAGCAAAAGAAAAACGACGATACGTAATATTGTCGGAAGTTCTCGGTAGACATTTAAAAGACCCACGAGACAAAAGAGACTTGCCACAGAGTGTCTCACGGGGACCGTAAACATGAGACTTGGTGCCAAGAGATTGTCCCAGGGCTGTCTTACGGGGACGTGGAACATGAGATTCTTGAAAGACACGCCCTATTTACAAAAGATATCATATAAGTGCACACCCATCAAAAAACAGTCCGTCGCAGTAAAAGCACGTAGTGGCACACAGATCCTGTGCTCTCAACACATATAAAGCGTATAAGGACAATACGGAGAATAGAGACCCAAAGGTGTTGGAGAGAAAAAAAGGAAGATAAGAGATTATGAAAGCAGTGTAATTCGAAAGACTCAAACAAATGATGGCGCAATACACATGCAGAGAAAGGTACATAATATGAAAGCAGTAAAATTAGAAAGTATTGTAGGGTCCCAGCCAGGTTGAGGCCTTTTTGGTTTTAAGGGACTGTTCAGTCTGATTGAGGGAGGGCGGAGTACAGCACGGAAGACTGATAGCGGGGTATTGATTGATGCGGTGGGGGGGTGGGGGGGCGAGACACGGGGGATGAGGGATTGGAGAGGGTGCTAGAAAGTTGTGTTTGGGGTTACGAAGTCAGCGATTGTTCAAGTAAAACTTTTGTGGCACTTTATCATGTCAGTCGCTACAGTATCAAAGAAAAGATAGAAAAGATCACATTACCACAAAACAAAAAGTAATTAATCATCAGAACCAGGTGTAATTGAAAAAAGAGCAGGACAAATCGAGGTCTGAAATAAAAGGCAAAGAGTAGACAACAAAGTCTTTTCGCATTCGCATCATTCAATGCACAAAACGTGGATTTACACAAAAATAGACCATATGCTATGAGAATCTGTGCCCGGAACAGTTAAAGCAAGGACAAGTTGTATTTCAAAGAATACACAATTTGGTCAGGTGTATATTTATGATTACGGAGAAGCGATGCAAATTTTAACAGGCAAAAAGAAAGGTAATGTATATATTCCGCGAATAACATTACACCCCAAAGGAGATTGTGATATGCCATTCATATGAAAATGTTTACAGTTTACCGTGAGAATAGCTTTTGCTACGACAATCAATAAATCACAGGGACAAACATTAGAAAAAGTCGGATTATTTATTAGAGAAACAAAAACAATATTCACTCACGGGCAGTTATACGTTGTGTTGTCACATTGTGTCTCCAAAAAATATTGTTTTTAATGAAGCTTTTAAGTAAAACTGCAAATAATGAAATTGAAACAATTCCAAACAAAAAAAATGTAAATTGTATATCCGATTAACCAAACACAGCGGTTGGTGAGCGAAGCAAGCAGGGTGCAAAGCCCCCCAGTATATATATATATATATATATATATATAGATATATATATATATATCCATTATCCAACAAGATATATCCTAACTACAGAGTCATGGGGATGTGCTGGAGCCAATCCCAGCCAACACAGGGCGCAAGGCAGGAAACAAACCCTGGGCAGCGCACCAGCCCACCACAGGGTGCACACACCCACACACCAAGCACACTCTAGGAACAATTTAGAATCGCCAATGCACCTAACCTGCTATATATATATATATATATATATATATATATATATAGTGAAAGTCCAGCCTCGACACAGACAGACACAAACTACAGATGTTGAAAGCACACCCGTTTATTGCACACAACACGCACAGTGCACA
>JANRMT010062818.1:55926691-55960913 GCA_026402145.1 Polypterus bichir lapradei | reverse complement strand
TATTGTGTACACATGACAATAAACTTCAACTTGACTTCTTACAGCCAACAGAATCAAAGTGTCAGCAGTCAACAATGCAAGCTGGTGTGGAGTGTGTGTATGGAGAACACATTATGTCAGCTGACACAAGAAGAGCTATTTCATATGACATGTTTGACCGGGGGTATCTCTTTGTGGTATCTCCATACTAATCTTTAAATGACCTTTTCCAATCTGAAAGTGTTTCATTCTATAAGTTTAGAAAAGGTTTTACAACATGACCATGAATCTCACTTAATACAGTAGCATCATTGGGTACCAAATCTCAATTCATTTGAGAACATTTGGGATAAAATATCTCATAGTTGAGATCCACTTCCAGCTAATTTATTGACAATAAAATGAAGGCCACACAGAAGTCACACAGAGGTATCACTGTGTCACACCTCTGACATCCCTTTGAGTCCATGTGCCAACAACTTAGGGCCAACAACTTGTTCTGAGGGCAAATAGGGGACAAACTCACTGTTAGGCAGGAGTAACTAATGAACATATGAGATTATGTCTGACATTATGGATTGTTTTTTGTCACTAGGCATACAAGGAAATTTTGTATATAAAACTAACAGGCCAACCCTATACTGTAGAACTATTGCTTCACACCTTTTAGATCCTGCAATTATAAAAAGACTGTTAGGACATCTCTAATAACTGATTGTAGCACTGAAAACTAGACAAATGTTAGGTGAAATCAATCCATACTAGACAAAACAAAATAAAGCAGAAGCCTCATGGATGAGGCACACTTATCAGGGTTTCACTTTCATAAGTACGCCAAAAATCTACCAAGAGATTTGGACTTTCCTGGTAGGGTCAATATATTCCCAGAGAGAGGCATTAAAATGGCAACATTACCTGTATATGTACTATAAAAAAACACTCAGCAGCCATAATATGGAGGGTTATACTTTATATACCTGGTTCTACAAAAACAAGTTATAACTGAAGATCATTGCATAAAAATATTAAATGGTTTCCTCATGTCACTTTGGGGGATTACCATGAAATGAGTGGCTTTTGGTAGATAACAGTCAACAATGTAAAAAGCGACATTCACATGCCTTGGGGGATTTTTTGTCATCTGCATTTGAGTCAAAACAACTTGGTTTCTAACCAAAAGCAGTGCCTCAACATGCTACTGAAAGGTGATTAAAATCACAAATACACAAATAAAAATCTGTGCTTCAGTGATCAAAAGCAGCTAACACAAAAAACAACAAATGGTCAAATAAAATGATATATTAGAAAGATGTATGCCTAGTATATGTCTTTAAAAAGAACCCACAAATATTTTATGTTCAGTTTTCTTACCTGTCACTTGATTATGTTTACTTCTGTTGTAAGTCGCTTTGGATAAAAGCATCTGCCAAGCAAATAAATGTAAATGTATGTAAATGTACAATCCTGTCCTCCATTAAGGAGCAAGCCAATGGAGACTCCAGTTCAAATTGTGTGTTTAAAGATTGCACCTTTATTTATGAATTATTCAGTTATAGCTAACATGCTAACATATAGCTAACAAATCAAAAAGGTGCTTGAGAACATTAACAGTAATATATACATGTGTGTCGCTCAAGTGTATTAGGCAAATTAAACTTTAATATAAACATCCGAAAAACTTTGGCTTTTATTTGGCATTAATTTTAAAGGGGTATCCCTCTTTGCACTTACATAAAAACCTTATGTGGTCAAACTTAAATTGTCTGACATGGAGAAGCAAGAAGAACATTACAGAAAGGATGTAGAGGGATGTGTGTGACAAAGTCCAGTATTCATTCACAAGCTGTTTTGAGTTTTTGTTTTTATAGATTTACATTTGCTATATCTCAAACCACAGCAAAATAACCATGATGAATTATGCAGTAAAAATTATTCCAAACATTAAGATCCGATTTGATCAGATTCTTGCATTCATATAATACACTAGTGAGATATGCAGCAAAGCAATATAAAAATGGACAGGGTTACAAAATAAGTTTTTGATAAAGTATAATTGGCAACAAAAATTATAAACTGAGCAGCCTCTCACACCGCCAGAATAAAAGAACCAGCATTGCACCACACTGTGCTAGAGAGCGCCTAAATCTAGTAGGGGGTCTTAGTGTACCACTGGATATTGACAGGTTAAAAAAAGCACACCCCGAGAATGAGATGAAAAGCACAAAGGAGTTAACCACCTGGACGGGGTAGTGATGCCAGCATGTGTAACAAACAGGTTTTGCATTAGGAATCAGACTGGGAGTTACTGTTGTAAGAAAAATTTTAAAAAAAATGTACTTGAAAAGGGGAGCACTATGAGTGTATAATTTGTAGTACTGCCACCTCAAAGTGACTGTCCCAGTGGCTAATTTCAAACAGGGACACCCTCTCTACAGCACTTGCTCACAAGAGAAGCATGACAGGTCTAGAATCTCCCTTAAAATCCAAAGACAAGCTGTCAGTGCCACTTACAATGCTCCTACATACTGTACATAGGTAATAATGCCATTTAACTGGCGTCTTTCTGCACAGGGCTGCTGGGAGCAAAAGGCTCAAAGCAAAAATCACAAATGGATAGGTTACTTGTCTATAGCAGCCTAACTTGGGGCAATTCAGAGACAAAACAATATTAACAATTAAGAAATAAGTCCTCAACTCATTTCAAATACACAGAAAGTCTCCTAAAATATGAAAAATTGCACCCTCAATCAATCACTTATGGTGGTACAAGTGTGACACAAAATGTAAGAGGTATGTACAATAGAACTGGGATTATTTTGGCCACAATTATTTGTTTTTCAATCTCTTTACAACAAATTTTTGGACAAAGTTTTTCAACACATCTCTTTAAAATTAAATAAAATAAATGTGCAGATAAATAAAGGTACTCTGAAATATGATAAAAAATAAAGAAAAAGTGCATAAAATGTGAGTTTAAATAAACAAATGTGTCATGGAATAAGCTTTTGTTGCTTCTTTATTTATTTTATTTTGTCCATAATATTCTGCCAAATGCAACATGAGCAGCACGGTGGCGCAGTGGTAGCGCTGCTGCCTTTCAGTTAGGAGACCCAGGTTTGCTTCCTGGGTCCTCCCTGCGTGGAGTTTGCATGTTCTCCCAGTGACTGCATGGGTTTCCTCCGGGTGCTCCAGTTTGTTCCCACAGGCCAAAGAAATGCAGGTTAGGTGCATTGGCGATCCTAAATTATCCCTACAGTGTGCTTGGTGTGTGTGTGTGTGCCCTGTGGTGGGCTGGTGCCATGCCCGGGATTTGTTCCTGCCTTGTGCCCTGGGATTGGCTCCAGCAGACCCCCGTGACCCTGTGTTTAGATATAGTGGGTTGGACAATGACTGACTGACTTTCACTCATCAAAGCTTGGGGCTGGGGGGGCTCTAGTGAGTTACTGTTTTTTGTGTGGTGAATTGTTGGCAGGATGGATGTATGCGTATTGCTTGACTTGGGAATCCTGTGGCTCATGCAAGAAAGAGTTTCCCAAACTCCCCATGCAAAGTGGCAACTTTAATTCTATAAATTCAGAATTCATCATTAGGAAACTATGTCTGAAGTGTTAGCTGTAAATGGACTTTGATGGCCAAAAGTTTATGTAAGATGTGCCAACAATTCGCCAATTAAAATACAGCAATTGCTGGAGTCTGCCCTCTCAGCTTTGATGAGCAAAAGTAACAGCTTTAAATTCAAGCCATATTTCATGTTGAGTTTGGAGGAATATTACAAACAAAATTAAATAAATTAATAAGCACCAAAACATTATTGCATGAAACGTTTCATATTTTTGTTATTTACTTTTTATATATTTGCGTATTTATTTATTTCATTTGGTCTGAATTATTCCTCTATACAATATGGCCATATGAATCTTAGAGTAAATTTAAATTATGAACCTATCCCAAACCACTAAGAACCTTCAACCCTTGATTGTAAATAAAAAGCATAAACTTTGCCCCACTGGCCTCCTAATTTAATGGCACATACAACTTGATACCCAAAGAGTGTCAAAACTCTCAATTTTGGTTCATGGTGTCAGGGCCAGAGATCCCTTTTACATGAACCAACTATGCAAGGACTGCCTTTACTCATCACATATCTAACTTTACAAATTCCAACAAAATGAACATCTCCTGCAACCTTAGGCAGGCAGCATGGTGTAGTGGTTAAAGCTTTGGACTTCAGACCCAGAGGTTGTGGGATCTGATCCTGCTACTGATACTGTGTGACCATGAACAAGTTACTTCACCAGCCTGTGCTCCAATTGGAAAAACAAAGCAAATGTAACCAATTGTACTTCAAATGTTGTAAGTCATATTGGATAAAGGCATCATCCAAATAAGTAATAATAATAGTTAGAGAAAAGAGCAACAGATTAAAGAACTCTTTTATCTACAGAGTCATAATTGTTACTTGTGGAGATGCTGCTGAATTGTGAATTATTATTTTGTGTACTATCAAAGGTAATATTACTCTTTGTTCTAATTCTGAGTGTGTGTATGTATGATAACGTTGGTTGTCAGTTGTTGCACCTTTACTAATTTTCTTGCATCTGTGTAACAGTGCCTGATGTTCTGTACTTTCCTCCTGCAAACACATTTTAATCTGAGATAATACAGTTCTAACCTAGCCTAACCTAGTGAAATCTTCCAGCCAAGTTGGGAAAACAGTACTGTTATCATAACTTTGCATAATATCAAACAGAGAATAAAGAGGACATGATACTGAAGAAAATAATATTATGTCTCTTTAATGGTTTAAGTTGGTCTCTTCCTCTCTTCTGAACTTATTCCTTCAGTTCAAGTCAGGCACAACAGTTGGGTCTTAATAATTGTCACTGTAATTTGCCTTAACACACAAAAAACATGGATGGAGTCCTAGACAGTCTATCTAGAAAGGCTAAGGAATTTCCTTCAAGAGTTTGGCCTTTGGATACTGATCATAGAAAAACTCCAATCCAGCTTTTCCTAGTAGACAGGAAGGTGACACCTAAGTAGGAAAAATAGATTACAGATTCACACTGGACAATACTGAAATGCCTACTGAAACAGCCACCCAGAAGTGCCAAATGACTTACTCACTGACAAGTGGCTAAGTACTGGATTCATCTCTTGAGCTCAGTGCTGTGCACATTTAAAAATATAATCAAAACATATCGCAAAGAAACATTAAAAACTTGGTGCATACATTTTTGATTTATTGTTTTTCTTAACAGCTCCTAATAGAAATAATGAAAGAAAATATCATCAGTCGATAATTTTAATGGAATTACAATCGAGGATTTGCAAACTTTCCAGTGGCCCTTATGTTTTCTTGTATAATTCTTTAATCCTGTTATTCAGTTTAAGAACAGAACAGTTTCTCTGAATGGACAAAGGAAAAACATACAAAAGACAGTGTTTTGGGCAATTATTTCAAGATTTTAAAGACAAGCCTGACAATATCAGACTTGTTTTCTTTCCAAAATTCTGATAGCTCTTTGTGTTGCCCAAACACCTGTTCATTCCCTTTCCCATGAGACAGTCTGAGTTGTGAGTTAAATAACAGCTTTTTGTGCCCCACACTCATTTCATCGGAGAGCTCTATAAACAGGACATAATAGCAGTGGCCGTGATTTCACATAATTAACTGCTTTTACAGAAGTATTTAGCACTCCATGAAAATGTATTTCAATGACTTTCAAAGCAAGTGCCACCAATGAAGCATGAAGATTGTAGAAATGACTGTAGTGCTCATGGTTTGAATTTTTGCTTTTAAAGACCTTTTCATGTCAATTATAGCTGATTCACCACTTACGCACACACACGCCAAACCAATTTACTCAACACTCTAAAAGGCATCTCTTTATAATGAAAATATAGTGGCTGGTGTACATGCATGGGGATACTGAGAGAATGTGGAGGTCATGTCACACAGACTAAAACACACATCAACTATGCTAAGTAAATTCAGCAAGCTAAAGAGAAAATTCACCCCATGATATTATTACATTACATTATATACTCAACAGCCACTTTATTAGGTACACCTTGCCAGTACTGGGTTGGACCCCCAATTATACCATAATTTTTCATGGAACAGATTCAACAAAGTGCTGGAAACATTCCTCTGGTATTTTGAAATCAGATGTTGAGATAGCTAGAAGTGTCAGAAATTTGTACTTGACTCACATGTTTATACAAACTGGTCAACACCAATACCACAGTGCACTGTCTACACTGTGCTATACCCTGAAAACAGATAGGGCAGTTCTACAGACAGGTCTGTACGCAGTGGGAGACAAGAGTAGGTGGACAAGATGAAGCAAAAGGCAATCATTGCATTAGTTCTGAACAGCCTTTTAAACAGCCTTGTTCTAGTTGGCTGATCATAATCCAAACAAGAAGTGATAAACATAGCAAAGGACTTCAGCTAAAAACAAAGAGGACAAGATGTGGGTATCGAAGTTAGGGTGACTTTCAAGCAAAAACACTTTTCAGAGAAGGTGATGGAATTATTCAGATTATTTCAGCATGGAGCTGGAAAGAGAAACAATACTCCGGTAAAACTGAACAGTTGTTATAAGCAGCTAACAAGTGTCCATTTTTAAAAACAACCACGCTCAGGTTTACCCAACGACCTATAGAATGTCTCAATATAATTGTCATTGCTTCTTGTAATTCTTTTCTGATCATGAGTTTTATAGCTTTATGTTAGTAAATTTCACTTGAGAAGAAATCCTGTATCAGAGTTTTAGGACCACTTGCTGGTTCTGCTGCAAGTTGTAGCCTGCAGTGTGACCAGCTATTTTGGGCTTCTAGTGTTGGAAGGAAGTAGGGGCAGATAAACCATCATGGCATTCTGGGTATGTGCCCAGGGGCCTGAGACAGCAAGTGGTCTTTATAGCAATTCACTGCCGGTTTGATGAAATGGTGGATTGTTTGTGAGCTGAAATGATCAAGGGGAGCCCAACACCCTTTGATTTAAAGAGTTAAGATGACCATGGGGACCAAGCTGCATTAAAAAACCCAGTGCATGCTGCAATGTTAAAAGAATTATAAACTCTCTGTTAAGGAGCTAAGTCACCCAGAGACCTGTGGGGGTCTTAATCTAGCCTTGAATGGAAGGGAATCCTTATAATAAAGTCTACCTTGACCTTGACCTTATACAATAAGCCCATAGAAAGAAACCAGAAGGTTAAGGCTCATCAAATGAGAGATGTGGACATTTAACGATAACATACAATTTGAAATTCACAGAGAACAATATAAGAAAGCACCAACCTAGCCCAGAGAAGATAAGGTAATGAAGTACATTGATTTTCTGACTCCACTTTCCACAGTATTTTGAGTAAATAGATGAGTGTGAACAGACAGTGACACAGAAATGAATGACTGAAAAATAAAAGGCTGGAGCACAACTCAAGAATAAACCAGGATGCCATCATAGTCTGGATACCAAACAGAGACTTTAAAAAATTATTTATTCAGTGTGATTGGCAGTATAAACTAAGGTCTTAACTAAAGTTATCGGTATCACTTATGAGGGCAACATACCCACAATGAGTTAATGAAAGGAAACAATGAAAATAATGGTACCATGCACTTGCTGTTGATGGAAATTAAATGAGACCTGGTGTGGCTTCTTATTTGCCATCAGCCAAATTATACAGTGCTAAAATAACTTCCTCATTTTGTCTGTTCCTCAAGATGTGTTTATGTAAACCCACTCAAAACGTGCCCCTCACATAATGAACATAAACAAAAACAAAACAATCAACATAAACAAATAAGCTCCATACCACTGGTAGCAGGGAGACTTATTGCATCATGTCCAGTTATTTACAAATTTTAATATGTCTACTATACTATAATGGTAAGGACTTCATAAAGCAATTTGTTAAACTGTTTCATTGGATTTGACTCCCCTGCTTACATTTTCTCCATTCTAGACCAACCGAAAATGTGCTTTCAATATCCCTTCTGTCACCAGCTAAAATGAGCAAAATGCAATTAATTACTTTTTATTTGGCCCTGAGTGTTTTGGAGGAAAGGCTGTGTGGCGGTAAGGTGGTCTGGCTGCTTCATGTTACACCACTTTCAACTGATGTAATGTAACTTAGCAACATAACTAGAAACACCCAGCAATATTTAATTTGTTTCTTTAATCCCCCCACTCCCCAAGCACTAAATACTTTGCAAATTACACCAGTGTCAGAAGTGGTGCTTTTAGTAGGTCCCTAACTTTAATGGA
This sequence comes from Polypterus bichir lapradei, assembly GCA_026402145.1. NCBI lineage: Eukaryota > Metazoa > Chordata > Cladistia > Polypteriformes > Polypteridae > Polypterus > Polypterus bichir. The sequence continues at coordinate 55,952,656 of JANRMT010062818.1, read as the reverse complement.
CTGAACCAGGCAGGGCTTTCATTAAGCTGATTATGAGGAGCTTTTGTCTTTGCAGCCGTAGTCTAGACAATGTGGCACAACTGAAATGCTGGCAGCAGCACCTACCCTTAGAACTGCCCATCATCAGGGATCTAGGCTGGCTAGCCAGAAGTCCATACTAGAAAGTGCTGTCAGCAGGAAATTAAATACCTGCATGCTGCAAGAAGCCAGGAAAAGACAGAGCTGTGTTTTTACTAGACGATGAAAAGCTAACCCTCTCCATTCCAAACATGGAATTAAAATCAAGCATACCCAACACTAACAGACTGGATGAATATGCTGGTTGGAAAGCATGGTATGCCTCACATCATATTAAGTTCATCTCAAATTCACATTTTGGAAATGTTAAGAAAATATGGCAGGCTATTCAGGGTATTTTGTTAAACTGGATATTAAGTTTGTTTTTATATAGGCACAAATATTTAATAAGTGGTGACCTGTTTTTGTGGTGGTGATTTACAGCACTGTAATGCTAACAACCAAAGAGCCATTGTTTGCAAGCATTTGAAAGCTATTTAATAGGAGACAGAGCACCTGACAAAATCTTTGTCTGGGATGTTGTTTCTTCATTTTCAGCTCTTAATGAAAAGACAATGACTTACTTCTCTCTGGACATAAGTAGTCTTCAGAAATTCAAGCCACCCAGGCAGACTCCTACTGTGCTGCTCAGACTATTAACAACTTGATAATGTATTAACATCATCATCATGAAATAAAATAAGATACAACTGTAAACATAAACAATCAGGCATAGTGATCCACCCAACTGGCACATGGCTGTCTGTAGCCAAGTTTCCATCCAGTTTTTTGCGACGTTTTGTTATCGACAAGCAGAATATACGTAAAAATAATGTGTGAAATTTGCTGTCTCCAGCCTGTTTCCATCCAACTGGCTTTTTATCGATAAAATGATGTGAGTGATGACGTCATCCCCTCCAAAACGAACTGTTGCATAAGTTTTGTTGTATCGCGAAAAAAATCTGCCCTTGAGCCGTTTCCATACATAATTTTGTGTATGTCGCAAATTATCTACCTTTTGTTTTCCACGTTACACCCCCTCCACTAAACAAAGAAATGGAGAGATTATTCAGACATTTTTTTGAAATTTGCCAGCTTACTGTTATTTCAGTTTCACAAATAATTGGAATTGTACATAATATCCGAAGACGACAGCAGAATGAAGCAGTTGCTTGTCTGATAGCCCTAGAGCTCGAAGAAAGTACCCCAGTGCGACGAAACCCACGGGTATGGGAGAGACGTCGGAATAAGACCTTCTGGAAGGAGGTGGTGGGGAGACACTTCACAGAAAATCTCTGGCTGCAACATTTTAGAATGACACGGCCGATGTTTGAGATGTTGTGTGGATTCATCAGTCCTGATGTTGCGCCCATCACAGGATGTCACCGACCACCGGTTCCAACCCCAAAGCGGATTGCCATCGCCCTTTACAAGCTGGCAACTTGCGCCGAGTATAGAGTAGTTGGAGAAACTTTCGGGGTTAGTAAAACTACCGTCCATCGATGTGTATATGCTGTGTGCTCCGCTATTAAAGAAAAATTAATGCGGCGTTATATCAGACTTCCTACTGTAGCGGAGGCCAATGAAATTGCATACCGCAATTCCTTGGTGCATCTTGTGCCACAGATTTACGGTGCGCTGGATGGCACGCATGTGCCTATTCTTCCCCCGACGGAAGGCTACCGCGATTACATTAATCGCAAAGGGTGGCCATCTATTGTTCTCCAGGCCCTTGTTGATAACAGGTGCATGAAACGAGACATTTGCGTTGGCACTCCTGGAAGTGCCCATGATGCAGCTGTGTTTGCAGCATCGGATCTGTACAGGTGAGCCTACCTTTCAACATCCCTTCTCAGTGCGATAACAACTGAACTAGTACTGTAACCTGCTTCCCTTAAGGTTTTTAATTAAAACTGAAATTTGAATTAATACAAAATAACGACGTTTAATAAAAAAAAACTAAAGTTAATATTAATGAGAGAATTTCTCATATATGCTAAAACATCTGCCATTTAATAATGAGAAAAAAATGTTTAGATAATGAAACACACGGTTTATTAAATATTTTGACTGGCACAGTAAATTACCTTTGCGGTTTTTGTATTATTTAGACATCCTGAGAGACACCCCCAGGCTACAGTTGATGTGGAGGGAGTTCAGGTACCCCTTTTAGTAGCAGGAGACCCAGCCTATCCGCTACTGCATTGGCTCATCACGAGAAATAACGAGCCTCTTCATCAGACCATGCGAACCGCTCCGCTATTCTCGTTTTGATTGCACGTGATGAAAATGTATCATGTGACACATTTATTTGCGTTAAAGCCCTTTTTTTCCCGACAAAAAGTGTTTCCAATGTAGTTTTTGCGACATCTGAAGTATCGATATGGAATTTATGCGCTAAAGTTAAACGGAAAAATATTATGTCGACATGTACAACATTTTATCGATAATTAGCATTTCCATCAGCTAAAATTTGAAGCGCTAAATATTTTTTCGCAAAAACTCCTTGGATGGAAACCTGGTTTGTGACTACTTCTGGATTTTTGGATACAGGCCAATAAACATTTTGTGACAATTCCTTGTCCACCAATGATTAAATGATAAAGTCTTCATGCACATCATAGTCCATTTTCACAAGTTATAATGCTTTTCTGTAATTGTCATCCCAGGAGCTGAGAAGAGATACTCTGAGATCATCAATGTTCCAGTCAGTCTCTTGAAATGGTAAAGATATATGTTAGGTTACTTATTGACTATGAATTGCAGTGTTTGAGTAAAACATGGAATTGAGGTCTGGATCACAGGGATGGGTGAATTTGTGGTCCAATGCAAGTGCTATTATGAACACACATAACTCATTTACCTGCAAGTTCCTGTGTCTATATGGTAGCTGTTAGCTTCTCGGCAAGGATGTCAGTTATGCCTGGCTGGAAAGGTTTGTGTCAGCAGTACCACTGATTTCATCTGTTAGTGTTAAACTATGTAGAGTCATGTTATTGTAATATAACTTGGTTGATAGGACAGTCCAAACGTCACTTGTAAGCAGGGTTGCAGGATTTCCAAAATCACAGATCGGAACAGCCATCATTTCGAGAGAATGTTTCTCAGTATGGTTAGCAACAGTGCCTCTAGGGGAAATGTACTACCCTGGCTCAAGAAAACTGATTAACTTTCTAAAGCTATTTCTGTTAATGATGACTGGTGGCATGGTTTGTTCTATATCTGTGTGACTCCTTCTGAGGGCAGGTCATTACAGTTTTTCAGTGCTAGTACTGCTGGCTTTGTATGTTGCTGCATATGGACCTCACAAATGATATGCTTGCTTTGTATGTGGTAATGCACTATAAACAGGCTGCTCTTGTTATTTCATCGCAGAATTATATAGTTTGAAGCAATCTTTGACACCCCTTCGCTCAAACTGCTCCCAAACGGAGCTACATTTAGGATGCTTCATTTTTTAATGACATCATCTATTCTGCTTCTGGATATAAAATGATCTGGCTTGTAGCTTAAATACTGCCCTCATGTGTTTTTGTAAATTAATAACTTAAGGTAAGACAGTGAAGAAGGAAGGCAATTAAATCACCCAAAGCAATTTAAAATGAATTCTAAGTGCACTCTATAAAAATATTGGGTTTAAATTCTTAATGTAAGTATATGGAACAATAGTTTTTAATTAAAATCCATCATAGAAAGCGCATACTGTACAAGGCTGATTACAACTTCTGTCTTTCATATTTATTTTAATTGGCCTTTTATTTGTTGTTATATTTCTATCATTACTGAAATAATGTCAATTTACTAGTTATATACTGGTTGGTTCCTGCCTTACACCCAGTTCTGATGGGATAGGCTTTGCTCCCCTGAGACAATAAACACTAAAGAATATTACAGTAATTTATGTGCTGTAGTTAGTACCACCAGGGGTTTGTACGTTTCTATATCAATGTAGTTCTTCTTTTGTACAAAGTCATACTCACACATTCCAAAGACATGCACTTAACATTAACTTGTTATGTGTTAGTGTAATCTTTGCCCAGAGTTGGTTCCTTGCCTAATGCTTGCTGTTGCCAAATAAAGATTTTAAGCCCCATGACTCTGATCAAAAAAGCACGTTCAGAAAATAAATGGATGATTCCTCAGCTGACAGCTGCTGTTGTAAAGCATTAAAAAAGAAATAAACAATTATCTTAGTGCCATGATGTTCCCCCCTCAACTTGAGGATGAGATTTCCAGCCACAACAGTGTTCATTGGAGCTGCTTTAGCTAGGATGGATTTACTCCAGAAGGGTGTATTCCCTTCATAATCTGGTTTGACCAGGAAACTGCTTGTGCAGAGTGAGTAACTCCAGTAAGTGTAACTGAAAAGTAAAGAATGATTACAGCAATATTGAAATGTTTTAGTAGTTAGGCTAAAACTTTAACCTTTGTGGGTGATTTCCCAACCCAAGGTCCTTGTTGTCTTATCAAAATAAATAAATAAAAAGAAAATTCTACTGCCAAAAGCAGAAACATCAAGAGAAAGGGTTGTCACGGCAACATCAATGGGTGAAAAGTACAATCTCTGACTTTACTTATGTGGGTAGAATGTAACTGTTTTATAAATAGCCCTCACATTTTAGGCCACTGACATAGTAAAATAGATGAAAGGGAGACACCAGCCCATATTCAATGGCATTAATTTATAGAGCATACAGCAATCCTCTACAGACCAGTGTCAAACAAAGCTGATACAGATTTACTAGTGATAATACCAGCTGTCTATTAAATTAAAATTAATTAAATATTCTTATGATTTAGAGATGTATCGCTGGAATAGTAATTGATGTTGCTCAGGTATTGGATGAACATTCCTTTCAGCATCAACTAGCTTCAAGTTGCCATCATGCTATGGCGTTGTTTTGAATAGGTATGGAACATTCTGCTATTTAGGCCTGATGAAAGCTGTAAGAGGTGCAGAATTAACGGTGGAGGTACAAGTGAGATATGTTTACGTTATTCCTGGACTTCACGATAACCTCTATAAAAGCCTTTTTTCAAGAGATAGAAAAGATTTCACAAAACTACCAGGAATCATGTGCTTTACTGGTGTAAGGTTAGATAGAGCCAGTGCAAAGGAATCATGAAGCATAATTAGAAAAAGGTTGAGGTCAGTACGGTCAAAAAATGTATTAATTTTTCCTCATGGAGAAAAGAGTACAGTTGAAAGAAAGGACTGGTGTGCATCGAATTAAGTCATAACATCACATTATAATGTGACCTTGATAGATGATCTGGACGCAGTGGCTCCCCTTAAAACAAAAGAGATCAAAGCACATAGAAACTCTCCCTGGTTTAATGAAAACACTCGAGCTCTTAAATTAGAGTGTTGAAAACTGGAGCGCAGATGGAGAACAAAAAAGCTACATGTCTTTCAAATTGCATGGACAGAGAATGTTAAAAAATATAAAAAAGCTCTCTTTAAAGCTCGCTCAGAATACTATTCGACAATAATAGCAATAATAAAAATCCTCGGGTACTGTTTAGAACAGTTGCTAAATTAACAAATGGGAATTCAGATCTACAGTGCAAAATACCAACAGATATTAGCAGTACAGACTTTATGAACTTCTTCAATGAGAAAATTAAAAATATAAGATCCCAGATCTCAGAACCACAGTACAAACCACATACTAGCTTAGCAGACCCTGCCTCACATTGCATTCAGCACTTTAGCCATTTTAATCCTGTAACTGAGCAGAAAGTCTTAACTTTAATTTCTAAAATGAAGCCGACTACTTGTTCCCTAGATCCAGTGCCAACAAAAATAGTAAAAAGTGCAATAGATGTTCTTGCAGCGCCTATTCTAAAGATTATCAATAGTTCATTATTGCATGGCACAGTACCTGATGCACTGAAAGTGTCACTCATTAAACCATTACTTAAAAAGTCAGACCTAGACCCACACATACTAAATAATTATAGGCCTATTTCAAATTTACCCTTTCTCTCTAAAATACTAGAAAAAGTAGTTGCCAATCAGCTTCAGTCACACATTATGCATTACAATTTATTTGAGAAATTCCAGTCTGGTTTCAACACTGGTCATAGTACAGAAACGGCACTAACGCGGGTTGTAAACGAAATTCTATTTTACTGCACAGGCTAGAAAATGATATTGGGCTTACAGGCACTGTGCTCGCTTGATTTAGTTCTTATTTATCAAATCAATTCCAATATATACAGAAATGTGCTGACAGTACTCCATCATTATACACAGAAGTGAGATATGGTGTCCCGCAGGGCTCAGTACTGGGACCTTTACTGTTTTCACTTTACATGCTTCCACTGGGATCTATCATTAGGAAACAATGAAAATGTTAATTTTCACTCGTATGCACATGACACCCAGTTATGACCGATGTTGTCTGTAATTAGTTGTGTTAGTGAATTAAAGGAGTGGATAGATGAGAACTACATGTCTTTAAATACAGATAAAACAGAGATGTTAATTGTTGGAGGGAATGACGCTGACCATAACAATATTTTGTCATCATTTAACTCAGTTGGAATCACCATTAATTTTACTAAATCAGCCCGCAATCTAGTAGTTATCTTTGACTCTAGCATGTCATTTAAAGCGCATATTACAAAGTTGTCCAAATCATGTTTCTTCCATCTTAAAAATGTTGGGAAATTAAAGCGCTTTCTAAATAAACAGGATTCTGAAAAATTAATTCAAGCATTTATTTCTAGTAGGATTAACTACTGCAATACGATGTTCACTGGATGTTCAAACTGTTCTTTATATTGTACAGCCTCCAGTTAATCCAAAATGTTGCTACAAGAATTATTACAAGAACAAGAAAATATGAACACATAACTCCAGTTCTTAAATCCTTACACTGGCTCCCGGTTAAGTTTAGGGCAGATTTCAAAATCCTCCTTTTAACATATAAAGCATTAAATGGCCAAAGTCCGGCTTACTTGTCTGAAGAGCAATGATTCCAAGGATTCCAAGAATTAATAAAATAACAGTGGGAGGTCGAGCTTTTAGTTGCAGGGCCCCTAAACTGTGGAATGGTCTGCCTGCTACTGTAAGAGATGCCTCTTCAGTCTCAGCTTTTAAATCCCGGCTGAAGACTCACTACTTCAGTTTAGCATATCCTGACTAGAGATGCTGATTACCTGTACAGACCGCATCTCTGTTGTTAGTCATTAGCACTAAAACATAAGTAACATAATAATTATAATTTGTTACTAACCCTCACCTATTCTGTTTCTCTTCTCGGTACTCATATGTGGCACTTGGTGCCACGGCCCACCTGCCAAGTTGTATTGCCTGCCTAAGGTAAAGTCGTCCCTGATGGAGGATCGCAGGAATCGTGGGGTAGAGGGGTCCTTTCATCGGATTGGCTGGCAAAGCGCTGTTTCAGCTGTGGAATGGCCAAATGGGGGAGGCAGCTTGATGGACTCTAAACAAATCCAAATCATATTATGTGATATCATCTACTATTAAATTCTGCTCCGTACTTGTAAAATTTTTATTTTTATACTGTACTGAGGATTTGTTCTGTTCTGTGTATTGTATTGTATTGTATTGACCCCCTTTCCTTTTGATACCCACGGCATGCCCAACCTACCTGGAAAGGGTTCTCTCTTTGAAATCCTTTCCCTAGGTTTCTCCCATTTTCTCCCTACTGGGGTTTTTTTGGGAGTTTTTCTTTGTCTTCTTAGAGGGTCAAGGCTGGGGGGCTGTCAAGAGGCAGGGCCTGTTAAAGCCCATTGAGGTACTTTTTGTGTGATTTTGGGCTATACAAAAATAAACTGTATTGTATTGTATTGGGTTCAAAATAACCAGCTACAAAGAATGATGCCTCACCCTTTTGGCAACAGGTTAACCAAATTACTGGAGTAGAGAATCCTTTGCTTGCATTCTGTGTTGGAGGTTCATTGCTGAAAAGTGGGAAGAATTCTTCTAAAATCATCACTATCACATGCTCAGCAACATAACGGGGAAATAATGGTAATATACTGATGGAAAAAAAAACATCCAGGTAAATTAAATGACAGAGAAACTGTATTCTTTCAGTTCATCTGGTAACCTTGGGTAGAATCTCAGGTCAAAAGTATCAAGCTGTCTGACTTCCTAAGAGCCAGAACTGAATTTTATTAATTAAGGTCTGAACTGCCAGGTATGCTGAACCACAACAGAATGATCTGCAGCATGACATTTACACAACTTCATAAACTTGAATTTCTTTTCAAAGAATACTGTACCATGAAGGTGAAAAAAAACCAAAAAACTCCAGAAATACTGCATGCTTTCTGACAATATTACCTATTTTGGGCAAAGATTTAAAGTGTGACCTTTTTTAGACATTATCTGCACAATTCTCAATAAAAAAGAAGAATCAAAATACCAGCTTTGCTCATAATATCTCCGGGATAATGACCCTGTAACCAAGCAGAAAATCAGAAATTAAAGAAATATCAGGAAATATGAAAACTAGACTGGAATTTTGCACTGTTCTAACGAAAAGCTTCTTGATATGCTATCATGTATATAGGTTTCCAAACTATTATTACAGCTGGAAAGGACTATTTCTAAAATGAGGAATTTAAAAAAAAACATATTATGGCAAAGGAAACTTGGAATAAGCATTGCATATCTTTCAGATTCTGCTTTCTTTCCATTCAAGGCCAGAAGCCTATTATTACTACTAATAGTCTGTTAGCTCATCCCTAAATGTACTTAAGAAAAAGCATTCAGAGCAGAAAAAAGGTAGGAGGAAAGACTGCCAGAATTGTCATACTGGAGACAGAGAAATGGTAAGTGTCTGATGTGATATGAGTTGATGTATAGGCAGTATAAGATATAAGGAACCACTGTGCATGACAAGCACGATGTTTCCTTTTATTTGTTACATCATATTGACATATTGGTATTTCAGAAAAATATAAAAGTCTAAAGCCAGCGGTTGTGACCCCCTGGACCTAATTATACATTTGGTTAACACATACTACTACTACTGCAATGCGGTGTTCACTGGCTGTTCAAACTGTTCTTTATACAGCCTCCAGTTAATCCAAAATGCGGCTGCAAGAATTATTACAAGAACAAGAAAATACGAACACATAACTCCAGTTCTTAAATCCTTACACTGGCTCCCGGTTAAGTTTAGGGCAGATTTCAAAATCCTCCTTTTAACATATAAAGCATTAAATGGCCAAGGTCCGGCTTACTTGTCTGAACTTATCATGACTTACAAACCTGAGTGCACATTAAGATCTCAAGATGCCGGTCTGCTTATGATTCCAAGGATTAATAAAATAACAGTGGGAGGTCAAGCTTTTAGTTACAGGGCCCCTAAACTGTGGAATGGTCTTCCTGCTTCTATAAGAGATGCCCCTTCGGTCCCAGCCTTTAAATCCCGGCTGAAGACTCACTACTTCAGTTTAGCATATCCTGACTAGAGCTGCTGATTAACTGTACATACTGCATCTCTGTTGTTAGTCATTAGCACTAAAACATAGTAACATGATTATTATAATTTGTTACTAACCCTCACCTATTCTGTTTCTGTTCTCGGTACTCAAATGTGGCAATTGGTGCCACGGCCCACCTGCCAAGTTGTTTGCCTGCCTATGGTAAAGTCATCCCTGGTGGAGGATCATAGGAATCATGGGAAAGAGGGGTCCTTTCATCGGATTGGCTGGCCGAGCAACGTTTCAGCCGTGGAATGGCCAAATGGGGAGGCAGCTTGACGGATGAGGTCTCCAGGACTCTAAAAATATCCAAATCTTATTATGTGATATCATCTACTATTAAATTCTGCTCTGTACTTCTAAAATTTGTATTATTATGCTGTACTAAGGATTTGTTCTGTTCTGTATACTTGTATTGAACCCCTTCTTTTGACACCCACTGCACGCCCAACCTACCTGGAAAGGGGTCTCTCTTTGAACTGCCTTTCCCAAGGTTTCTTCCATTTTTCCCTGCAAGGTTTTTTGGGAGTTTTTTCTTGTCTTCTCAGAGAGTCAAGGCTGGGGGGCTGTCAAGAGGCATGGCCTGTTAAAGCCCATTGCGGCACTTCCTGTGTGATTTTGGGCTATACAAAAATAAACTGTATTGTATTGTATTGTATTGTATACTGGCGAGCTAAAACTAAATGTAAATAGAGTGAGAGATATCTTGTTGTTATACCTTCTTGTTTGATCCCAGGGGAGGAGGGACTTTTATAATATGGTTAAGAATTTTTATTTTAATAGCGTTTTGATGGGTAAGCCACCTCGCCATTGCATATTATATTCAGATCCTGGCTATAGTCTGAATGTTCACCAGCTATTCAAATGAGGTACCATGACATTATTTTATTGTTCTTGGGCTTTCTTATGTAAGACTGCTCTGCTGAAATAGTGTATGGACTATTGATTTGTCTGATTGTGCCCTGTTTGCACGTGAGGCACACTAAACTTGGCTTTTTGTCAATGGCTGGTAGAACAAACAGGATTCTCTTAGCAATGGACTGAATGAACTAAAAACTGCACCTTCTATAGTGTTTCTCATATAAATATTACATATTGTGTTGAATTTAAGAAGGTGGCACTACAGAATCAAAATGCTTTTTGAGCCTTGACCCTTACTGAGTTCACAGAAGTGCAATTGTTGTATTGTTGTTATTGTATCTTTCTTTGATGCCTTGCTCCATAAGAACTTCCAAGGTCCAGTGCTTTTTATAATTGTAAAGCAAGTACAAAGACAGGTTAAGTGACAAGGTTGTAAAGTGAGCATACAGCAGAATTTAAACTGGCAGTTATGTCGTTTAAAATCCAATGCCTTAGCCGCTATGCCACATTGACAGCTTACAGTTGAATATTCCTTTACCACAAAAGCTTCATTCAGCAAAATTCTTTATTAGTATGTCATGGGCAATTTGTTTTCTTTTGATTTTGTTTTGTTTTTTCTTTATTTGCCCCAGTTATCTTAAAGAGTATTATCAAGTACTTGGTTATCAACACACTGGAGGTAGTAGCGAAAGAGAGACTGAAAACAAACTTGACAGCCATTATGAACAATGCTGGACGTCAGCACCCTGGCACACTAGCACTGAGTATTCTCAACCAACTAGTCATTCAGCAGAAGCGTGTAAAGAAACGCCACTGGGGCTCCTTTATACAAACAGCAAGATGCCTTATAATGCTTCACTCTGACTGTCTGTTCTTCAGCCAAGTCAGAGGTTGTAAATTTCTTTTTAGATTTCTTTCCCTTTAGGCACTCTAGTGTGCATTTCAGAGGGTGTTGTTATTTGTTATAATATAATAATAGTTATTTATTGAGCTTCTGCAAAAAGCCAACTTTCCCCCTTGGGACAAATAAAGTTAATTCATTTGTTTGTTTTCATTCAAGTACTGTACATTCTTTATGCAACTTGTGCTCTAAATTGGAATCCTCAACTCTACATTATGTGAAAAAATTATCTATTTACAAGTGAAGTCTTTACTTCTTTTAATATTAAAATGACCCACTTATTGGTGCAACATTATCAGAGTTTTACGGAATACTTGGTGAATTACTGGAATTACATGTTTAAAAAAAATTCATTTTATTAAAGGTAGTTTTTTTCTCTATGTACAGTATAACATACAAACAAAATGTTCTTTCTGTATAGCTAAATGTTAAACATATACAAGCATGATCCCTAGTCATAATCTTGTTAGCAGACATACAGTATAAAATAAAGACTCAAACCCTATGAACATAAACAGTCCAAGAGGATATACTCTTGTTTTGGGTGTCATTTATTGTACTCTAGGGTTATCAAAGAAGAACACTGTTAAAAAACAATTTAAGGCTTAAAAAATGTAGGTTTCAAAGTAAATTTTTTTTTTTTCTAGACTAACTGAAAAACAAGGGACACAAGGGTATTATCACATATGATGTAACTCTTAAGCTACGGACTTAATCTCTTGGCAAACAGAGCATTTGGTGCTACAAATGTAACAATTTCTGCAAGCAAGTTTACCATTTCATATAAAAAAAGTGAAAACATTCATTGCTCTAACATGGCACTCAGCCACCAAGGACTTAGTACAGAGATGCAAGTCTTCCATGAACCGCATCACACAAGGAAGAGTTATTTTCAGTCATTTCTGCTCCCACAATGGAAACTTCACAGAGTCAACATGCTTTCCCTCTGACACTCTGTTTTTCAACCTCAGATCATGTAAAAAAGCAAATCAGATTAATGCAGCCCATAATACCTGATGACAAATTGCTCCACAGATGTCCTGTTACGCCATCCCGGCTGTTGCCAGTGAGTGGTTGTTAATAAACATCCTTATTCAGTCATGTTACCATGCACAGCCCATTACAGAGAGAAAGAATAAAAGTACTAGTAAACAATGTAAGGTTGTTTTGTTTTTGATAACACATGATATTTCAAAGGAAAATAAAACTTCCAGATACTTAGGGTTTCCATTTCAATCATAAAAAAAATAATGAAAACATACCAAATATGGTACAGTTTTTACATTTGCGGTCTAAAATCCGTCGCTTTAAACCAGTACTAAATGTCTCTCATTCACTTTCATTTCATTTTAATATCAGCAGCATCACATGTAGAAACTAATCTGAGTGTAAGGAAACTTAAGTAGCAGTGGAAAATGACACACACGAGGATAATGTGCCCCCTCCACACAGACTGTGTTCAGACCCACCTTGTCACTAGTGCTGTGCCTAAGCTGGAGCAAATAATATATGATAAAATAGAATTGAAGCTTCCAAGGCACCTTTCATCAGGTAAAACAAAATGAGCACTAGTTTGACATGTGCTGTTGATATACGATATATACTTAACCTGAGACAGTGTGGAATGAGAGAAAAACAAGCATGGGGAAGTGTGAACGCAATGTTTTTTTTTAATCCCTGTTTTGTAAATATTTAGAATGTAGAAATGTGGTGAACTGCACAGTTTGCTGCCATATAACAAAAAAGAATTCAGTCTTAACTTGGCTAAACATCTGCACTACGGGATAGTCTCATTGTCTTTGTATGGCATGACAAAAAGAGGCTGTCATTTCCATTTGTGGATCTGCCGGCAGTCAGCGTGGTTTTCCTGCTAGCATTCCAACCTTAGAAAGAATAACTAAGTGCTTCATTGCCATTTTACTGATTCGTCACTCTAGCTTAAAGATTTCAAAAGAGACAAAAAACTACAAACAGCTGACTGGCTGACTGACTACCGTGCGACTGGTTTCAAGTCCCATGCATATATGCTGATGGTCTCTTCATCTCTATGAAATTCACTATAAAGCAACCTCAGACTAGATTGTTGTCTTGTCTGAATTATGCCAATGATTGAATCTGAAAATCTTCCTAAGCAGTAAAAATACTTCCATGCTTCTATAGGAATGAGTATGACTGTGTCAGAGATCTAGAAGACACAAACTCTTCACCAATAAAAGAACTAGTTGCCTGTCCAAGGCTCCTTACCTGCTAGCACTGCCAGGATATTCTCAAGTCCACCTGGCAATCCTGAATTTAACTAAGCTGGTTTGAAAATGATTGACTAAGAATGAGTATTAAAACACCAAATGAAACAGAAAGCTGCACTTAGGTTTGTACATCAAACTAAAGAATGTGTAAACACAGTTCCTCAGCTTTCCCAACATTTGTCTTCTCAGCCAATTCAGATCAAGATCCTTCCATTCAAATACAAACCTGAGAATTTCCACAACTGTTGACTACCTGACCAAACTGTTTGTTTCCAGACTGAAGACTGACTTTTGTTATCTATTGCTCAACCAGGTTTAACTCTACCCCATTTTCTCTTATACTTGTTGCCGTTAATGCTGATGCTAAATTAATCAATTTGTCCTCTTGATAACATCACTGCCATGCAATAACAACTGCACACAAGTAAAGCTCCAGTCAGGGAGCGTATCACTGCTTATTTTTATTACATCAAGGTCATGAAAATTAGAGTTGTCATAATGGGAGTCTGAATCAGCTTATAGCTCCATTGGATTCTTAACATTTTGAGCCCAGCTCAGCTTGCCCATATCATTAGACCATTTTTGCCCTAAGCCACAACCTTTCTTGTCCATTAGAGAATTTAGTGTGTCCACTCACATGCTTACTGTGCTGAGAAAAGAATGTACCAAAAACACTACATTACTGAAGAAAACATTTGAAAAGAATTTCCTCCAGGGCTCAGCAGATTCAAAAGTCTCCAGGCTTAAAAAGGCACTAATAAAATTTCAAAATTACAACTGTTTGTATGTGTGTGTGAGATGGATCCAAATTCAATCCCCTTCTTTGTTTGTTGGAGGCACTCAGATTGAGCTGAAGCGTTACAGGCAAGCAAATGATGTGAAACACAAGGCCCATTGATTTTTCCATGTTGTGAAATTTCTTGAGTTGAATAAGAGCAAATCTGCTCCAGATTGCTAGGGATACTGTCTAGACACTGCTGTGATGGGAAAAAATCTTTCCAAATAGTTAATAAATGTACTTATGAGTACCAGATGACATTTACCTCTAAATGTAAGGCATGGGACAGGAGCAAAACTGTATTAAATTGAAACAATAGCAACATTTATTTCTATGGCACATTTTCAAAAAAAATGTTTTACAAGATGACAAAGTAAAAAAAAAAAAAAGAAAAACAAATTAGAAATACATGAAAATAAGAATGAATAAATGACAAACATATCACTTAAGTCATCACTTAACTGTATGGTATCCATGAATAGATTTAAAATAGTATTTAAAAAAATGACTAATGGAGAGGTGGTCATTGTTGACATATCAAACATTTCTTGAACATTTTCTGTAAAGCTTCACACTTCTAAGGAAACTAAAAATTACTTTTGACAACAACAAGGACACTACAGATGCTTAACACCTTAGAGTTTAGGGTTCAAATGCATTTCTTCACTGTTGCAAAAAACTAGGATGACCCTGCCATTCTCATTTGGTTTCTCCTGGATTCTCTGGCTTCAATCCACAACTACATGCATAATAGGCCATCTGGTGAGAGTAATGTGGCCCACTGCGAATGAAAATGGGTTTACATGTGTGATCATTTCTGGGGATGGACTACTAAAGTGCCATCCAGCATTTGTGATTGTCTGGGGTCTGATAGTGCCAGCATAATCTCTAGTCTCAAATGAGTATGATCTGTGACAAATAAGTTCCAAAAAATAACTGAATGAATGGAAGAAAAAGAGATAGATAGATAGATAGATAGATAGATAGATAGATAGATAGATAGATAGATAGATAGATAGATAGATAGAGCTTCATTGAGTCTATAAATATAATATCTTTATATATAATACACTACCGTGGCTGTTCGTTTGTCTGTACAGGATTTTAAATCACCTGTAGCTCGCAAACCATTTGAACTATTGACCTGAAATATGGTACACATATGCTATGTGACGTCTACAATCCGCTTTCGGGGTGATGATTGACCTCCAAGGTTATTCCTCTTTTTATTTTTATTTAATTGTAGAATCAATACTCGGCAACAGGGCGGCTGTGCAGTGCGTGCATACGGGAGCCGTTTTCATCCCTACCACCTGCGCCATCACTTCCCCTATCTCTTCATATTTTAAATCATTCTTGATTGCTTACCTACTTATCCCATACTGTCTTCCATTCAACTGCTTGCTCACACCAGCGATCACTACTTAGTAAAAAAAAAAATGCATGGCAAAAAGTAGCCTTTTACATCTTTTTGATATTCCTAGAATGCCTCTACATTTAGAGCAAAAAACTTGAGACCTTAAGACTGCAGTGATCTTTAGATGTTTCTAGTTTTATTGCACCTCTGAAGTTTGGAATGTACCTTAAATGTCAAGTACTCACAACATATTATAGACAACTTGCTCTTGTCTAAAAAAATCAGAGCTTTAGCCCTCTGCATCAGGAGCATAGCAAATCCACTATTTAGGGACCATAAGCCTTCATTATTGTACAGTGCTTCCTAAGTCCATAACTGTGAGGGTGCACTATGGGCCATCACTGGCTAATAATAAAAAAGCACAGTCTAGCTATTGGGAATTATTTTTCTCTGGCCAGCTAGAGACAAACTGCAGTTGACTGCTGGCAAGACTCCTGAAATCTCCCCATGGCTGTTTAGATGGAGGTCTCCAGGTACTGGGGTTCCTGTTATGTGTCACAGACAAAACTCATATTTACTGTGCATGCAGATCATAAAAGATTTTTTTGTACAATTCTTACAGATATCTTTTGTAATCTATTAACAAATTCTCATATGGCATAAATATATTTGCCTCTGTTGTCTAAATAGGCTGTGTGCCCAAGTGAAGTAGTTTCTGCATAAGCACAAAAGCTTACAAGAGGGGCTGCAACTCCTGGCAACTACCGGTAAATGTTAAAAAGTGCTTTTAAAATAGAGGGAAACACAATAACAGAATATTTAAAACAGAAAGAGTTATCCAGTGTATGGTTACTATGTGCATTAATTCTGTGAAAAATGGGAAAAGAAGCCCTTATTTGCCAATGACATTTCACTCCATTCATATAGTGTTAAGGTTATGAGAACTCTAATGAGACAAGATGGAATCCAAAGCAGTTCACTGTAACCTCTTATCATTTAAGCTTGGGCACCATCTTGCTGGGCAAACTGTTTAAGACACAGCAGAGTCTGTTACAAACCTGAACAATTATAATTATAATGATTGTCTCATTCTAGACTAACTGTATTTTTTCCAGTACCATTAGGATACGCTAATCAGAAACTCATCTAGTATTAAACTTTGAGCAGTCAGTACTGTTTGTTCAAGCTTGGCATAGGAATGAGAGTCCTTCAAAAACCAGAAGTGATTGTGTGAAACCTTGAAAGACTATCACCAGGCCCGGGAACAAAGTTCGTGTGGGCAGTAAAAGAGGCAGGTGGGGGGACAACACACACTGGATGCCCGAGTGGGAAGGCATTTAAAGATGAGAAAAACTCTTTGATTTTGAACACAAGGAAAACAGAAAAGTCCTTGAAAACCACACAAATCCCTTTAGCTTACAAGGGGGATGAACTTTTGGTTAATTGCCAATAATGAGGTTAGCTGAAAATTACAACTTCCAAAAGCTTTCTCTAATGGTAGTAAAGAAGCATTTTTCCTCTCCCATGGCTACAAGTAGATCAAAAAATTAAAGTGAATAATAGTGATATGGTCTGAATGGCTAATTCCACAACAGTTACTTACAATTGTGTTTCAGTCCACCTTTACTAGGCCTTTGCAGCTGTCTTGTTCCCACATGAGACTTAATTTGTGTAGTATGTATGCACTTGGTGCCTCTAGTTATTGAAGACTACTATGCAAGAACAAATTTAATTATAATTGAATCTGTTGGGCAAAAGCAAAATACATTTTACCTGTAAAAATGACCTGGATCAGCACAACTTCAACATACACCCAATAATAACAATAATGATCTCCAGGCAACTTCCCTTTAGTGATACAGAACAAGGCTTACAGCTTCACTGCTTGTGGAAAGCATCTGTTTGCAGAACGGGTGATGTCATGCACAATAACCAAGGGGCAGACAGTTACGTAAAAGCCATTTCAGTGGAAAAAAGCTGTGCTCAATGGCCTGGAAAGAAATGCCATACGCAGTCAAAGAACGTCAGCAGTCCTTTTTTTCTGGTGAGCTGTTTATTTATGATGCTACTATTAACCCATCTGAGCTTTTCAACGGGCCATCTTCAAAAAAATTAAGTGATACACAGAAATGAGGCTGTCTGGCTTAATTTTAAGCCATATGTTACAGCAAATTGCAAGAGCTGGGGGTGAGGAGGACGATTTAAGAGAGAGAGACTAACCAATCCTGTCAAATATCAAGCCTGCCTGGTCACCTTAATTCAAAGTCAAAGTCATTTTCATACACAGATTTGCTTCTTCTGCTCTATTAATGCACTAAAGAGTTTCAGTTTGTCCTGCATCTGGTTTTGCAGCCCAAAGAAGAATATGGATAAAGTAAAACAATGGCCAGGGATTGGGTTTTAGTTTCTGTAGCTATAGCTGGTTCACCCATGTTGTATCCAGCAAGGGGTGTTTATTACCTGGGATTGTGTCCTTTTCTTGATGCAAAACAGGCTATGACCAATACCCATCCCTTTTGTAACCACACCAGAAATAATCAGATGAGAGAAATATGGTACAAAAAGAGATACATGTATTTAACTTGCTTTAAAATGTAAATTTCTGCTTTAAAGAACACAATGTATAATTCATTTATATATACATATTCAGGCCAAAGAGAAACCAATGGAATGTACAGTCAGTAGGGGATGATGACAACTACAGTATATGACCTGGTCCAACAAGGCAGGGAGCTGCATTTGGTAGGTTTCTGGCTTTGTGATAGATTCTGTTCATTATAAACACTCACATATTTACATATTTTCCAGGTATGGGCAACTTCCAACAGAGCAGTCTATGTTATTTTTGGACTATGCCAAAATTACACCTTCCCCTGTTTTCATGGCTTCTGACAGTAGCCGTTGGTCACTCTGGCCATATTCAGGAAACGTCAGCATTTTAAAACAGGCTACCTGGGTTGTCCTTCACATGTTTCTGTCCATCTTCCTGGCCAGTTTCACCCTGACAGCTAATTTGTGTGGCTATTCTTTTATAAAATAATGTGTTTGTAATAAACCTCACAGATCACAGTGGGACACTTAAAACTTTTGCCTACACATGTATAGTACTGTATTCCCTTCTTTTTAGAATGAACCCATGTGCAAAAATTATTCAGTCAATGAAGGATACTCCTCTGCATCTTCAACTGGCCCACTGTTTGCTTGCCACAAAGTTACATATTCTAGGTCCCTACATTCCAACTTTCCACATAAAAATTCACAAGAGGTGTCCATATCTCTCATAGGATAGTGTCTACATAGCATGTTGTGCACACAGCGAGGTCAAGACACACTCTGTTTTCCACAAACTTTTTTAGTTTGCTCAGGCCATTATAAATACTCTGTCATCATTGGAACTTACTGTGCACTTCCTCATATTTGTTGTGGAAAACTCAACTGTTTCATAGATGCATAAATAGGAGCCTGGGATGAACTATGACCCACCTTTCAGACAAACCATGTGCATTAAAAATAGCCAGAGTTATTGAACACCTAGGGCACCATTACAAAATCATTTTTACATCAAAAATGACAAAATTATTCAAAAGTGACAACTAAATTCTTAATTCTTATCTTTTTATAAGGGTTTATAATATGTAAATATATATCAGTATATATCCATCCATATCCAACCCATTATATC
This sequence comes from Polypterus bichir lapradei, assembly GCA_026402145.1. Classification (NCBI taxonomy): domain Eukaryota; kingdom Metazoa; phylum Chordata; class Cladistia; order Polypteriformes; family Polypteridae; genus Polypterus; species Polypterus bichir. The sequence continues at coordinate 55,933,306 of JANRMT010062818.1, read as the reverse complement.
CTAACTACAGGATCACGGGTCTGCTGGAGCCAATCCCAGCCAACACAGGGCGCAAAGCAGGAAAAAAACCCCAGGCAGGGCGCCAGCCCATCGCAGGGCATGCATGCACACACACACAACACACACTTGGGACAATTTAGAATCATTAATGCACCTAACCTGCATGTCTCTGGACTGTGGGAGGAAACCGGAGTAAACCCACGCAGAGACAGGGAGAACATGCAAACTCTATGCAGGGAGGACCCGGGAAGCGAACCTGGGTCTCCAAACTGCGAGGCAGCAGCGCTACCCACTGCGCCACCAATACACCATTTTGTTTGCGGGTTTATCTATGAATCCTGAAAGTGCAGGGGTTAGATTCTACCCTAATCAACAATACCCCACTACTTAACATTTTGTCAAAAACACAGACAGCGTATTTTAAAACTTCATCTGCATTTCCTCACCTACAATTATTTGTTGATTGTGACACTAACCATGTCCCTTTTGGTCATTAAATAGTGAAAGGAAGACCAGCCTTAGCCATTTTCAGTGGGAGTTCCGTGGCTGATGCCCATTTTGGGTGTGAAAGGTTTGTTTGAAAAGCCCTAAAATAAGGCTGGGTGTTAGTTGTTACTTTAAGAACCTGGTTAAGGCATCTACAGCCAAGCTTCAATGGCAGATGTACATGAAGAGTTAAAAGGTTTCTGGAAACAAAAAGTAGTCACAAAACTGTAATTTATTCTACCTTAATAAGACACGCTCACCTAAAAAACCAGAAAGGGCACACTGCATCTCACAATATAAAAAACACAGCCAGGCTTTTCTTTTATTTAAAGTTCTGGCTGAACCCCAGGGATGGCTGAGCTCCGAGTCTGCATAAACAGTGTGGGTGGTGTCTGTGCTGTGGGGCCCAGCTGAAAGGAACGCTACTGCCAGCCTAAAAATCTTTCCGCTATTAGAGCTGGCCTACTGAGCCACAGTGCCAAAAAGACCTGTTATTTAAAACTTTTTTTTATTGTACTGCTGGTCCAATCTTACCAATCTCTTTTCCAAAATGGAAATAACGGTGCTTTCCACATTCCTTCTATATTAGTTGTGTCCTTCATTACCCCACGCCCCCTCATTCCCCAGTCCCAAGGCCAATCACCTGACCACCAAAGGCCACAGACAGACCATTTAACATTCCTCCAAGTTTAAAAGCGTAACTACAACACTCCACTGAATGAGATTCAGCATGCTGCTCTACAGAGAATGAGCTAGGATGGATGGAGGGAGGGCATCTTTTCTTGCCAACTTGCCAGAGTGGAAATGTTCCCATCAATCTGCTGAAAAGTTCCCTCAATGACCCTGTCTCCTAGTCTACATTGCAACAAGAGAAAAGTTCAATGACCTTCAGCTGAATATCAGCTGATCTTGCCAAAGCCTAACAGAAAAGTATGAAAGGAATGCACTGATGTGGGCACAACAATCTGACTTTGTAGGGAAAAGAAACAGCCAGACTGAGAAGCTGCAGGCCACAAAAGTGCTGAAAACAAGTAATCTTTGGCCAACAGAACGTGATTTTGATATACACACAAAGCGATATAACAGCATATGGAAGAATTAGGGTTCTTCATACAACAATTTCAGATAAACAAGGAGCAAGGACAACACCCTTTCTTCCATCATCTGAACCTGCTTAATCCAGCTCAGAGTAGCAGTGGCTGCAACCTTTCTGGCAGCTTTGCATACAAAATGGGAATCAAACTGGTCAAAGTCATCAATTAATTTAACCCAGCATTTCCCAACTTTGGGGTCGCAACCTCAAGTGGGGTTACCTGATATGCTAATGGAGTCACGAGAAAATATTTAAAAATAGAAAAAAATTTAAAATATATAGGCAGTGACATTTAATGAAGATTACTTCATTATTAACTTTAACTTTAATGTACTTTAAAAACTTTAAAACATAAAAAAACTAGGGTGCTTGAAATATGCCACACAAATACTGTATTATAAGAGCCGTGTTATCTTTTTGTGTGTAAATGTTTTTTAGCATTGCTAAAGCTTCTTAAAAAAGAAAACAGTATGGACAGATTTCTTGACCGATGTGCACCTTCCACATCAAGTGTAGACTTGCCAAATCCTGAATATTAGTCTTCAAAACAATTATTTAATAATGTAACTCCCCATTAAATAATGTACTGAACAGAAAGCGAATGTCAATATTTCTAACAACTGGGGTCGTGAAAAAGCTCTGATTTCAAAATGGGGTCACAAACCAAAAAAGCTTGGGAACCTCCGATTTAACCCTTCAAAACAAATGGTAATAAATGCTTTTCATGGTTACATCTACAGCTTGCTGCTAATAACAAGTATAAACAAGATTCAATATAGTGAACACATCATATTAATATATTCAAAGAACATAACACAAAAAATAAGAAACATAGGACAACTGCTATATTCAAGAAATTGTACTTGAAGTAAACAGTGATAACAACAGAATGAGTAAAAATAGTTAAAACAAATAGTAAAAATGAAAAATATTATAGTGATGCAAATAAAAAAATAAAATAAACATATTAATACAAATATAAGTAGAAATGGCAAAATATAACTGGAAACAGGTACATTGTTAGGTAGTCATATAAAGGAATACAACATGAATATGAAATACATATTTATCTCAAAATATATACAGACCTAGAACCAAAAGATGATCCATAAAAATTTACAAAGCTAAAAAAATCCTTTTCAAGTTTAACACAAGATTAGTGAAATTAGAAATGAGAATGTTCCTTTACTTCAAATCCCTGTGCATGCAAATTGTGCAATAAGTCTTTGAACGGGATCAAGCCTTCATATACAAGTTAAACTTCCAACCCCTGATTGGTCTACATGGAGCACATGACTTTACTTGTTTTCTTTAAAATCTCTCTCCTGACATACCATACTTTGCACAGATCCATTGATTTACATTGTTTACGGAAGTGTTTTTCTACAGTTACAATCTTTGGTAAGAACATTGCCTTTATCTTCTTTTTCTTGTGATATTCTTTTGCTCTAGTATTTAAGGTATCAGATGTCACTCTCTTTTTCTGTTCTGTAGTTTGACCTGTCACTAAAGAAATACATTTTGTTTGACTTTATCTTGTTGTGAACAAAATAGGTGAGCTCTACCAGTTCTCTTGCTATGTTAAAAAATAACAAATAATTTATTTAGTTTAGCTTTTTTAGTTTGCTTTTTTCCAAGTTAGCTTTATTTCCTTTTTCAATTACAAGTGTATTACGGAAAGAATTATTTTCTGTGATACTGAACATTTACGCAGCAGGTATTTAGTTTTCACAGCTTCTGCATTTCTTGTTTTTTATTTTTTATCCGTATTATGTTCTATCTTCTTCAATTATATTTTCTTAGAAATTTGTTTTTATTATCCTAAATAAGGGGGTGGTATGACTTTGAAATGTGTTGGCCCCTTCTCTGATTCACTTTAAGCTTCATCCTGTTCAAAGATTTTTGCATAATTTGTATATACAGGGATTCAAAGCCAACAGACATTCTTATTTCTCATTTTGCTAAACCTGTTTTAAACTTGGAATGGATTTTTCTACCATTTGTAATTTTATACTGTATGTACAATCTTTTGGTTCTAGACATTTATTCTTATATTTTTCTATAAAAAGTGTTAGTTATATCCATATTGTATTCTTTTATTTGACTACCTAACAAATGTACCTGTTTCCAGTTATGTGTTGCCATTTCTACTTATATTTGTATATTTTTGTTTATTTAATTGTTCTTTTCTGCACCACTGTAAGTTTATTTTTTCTGTTTATTCCATATGAATGTTTAGAACTATTTTTCCTAATTTGATTATTATCACTGTTTACCTGATGTACACTTTTTTGAATACAGCAGTTGCCCTATGTTTCCTACTTTTTGTGTTATGTTCATTTTACACATTAATTTGATTTATTCACTATATGAAATCCTGCCTATACTTGTCATTAATAGTACCTTTTCTTAACATGCAGGACTTTGATTATCCTGACAATTTGTTTTGATAGCCCTACAACTTGCCACTACTCTGATTATTTCCCCTCACTACCCCTTTTCCTTTTACCAGGTTACTACTCATGTGCTCTCTTCTACATGACATCCATTTTCTTGAGTGCTTCATTTCTGTATTTCTTTAAATAAACAATGCTAAATGTACCTGTTGAATGTTCCTTGACAATTGTGTATTGTACCCTAGTGGATAAACTGAAGTAACAGCTCCTCAAAATTCAATCATGTAAATAAAAATTCCCTAAAAAGTAATTAACAGTTGAAAACCTATTAGAGGTATTGGATGTTTTCTTCTAACTCAGCTCTCATTTTTGCCGCAAAATGTTTGAGGCTTAGAGTCAGTCAATCTAGCTTGTATATCTTGGGAAAACTTAAACAGACATGGGGAGAACATGCAAACTCTACAGCGAAACCAATGGGCTCAGATTTAAATCTAGGACCCTCGAGATGTGGGAAAACAGTATTAGTTACTGCTGCATAGTATCACCTATCATATTAATCACAATAAAATAGCTAAACTTCAAAAATGAATTCAATTTTAGTGTCTTTAGTAGTGGGGGATGACTGAATAACAAGTGCAAATGAACATTTACTTTTTTCATATTATTAGATTTTATTAGGCAGCTCTAAAGTGTAATGATTGAATACATCTACTGCAGTGACACTGCCTTACTGTACTGTATATGCAAAAAGACAAAGTCAAATTGGCCTTTGGAGTGGGCCTTATCTTTAAACAGATGGCAAGGGTTGCTATCCTTCTAAATACTTCTTAAAGAGAGGTAAAACAAAACCCAGTACCAAATAACAAATCTCAACCAATGTTTTCATAAATAAATGTAGGTGAGTCCTAGACAAAGAGGAGAATGATTCCAGGGCTTGCCGAGATTAAAAAATGAGCCTTAAGCAAAAAGTTTGTATAGTTAAATATTGGATATGTCTAACACTGTACCTGTCATCAGGCATGGTGGTGGCAACACGATGCCGTGGGTTTTTTTGCATCTATCTCTTTAAAAATCCTGGATGAGAATCTGCTACAATCTGTGAGAGATGTGCAACTAGGGAGAAGATTTAATTTCCCAATGTGTAATGACCAAAGGCAAAAAACACAAAACCAAAAAACTCAGTGTTCTGGCATGGCCCATGGAAAGTTCAAAGCTCATTCTAGTTAAGAATAAGTGACAGGAGATGCAAATTCCTAATTTATCACTGGCCAGAATTCTACAAAATGAAACATGAATACCTTTAATAGGATAAATGGACAAGTACTGCAGTGTTCAGACACACAAAGCTGGCAGGGACTTGTTTCAAAAGGCTACAAATTTTACTAAAGATGCCTATACAAAATTCAAAGTGAATGGGGTGAACATTTATGGAATTAAATATCCCTCCATCCATCCATTATCCAACTTGCTATATCCTAACACAGGGTCACGGGGGTCTGCTGGAGCCAATCCCAGCCAACACAGGGCACAAGACAGGAAACAAACCTTGGGCAGGGCACCAGCCCACCACAGGGCACACACACCAGGGACAATTTAGGATCGCCAATGCACCTAACCTGCATGTCTTTGGACTGTGGGAGGCAACCGGAGCACCCGGAGAAAACCCACACAGACATGGGGAGAACATGCCAACTCCATGCAGAGAGGACCCGGGAAGTGAACCCAGGTCTCCTTACTGCGAGGCAGCAGCGCTACCACTGTGCCACCATACTGCAAATATCTCTACGTATATTTAATTTAAAAATATCAGTTTTTAACATGACATTTCACAGACTATCCTGGTAATGAATAGCAAAAATGTACTTTAAATACTTACATATTATGCATGCCTGAATAAAATGTGAAAAATACCGAGTTGGGTAAACATTATTTTTGAGCTATAGCATCTTAAATATAGAATTTGTCATTTTGAAAGTCTAATTAAAAGTATAACAGTACCATCTCCTACTAGCCTGTACAAGATTGGCTTTATCCATGATGCAGTCTTAGAATTAGCTGATTCAGGTTTCAGTAAATGAATGATGGGATACAATATTTTCAAAAAAAGGAGAATATATTTTATGTGCAACAATATGTCAGTATGTGCCGAAGATTATGGTTTTGGTTGATCAGATACCAAAAAGGTGGGAAGAATTTAATTTAGTGAAGAGTTCAAAAAGAAACAGGAAGTCTGAACACCATGGATATCCTGTTAATTAAGCATTACTACTATTTAAATTTGAACCACATATCAACTGACAGACGCCCTTTGTATAAATAAAGATACTGCAAAAGAATTCAATTCTTAAGCAATACTGAAACAGAGACAGATAGAAATTGATCTGTCTTTTAGCATTGGCTTTCTGTCACATCTGGCTTTTCCCTCAGTTTGATATTTAAATCTCTGCCAATAAGATTCATTTTCAGTATCAGTCTGTGTTTCTTGTATTTATTGTCTGAAGTGTTATTCATTGTGATTTAAATTCATTATCAGTTGTAATTATTGTACTAAGGTCACTAGTCCTTGAGAGACACACAATTAAGAATTTCATTGTATTGTGTACACATGACAATAAACTTCAACTTGACTTCTTACAGCCA
>JANRMT010062818.1:55871689-55911691 GCA_026402145.1 Polypterus bichir lapradei | reverse complement strand
AAGCTCATCTCCATTACAGTAAATGGAGAAAAACAGCTTGCAGTTATGACCATTACGCGTAGAATTTCGAAATGAAACCTGCCCAACTTTTGTAAGGAAGCTGTAAGGAATAAGCCTGCCAAATTTCAGCCTTCTACCTACACGGGAAGTTGGAGAATTAGTGATGAGTCAGTCAGTCAGTCAGTCAGTCAGTGAGGGCTTTGCCTTTTATTAGTATAGATTAAAATCATAAAACAGACTTAGTGAAATAAAAGTAGAGTTAAGAGGGAATGGGGGCTTCATTTGAGCAGTTTTTAGATTTATAGTGCATAAAATAATAATTGATGAAGTGAAAATTGAATGCAATAGAGCTGAAGATGTAAAGCACTGGAAATAAATAGTAATACTTCCATCAGTGCTTGCATATATCAGCAGTGTAGTTAACTCTGCAGAAGAATATAAACTCCTTTAGCTAAACCAGCATCTCACTGAATTGTTGAGCACCATTGACAGATGGTTGACTCCCAATGCAGGCCTTTTGACTAGAGCTAAAAAAATGCAGTGCTGTGTGCAGTATGTTTAACCTATTGAATGCGCATCAGTAAAGTGACGTTCACATGCTGGTATAGCTTTTCATTTTATTAATTGTTATAAGGCAGTCATTCTTTGAAGTACTGCTAATTTAGAAGCACATGCATTTGACCCTTCTTTCTAGTTTATATACTGCTTAAAATGGCAACCTACATTTGGAACAAAACTTCTTAACAATTTACACTATAAGTCCTGTACCCCAAAATCCAGAAAACTGGTCTTCTTGTATGAGAAATAAGCCTGGCTGTTTCCAGGTCACTGCACCACTTGGTCCTATTATACTTAAATTGAAGTATATTCATATATAATTACACTCCGTGATTTATGTTGCAGCAGCTCAACATCGCTAAATCTTTAACTGAAATGACAACTACTGGGTTCGCTGACTTCATTGATCTTATGTAAGGGAGTAGATGAGTCACACCAACTCTGAGGTGGTAACAGGAGGACATGGAGAATGTTGAGGAAACTAATTATAGTCCACCTGTGGTTCCAGAAGGTGCAATCTTGTGCTTCTCAGCAGCTTTCTTTTTCATATTGTAGATCACACTCCAGACATCAGGTAAGCTATGGTTTTACTTTCACAGGGACAGAGAATCTGCCTTTTGGTACATTCAAACATGAAATTAATTAAGGTGCATGATAAAACAGGGTGGCGCAGTGGTAGCGCTGCTGCCTCGCAGTTAGGAGACCTGGGTTCGCTTACCGGGTCCTCCCTGTGTGGAGTTTGCATGTTCTCCCCATGTCTGCGTGGGTTTCCTCCGGTTACTCCGGTTTCCTCCCACAGTCCAAAGACATGTAGGTTAGGTGCATTGGCGATCCTAAATTGTCCCTAAATTGTCCCTAGTGTGTGTTTGGTGTGTGGGTCAGTGTTTGTGTGTGCGCCCTGTGGTGGCGTCCTGCCCGGGGTTTGTTTCCTGCCTTGTGCCCTGTGTTGGCTGGGGTTGGCTCCGGCAGACCACGTGACCCTGTAGTTAGGATATAGCGGTTTGGATGATGGATGGATGATAAAACAACAATTGAGTCACCTAGATTCCTTACATTCTGTTGTTGAGTTATAGTTTGATATTATTATAATCTGGTTTCCTTTTAAAGCTTTTTGTGATAGTGAATCTGAAACATGGCTTAGATAATTCAGCACAACTTTAAAAGAGATGTTTAGAAACATTCTTTTAAAAGTAAACACATTTGTCATGCAGCAACTGATTAAAAGTTTTGTGAAGAAGGAGGGAATATTTAGGATTAAGTAATAACCTGCATAATTCATTTCAACTTTTGATGTCTTTGTGGCTACATTCTAAGTACACTAATTTACAGATTTTGTACTATCAGACCCAACAGCCTCAGGGAAGCTGAATATGAGCTCAAGTACAGCAAGAGGTAGATGCCAGCTGTGCCATGTTATCAACAGATGTAGATAGCCCTTTTATCGTATTATGCTAAAACATACGATAACTGACAAGGCTATTTGACTTTAAAATACTTAACCAATATGTTTTAGGTTGTAACCATTAGGGGGCGTTTCAAGACCCCAGACACAGCTACCACAGACATGGTCCTGGTTTTAAACCCTTTTCTGTTATTTAACAATCAAAAGTGTACCTTGTACAGGTTTCTTCCTCACACTGCCTCAAAGAGTTTCAACACCTGACAGTGCAACATGACACTTTCCTCAGCCCTTTATTCTCTCAGATCTCCTCCTGTCCACCTAGGTGAGTGTTGTATGTCTCTTCTCCAAACGCCAACTCCCTGATCTGACTGGAAGGTTCTCTTTTAACTTCTGTCCTGGGAGTACTTCTTGTGATTAATCTGTTGTCTCCAGGAAGCAGTTCTGGGTCAGACAGGATCACAACAGTCCTTGTACCATCACTATCTGATAGTGCCCCCTGACAGAGCAGGCTTACAGGACGACAACTCCCATGCTGCTGGGAGGCTTGCCATACTGGACTTTGCCACCCAGTGTACAGGGAGATACTCTGCCCATACCAGGCAGTCACCCACTGTGCTCTCCTTCCTGGTTCCAGGTATCAACCAGTGGCTGTTAGGATGCCAGCTCCAATGTAGCCGCTGTGATGTCCTTTTTGGCTCTGAAAGGAGATATTGTCACTCCCTCTCAAACCTTCAGTTATCAAGGCTCCTAGTCTGGTAAGTGAGCAGTAGTCCATATTGGCTTGGATGCCAGTGTGTCTCTCACAGGATATAAATATAATCTGTAGTGGGCATGCCATAGTTCATGCCAAATTTCTTTTAAAAGATTCCCTAGAGCACAGAGATCAATTTAATTAAACATACATGACAGTAGACCCAAAGGACCTGGAACTTATAGCCTGATGCATACCATGCCTGGATATTAGACTGAAGTGTCTACTTGTGACTGCTATGACAGGAAAGTTATATAATACATGAAAAAGTGTATTAAAGCTATTTTTAACACTCAGCCCAGATACCAATGAGACAAAGGTATGGGAGGCAGAGTCAGAAGGAGGTAAGTTTTTACACCGTTACATAAAGACATAAATAACCAAATGTACCTTGGGAGTGGTGAACACAACTCGTACCTCACATTTACAATTTTACATGGCATGAAACAGTTTGACTGTCATAGATTAATAGGCATTGGATGTATTAGTAAGATGTGGAAAAAATAAATCAAAGCTTGACCAGAGGTTTCAGAGCCTCTGCTCCAAGTAAAAAACAGGCAATACTTTTATTCATTTATTTTTGAAACACAGGGTACCAGAGCCTTTAACTACAGCATTAGGGTTGTGTAAGGAGTCATACCCAGATATGAAATCACTCCATCAAAGGGCATGCTCACAGTCACCCATATTATTTTAGAGATGTTAAGCAGCCTAATATGGATTTTTGAAATTTCAGAAGAAACCCCTGTGGAAATGGGTGGAACAGATTGTGTCCATTCTGAGGGTTAAACCCTGGATCTTTAAGGCAGTAGCACTAACCATTTTATCCTAACTATAAAAAATCAACAATGTTAAAAATGTCAACGTTACTAATATAGAATTAGTATAGAATTATAAACCTGCAATTTCATAAGTGTTTTAGGAGTCAAAGCAGGAACCAGCCCTAGTTGAGATACACATAATCACGGTCATATGCTCGGTCCTATTGGTGCAAGCTAGAGTCAAACTGTGTGTTTTTAGACTACAGGAGAAAGCTCAGGTTTTTGAAAGAGACTTGAGCAAACATGAGGGGAACATGTAACCTCCATTGAAAGGACAACTTTGCAAAGAAATGAAACTGTAAGGGAGCAAAATAAGCATTTCACATCCCAGTGCTTCTCCAAAAAGAAAATAAATGGAAATAATAAGTGCTGAAGGTGGGGGTCCAAAATGGAATATAAATTTAAATAAGGTGTAATATTCAAATACTCTTCAACAGAAGCAAATACTGTATGGCAATTCTGTTTGAAAATAAGTTTTATTCTAGGAGTCACCTGCTTAGTAGCTAATCTTTTTATTTTCATAAATTGTTATAACTTTGTTAGTGGTATAGACTTCTTCATTCTAAAGAAAAATTAGTAGATGAGGGGGAGAGTTACAAGTAATATGTAGCAGTTAACCAGTTGTTACATTCTTTGGAATTCTTCTTTAAGAACATGCAAAAGCCACAGCCCTGTCATATAGCTGGCTATCCAGCAGCAGTCCAACAGTTGCACCATTTTTTTCTGTGTTCTTGCTAAAGTACATGTTCTTGTATTTGAACCTCTTTGTTGAACTGTGTTCAATCAAACCCATTGCAGTGTATCTAGTTTTATTGGGAGCTCTTTTCTTAATAATTTGGCTGCAAGCATGTTTGTAAAAAGAAACCTGCCCTGTAAGATTCAAAGGCGGAAACTGTCACTTTATGCTTAATTTGGTTTCTGTGGTTCAGCATAAAGTTTATCAGACATTTAATTAGAATCACACATGCTTTTTTCTCTCTTCTTCTAAGAAAAAATCTTCCAAGTAACTGTAACAACACAGACTAGCTCATTTTGTTTTACATTACATAATGGATGACTTGTTCTCTCCGACAAGGAGTTCAGTTGAGCTTCACCTCTTTTCGGTATTGTCTAGCTAGCCTGGAAGTCTCTTGCAAATGTGACACTTCCCCGGTTTGTGATGGCCCCAGGGAGACTGCCTTAAACTGAACCACAGAAGGTTAATTTTTTTTGTGTATTTAAAAAAAGTTGCAGAGGAAGTCTTGCACTCACTGAATTTGTGAGTGTGACCTTATTATTGGATGAGTTCAGACAGTGTTGGAAATGATCCAGGACAAAGGGTAAAAATGCCTCTAAATTAAACAATTTTGCCTCTTAAAGTGTACAGCAGGTGGAAAAAAAAACTCCCAAAGTTATACATAATGTTAAAATATTCCATTAGCTAAAATGTCAGTATTGTACTAAATTTTGGCTTTTGACATTCCATCTGTTTTTTTCTGCTTCCCCATCCCATGTTTTCTTGCTGACTATATGAATGCTTTTGTTCATAAAATGGACCACTTCTATATGACCGACTTCTCCACATCAAGAACAATAACACCACTACCTATTAAATGAGTCAAAATTCCAAACATGAAAGTTAGATTGGCTTGAAACAGAATGGCATGTTTAAAAAAATACCTCAAATATATTGCAAGGCTTGCATGAAAACCATAACAAATTGACAATCAATCCAGCATCACAAGTCTCTATTTTTCTGATGATGTTTTATGACTGGGGTGATTTAGGTGTCTAATATTGGATCAAATTTCATTACCAAAACAGATTGGAAACTTATATCAGTGGTTCTAAAAGTGTGGTCCTCTGCACACCTGTGGCCCATAAGCATTGGTCAAAAGGTTTACATGATCTCAGTCATCATATCAGAACAAAATGACTTTTAAATTGCTCCAGTACATTAGTCCTTTATCCACTTACTTAGGTATGTATTTATAATAATCTGGCTGTTGGCCAGCATGCACATTACTGACTGTATGTAGGTCCATGTGGAAGAGGTTTAAAACTACCACCATGAAACACACTATATCACTTTCTGATGGACAGTAGCTTATATGTTTCATTAATGTAACAATGCATTATCATGTGAAGGAGATTCACAGTGAGCCAACAGGATTAACAAACAAGAGCAAGTGAGAACTTTATTAATGAGCAACAGGAAAACTCAATTCTGGCATCATTCTGCTTTGCCTTAATTGTGTTAGTCTGCTCAACTCTACTATGCTATCAATAGTATATGAGCAGGCTGCACCATATACTACAGTAACAACTTTTACTTTAGTGATGTTCTTTCTTGCCTTGCTCCTGTTCACTTGTTGTGGTCACCCCTTGTCTTTTCTCACTTGACACATCTGCAGCACAGGTCACCTGTAGGACAGGACTGCACTTCAGTCCTTTAACTTCATGCAGTCGTTGATGTGTGTTGCTTCTGTTGCATCAATCCTGTCAGGTTACCTGATGATATGCTGTCTTCAAGGCCAAGGGGTTATTATGGATCACTAGCTGAAATCCAGGGCTTTGAATCACAAATCTTGCAGCGTTGGATTAGAATTTTAGAATTTTGCCAATTTTCCATTAATACCTTAAGTAAAAGAAATAGGTTAATTGTAATGTGACATGATAAGGATAAGTAGCTGTTATTTGTAAATGGTCTGCTGCATCTTTGACTTCAACAAATGGTCCTCAATTCAAAACACTTCGACTTCCACCTTTTGGTTATGTTTTGAATATTTTTTGGAATTGACAAAAGAAAGGAAATTCAATCGATACACTGCATGAGTGTCATTCCTAGCATATGTAGACTTGATATGGACAAGTTTGCACTGACTCAGAAATGCAGAGATAAGTGGGCAGCTGTCTGGTTGATTGTGGTTATCTGAATAAGATCCTGGCCAAGTCGCTGTCCATGTGTATTTAGCATGTACTCCCTCTGTCCATATACTCCCTCTGTCTGATCAAACTCCAGGGGCCTCACGTATAAACGGTGCGTACTCACAAAAATGCGTAAGCCTGTTTCCACTTTCAGATCGCAATGTATAAAACCTAAACTTGGCGTAAAGCCACACACATTTCCACGGTAGCTCATACCATGGCGTAAGCAAGTTCTGCACTCGGTTTTGCAGACTGGCGACACCCAGCGTCAAAGCAGTGCTACTGTTCCAGTGTGGTTACCCTTTCTTTTTTAGATCTACATCCCGGACGGGGCTTTATAAATACACTGAAACTAACCGCATATTGTTTATTAGTTTAATGTATCTGATTGTAATTAACCTGTAACAATATTATGGTCCACAGAATGGCCAAACTGTTCCAAATACCATAGATGCTTTAGCGTTGTTACTCTCACTGCACCTTCTTCTTCTTTCAGCTGCTCCCGTTAGGGGTTGCCACATTGGATCATCTTTTTCCATATTACTCTCACTGCACCACTCGGAGCAGCTGATCTGAAAGAGAATTATTGGTATACAGCATCAAGCACACGCTGCCTCAGGCGTGCTGTCTATTGAACCGCTTTCACACGGCAAATGCTTCAAAACCTTTCCTGTACGGACCTCGCAGTTCAGAAACAGTTTTATACCAAGAACTATTAATGCACTCAATCAGTCCATCAAGTGCTCCTTGTAGAACTGTTTGTACTTATAAGAACAATCACCTCACTATAAACTTGCACTACAGTTATAATATTGCACAACCTTAGCCATTTTATAAGCATCTATTTACATATGATGACAATATCATTTTTAAGATGAAATGCAGCAAAATACGTTTATTTTATTATACAGATTAAACTAACTTAATTTAAATAATCTACAGTATATTGTTAATAATTAAACATGTGAGGACACGATGTCGCTGCGCTAGCAGGGATCTGGCGCTCCGTTCACAGACTGTTCCTGCCTTGCGCTGTATTCTTGCTAGGACTGGCGTGACACTGGAAGGATAGATGGATAGAATAATTAAACATGTACTACCAAGATATTTCAATGTTCCTTAAAAGTTTTGAAGAATTTGTGCTCTAAGCTTACAGATGGCTTAACATCTATTACAGAGTTGATTGTGTGGTGATTGGATATTTGGAGAAAGAAAAGTAAGGACAGGAATTCAGGGTTAGTACGTTTGAAACAGACAGTACTGCTTCAATAAATTACTTCATCTAGGGCTGGGCGATATGGCTCAAAATTCAAATTACGATATTTTTGGATCAAAAGTCAATATACGATATGCAACAATATTTTTTCCTATCTATTATTACTTAAAAAAAAGCCACACATTTATATTGCTCTTTAGTTATTTACATGTACAGTCGACCCTTGATATACGACCGACCTGACCTGCGAACAACTTGATTTACGACCAAAATTTTTGTTTTGATTTACGAACAAAATCTTGCGTTACGGTTTTGGTAAATTATGCACATTATATAACCCTTTTTTATTATGAAAAGGTTAAGTAAGTGTTGCCGTGGGAGGTTCGGAGCACATTATGGGTATTTATATTATTTCTTATGGGAAAAATAGTCTTGACTTACAACTAACTTGAGTTATAACCAGCCCTCGCGAACGAATTGAGTTCATAAGTCAAAGATCCACTGTAATTGCAAACTTACAACTTTACATCATAGGCATAAACCAAAATATACTCATTAATGCAAGAAACACATCTAAACATTTACGCAAGAAAGCCAGTTGTCTGAATATTAGGTGATGTAGGAGTAGATCCTTTATCTACTTTACTAGATTTGCCTTAAAAAAACTTAAAATAATAATGTTTCAATATGCTCTTTTTAAGCTATGTCTTGTAAGCAAATAAAGCGTGGCAAGAACATGCATTCAGGTAACACAATTTCACAAATTTTGTGCAAGAAAGACAAGTCTGTTAACTGCCTCTGGCTTTAAAGATGCCCTGTGACAATTCACTATGTTGCCACCTGTGCTAAATGCCCTTTCTGAGGGCGAACTAGTGGCCTGTATGCAGAGAAATTTTTTTGCAAGGCGACTGAGAGTTGGAAAGATTGGTTCATGCTCTTTCCACCATGCAAGTGGGTCTATCTCAGTGTCAATTTCAGCTGCTTGCAGGTAGGTTGAAAGTTCAGCTTCAATTTTATCTCTGTCAGACAATGTCGATAAAGATGTTGGCCTCTTAAAGAAGCTACCAAGGCTTCGCTTCTCCTTTTTGGCTGGTGGTGGTGATGCTTCAGCTGCTTCTGAAAGTTCCCCAGCTAAGTCAGGCTGGGCACTGGTCTCATGTTGAAGGGTCTCCACTTCAGACACAACTCTGTGTTTGACCTCTTCATACTTTTCCTCAGGAATGTATGATCTTTTGAAACGTGGATCCAAAAAAGAAGCAATGTCTAGTAGTTGCTGGGTGGCAGGGTCATCAAATTTCTCTCTCAGATAATCAAGAATTTTGGTCTTAATTGACATAGTAAGCTCTGTGTCTTCTGGCTGGTGAGCCAAGATGCTGGTTTGAAAAAGGTGTAGCACTGGCTTAACATAGGAGACTGTAGCATAGGACTGAGCTGAGAGTGCATCTGTAAATTCCAGAAGGGGTCGAATAGCTTTATCAGTTGACTCTAGTACATCTATGTCCTGCCATGTAAGTGCCAGATGTCTGGTTTTCTTGTCAGATGAGAGAACTTGGGTGATGGCCCTCTCTTGTTCCAACACACTCTGTATCATTGCTGCCCTTGACCCCTATCTCGTAGGGGATTCTGTTATGAGCTGATGGAAAGGCAGATTGAGTTCTTTCTGTGTTGCGGTCAAATCCCTTCTTTTTTTCCAGCTGAAGGAAAAACATGCAACAATTCTTTTGCATACATGAACTGCCTGCTCAATGCGGGGATCTCTCATGCTTCTCTCTTAAAACAAAACACAAATTACAGTCTTATTAATTATTTACGTTATTATTAATTAAAAATATTTCTCATACACACTGTTTATGTTTATTTACTATTTCTTAGCATATTTATTATTTAATTTAACATATTTCTCATACATGCACACACGCACTTTACATTTATTACAAATTTCTTATATTTATTACGTGTTATTATTTATTTTCAAACATTTCTCATACACGCACGCACTAGTGATGGGCATTTCGGCTCTTTTTAGTGAGCCGGATCATTTTGCCCAACTCACTAAGAATCGGCTCTTTCGGCTCCCAAACGCCTCTTCATTTTCCCACTCCAGCCTTTTATAATTCTGCCAAATTTAGCTGTGTTCTGACCCATGATTAGATGTTTGCACTTAGTGTTTCGCTACAAACACTACACAGACATCAGCTCCAAAAAACAAGAATCGGCTCCCACCGTTCACTAAACAGAGGCGGCTCAAAGAACCGTTTCATTCGTGATCAACACATTCCTAGCACGCACACACACGCCATACCAATCGCCAGATTCAGCCAGTGACCAAAGCACTGCAGTCTCTTCCATTTGTTCAGATCAACGGCTTTAATCACATTTGCAGCGTTATCCGTGGTAATGCACACTTGTCGCGCGTCATCTAATTTTCACGATTTAAGCGCATCTTTGAGCCCCAGCGCAATCATTTCTCCGTTATGGTCATCTGGTACAAATCCTGTCTGAAGACAAACGCTTCTTATCTCCCAGTTTTCAATAAAATGAACCGTTAGGCTCATGTATGGTTGCATGGTACGATTAGTCCACAGATCGGATGTGGTGGAGAAGTGGCGAACGTTCTGAAGCTGATTCAGAATTTTCTCCTATACCTCGTTGTATAATTTTGGCAGCGCTTCTTTGGGAAAGTATTTCTGACTGGGAATTACATATTTGGGATCAATCGTTCTCAGTAGTTTCTGAAATCCGTGTTTTTCGACAGTGGCAACAGGGACCATATCTTTTGCAATGTGGTATGTTACTGCAGCTGTTATTTCCTTCCACTTGGGGCTTGTTTTTTCATACGGTATGCAACGAGAGAACGTTGCCGCCAGTGTGATTTGTTTTGCGGCAGGGATGTGTTTCGTTGTGAAGTTTAATACATTCTTCGTACTTTGTAACGTGTTTTGTTTTCAAATGATTGAAGAGGTTCGAGGTGTTGCCGCTCTTCGTTCCTACTTCTCTTTTACAAAGTTTACATATAACAGTCTTTTGTTCTGTATCATTTTGTCTAAAGCCAAACCATTTCCAAACAACGGAGGTCACATTTGTAACTTTTTTTGGCACTAAATCATTGCTGATAGCCGTACTCGTTTCTGCCTCCGTCTCAGCCATTGTTGTTACTGTTTAAGATAAGCAGGAGGCGGGGTTTAATCGCAATTACTGCATTTAGGATGTGCTCCAATTAGCAGAAATAACGCAGTACACACTTGTAGTGTTTAATAAAACATATTACATAATATATCGCGATAGGTTTGTTTTCAAACGATGCATTAAAAAATATTGTTCATATCGTGCCACTCAATATATCGCACAGGCCTAACTTCATCGAAGGTCGCGCACAATCACTGCGCCACCGTACTCTCATGTTTAATAACATGCTTTAACTCCTATAATCATGAAGATGATATCAAGTATACATCTCAGTATTTTAATTATTCAGAGAGCTGTAATATTATGAATGTAATGGATTCTGTGTCCTGTCGGAGGAAGAGAAAGCCCGGAAGCACGTAGTGATTCACACATATAGAGCACATAGAAGATCAAATACAAAACAAAGCATTTAACGTGCTACTTTAGTTACGATGGGGTTTCAGAAACTAGTAAATTAAACGATTTTAAGATGAAGTTTATGATGTTCTACTTTAATGACAAAATAAACTACGTGATTAAAGTGGAAATTTTGAGATTAAAGTTGACATTTCGTGCTTTTTTTCCCACTGTGTGCCTATTTTTTTTTCTCTGTACCCTAATAATTTTTCATATGAAACTCAGACACTGGGCTACGACTCGCCTTTTCACGGCGACTTTGATATCTGAGAACTTTTTAATTTTGGGCACTGTGTGACTTTGTGAATTTGAGCTTTTGAGTTTCTTCGACACTCTATGTCACTCGATCAACTTCCTTTTGTTGTTTATACCACTGTTTAAACCAACAAATAGTACTTTTTTTTTCTCCACTTGGGATTCACTGAAATTCTTTTATTTCCTCCCGTGCTTTTGCCATTGACTTTTCACAGAACGCTGAGCTTAAGGGCTTTTTATATTGATTTGCATATTCAAAGAGGCATAATTCTGGGAATAGACGGGGCGGGACAGCAGGCGCATGCACATGTGTTTCTTTTCACGCTGACCGGTATTTATGTAGCAGAAGAACGTGGAAGTGGGCGAACGCACAGATTTATGCATCTGGATTTTTTTGTGCGTAAGCACATTTCCGCTTTTGTGCTTACGCCATATTATTGTGTGAATTCTACGTACGCCGCTATTCATGAGCCCCCAGTTGAGTCAAGTAGTCTTTCAGCGCTGGCCGCTAGTTAAAAGAAAGTGCCTAGCCGTCTGAAGGCAGAAGTTAAGGAAGCACATAAGTCTGTGAGGAGACTGTAAAGTAATATAAAACTAATAAAAATCCATCGTAGAGGGCCTGAAATCTTCAGATGAGAGAGATTTATTAGAGTAGAAAAGAAAAAGGGCAAAGCATTCTGTTTTAATTACAGACAGTGCAGACAGGCACTCTACTGTAATCTTACTGACCATGCAGTTGTGATTTTATGTTAGCTTAATGATTAAAACAATCAGTTGCTTTAACTTTTCTACTTTTAGCTGGCTGATCCTTTCCCACCACTTTGTTTAAATGCTGCTCAGTTTTGATGACACTACAGACTCATGGATAATAAGCTCACAAGTTATTTGCTGGCTACACTCTTTCATCTGAATCAAGGTTTCCAGATAAATGGCAACATCAGGGTAGTGTGGGGGCTGCCAAAAGGCTGTAAAAATATCTTTGATTATTCATGTTACAGCATTGTAAACATTTTCCAGGTGATGGTTATGCAGAAAGATTCCAATTACATTTGTGTTCTTGGATGACCCATTTCCTGTCTATGGAGCATTTATGTGTTTTGGACTTTATTAAGGTTCACTACCTGATTAATAAGCCGTAAACAAGTATAAATAAAAAGAGAATGCCCTCCTGGGCAGGAAAGGCCTCAATGGTGGCATCTATCACATATCTTTCTTTAGGACCATTGTTATGGTGCTTGTTTTTATAAATGACTAGGGGGCTTTGCCCCCTGCTCACTTCGCTCGCCAACCCCCGTGTCTGGTTTTCCGGATACACACTTTTAAAATTTTTTTTTCTTTGAATTGTTGCTATTTCATTAGTTTCACTTTTATTTTAGAACTTCTGTAAAAACAATATTTGGAATCTTTGTGAACGTCTTTATAAAGTTCTATTTTGTCTTTTACTCTTTGTCTTTTAATTCTGAGCCCCATTGGACGTGCTTTTTTTTAATTCCACTTGTTCCGGGCTGATAATTACTTTCCTTATTTTCTGAATTTGCATCTAGATTATTCTTTTTCTTTTTTGCTCTATTTTCTCTCCAATGTTTTTGAGTCTGTTTTCTCCGCACTGCTTTCTTCTTCGCTTAGTCATCGACATTTCATTTATAACATATTGTATATACGCTTTATATGTGCTGAGAGCCCTGGATCTGTGTGTGCTCAAAGCCTTTACACGACTGAGTGTTTTGCTGCCCGTTGTCTATTTGATATTGGTTGTAAGTAGGGCGTGTCTTGCAAGAATCTCATGTTCTACGTCATCGCGAGACTGTCCTGGGTCAATCTCTTGGCACAAAGTCTCATGTTAAAGGTCCCTGCGAGACGCTCCATGGCCAATCTCTTTTGTCTTGCGGGTCTTTTAAGTGTCTTCCGTGATCTTAACGTGAAGATCATGTCTCGTCTCTCTAGTCTTTCTCTCCCAGGATTTTTTTTTATAATAGAGAGACTGGCTTTCAAGATGTGCATCCATTTTATAAACTTACTTTTTCTGAGTGGGGTTGTAGGGAAGCTGGAGCCTATCCCAGCGAGCATCGGACACAAGGTACGAACAAATCCCTGGACAGGATGCCAGTCCATCACAAGGTGAACACAATCACACACTAGCACCAATTTAACAATGCCAATTCACCTAGCCTTCCGCTCTTAGGAATGGACACCAGAGCACCCGGAGGAAACCCACACAGACATGGGGAGGACATGCATGCCTTCAGATTTAGAAAGTAAAATTGTAAAATTTACTAGTAACACCAAAGTAGGGGTGACCTATTGGCTAAAGCAGGGGTCTCCAGCTTCATCCAGTTTTCATTCTAATCCTTTTCTTAATTAGCGACCAGTTTTTGCTGTTAATTAACTCCTTTGCCGTAATTATAATTGACTTGCTTTTTAAGACTGAAGACTTTAATTATTACTATTATTTTTTTCCTTAATTAGAAGCCAAATTATAATGAGATACAAAACGAATCAACACATGCTAACCTGTGCCCATGATATAGACCCTCTAAATAAAGAAAGGTGAAGGTATCAGTAATGTTGATGCTTAGCTCCACAAAGCATTTTGATGTTGTTGTTAGAAATAAGAAAATCAGTTTTGGAAATGTCTGATGTGGAAGAATGAATGCTGCAACAAACCATGGAATTAAATAACAGGTTTAATTAACAACAACAGTCGGTTTCAATTTAAAATACTGTACTGGTTGGAGTGAAATTGGTTGGAGTTTGAGCCCCCAACATAGCTGTTGGCTCACTTCATTTCACATTTCAGTTTGAGTTCCAATTAAGGACAAAATGATGCAATTCATATGACTGATTGTTAAAAATCAATTCCATTTTAATGAAAAGAAAAATAATTAATTTGCAACAAAAAAATTGGTCACTTATTAAGAGAAGGGTTAGACTGAAAACTTGCAGCCACAGTAGCACTCCAGGAACGGAGCTGGAGACCACTGGGATAGAGTATTGTACTTTAGTCCACACATTTGCTGGTTCAATTGTTAAACATACATTTGTGAGTTGCATATATTAATACACTGTCACACACGTGCGAGTAGGAGGCAGCTAAAGGGCCTGAGTAAGTATAATGAAACATCTGACCAGGGGGCGGCGGAGTGCGCTGACTGTCTTTCTCAGTTCCCTACAGACCTTTCCCGGGAAATCCTGCAAGGTTCCTCAGAAGATGTCACTTCTGAAGCCGGCCCCTTTGCTGACATCACTTCCAAAGCCGGCCCCTTTGCTGAATTCACTTCTAAAGACGGCCCCTTTGCTGACATCACTTCCAAAGCCGGCCCCTTTGCTGAATTCACTTCTGAAGCCGACCCCTTTGCTGACATCACTTCCAAAGCCAGCCCCTTTGCTGATGTTACTTTTGGTTCCGGCCATTTTGATGACATCAGTTCCTCTCCAGGCCTTTAAAGCCTCCATCTTGGGCTACTATAGCCAGTTCTAGTTTGGACTCTGTGAAATGCACTTGATATTTCTGATACAACAAACCCTTTTGCAGCTGGGAAAAACACTATATGGGTGGCTGCCCCAAACCTTTATGATGTCTTTGGCGTATTATTATCACAACACCTAATGGTATCCCTTTAAGTTGACCCATGACTGTAACTGTTAGTAATTCAGCAAATGCGAGCATTTGTATGAATGTGCCCTGTGATGGCCTGCAGTGGCGTCACTAGGGTTAGTGTCACTGAGTGCGGTAATCAAGGCTGGATTATGACCCCTGCATTCTCCTGGGTGACTTGATAAGCAGAGCTCCTTAACAGATAGTTAATTATACTTTAAACTATGTAGCACATGGCACCCAGCTGTTTAATGCAGGGCAGAAATTCCCACTTTAAATGGGGTGCAGACCCTTGATTGTTTCATCCAGTGGATGTGGGGGGAGTTCCTCTTTGGTGATTTCAGTCCAAAACACTACACAAAAATATCTGGGTGTCACCCGGTGCAGTTCACACCTCCCTAGTGAAGCCACCGGCCCAATGCTCTAAGAATAGTCTATACCTACAGCCCAATCAACCCTAACCTGCATTGAGCAGTTTCAGTAACGAATGGTTCAAACATACTTTTGATCTGAAAAGAAAAGTAATGGAAGCCAATTTAATTGGGGACCTAATTAAATTAAATCCTGAAACTTTTTCCTCCACTTCATGTCAGTAGGGTAAGAGTTTAATTGGAGTGAGGGAGATTTAAAAAGATAAGAGGAGGTTGAATATATGAGAAGTAGCAAAAAAAGAGAAGTATTTTTAAACCTTTCAGTTTTTTGGAAATCCTACATTGAATTGTTTTAAAAAAAGTACAGTGAGTGAATAAAATAAAAGAAAAACATTGCATTTATTATTATGAGATGGTGTTTTTCAGGCTTTTAGATTTCACTTAAAACTCTTGTGAATGACAATATTCTGACCTTCTGGAGGTTTTAACCTGTAAACCTTATACTTGTAAGACTTAGAGTAATTTTCTTTTTTGACATTTTTAAGTGAATAGATTTTTTTTTGTTTTTGGATTGTTACTGTAGCATTGGTGCACAACAAGAGAATTATTTAATTAATTTGTGAGCTTTTGGTTCTTTTTGGAATCATTTTTTGAATACCTTGGAACAGTTTTGGGATTTAGAAACCATGGCCGAAAGGAATTTTCATCAGTTAAATACATTCAATTGTTTTTTTTGTATGTTTTTGTGTTTTAATAAGAAGCATCAGAAATAAGAAAATCAATATTTATCCTGCAAGTAAACTGTAACTTTCCAAGAAGTGTTCTGTGATTGTTACAGAGAGCAAATCATTTTACTTCCTTGTGCCCAGATTACTAAAAATATATCAAAAGCCATGTAAGGAACCTTGAGTTTGTAAGTCACCTTGAGTTTGTAAGTCACCATGGATGAACTTAGCCTGTGTAAATGTATGTGAGTGCAGATTGAATTAGTAAAGTACAAAATGGTTAGTTAAAACTTAAGCTATAGATACAAGTTGACAGAGACATTGAGCTTTAAGAGGCAAATTTTAAAAACTGTTTATGGACATGTGTTGAGATAATGTCATTCTTTATTTAATGTCCAGAGGCAATTAAAAAAGACATAGTTGTCCAGGCTTTCTAACACTGGAGTGAGCAGGTTTAAATTAAATTAGGCAAATATAATGCAAGGAACCTGGTGATAACATTCTATGGTGCATTATTGAGATATTATGATCACACTAATACAAAATAAACACTTTGGCTACAGTATTGCTGATTTGGTATTAATAAATAAATAGACATTCACAAAGAAAAGTGATCAGATGCATTCTAAGACTAAAGGGTTCAAACTAAGGAACTTAATCTTGACAGACTTAAGGTTAGGAACTACTGTGAATGCGTGGTTAACCGTAACAGAAAATTGTCAGTGGTATCGACAATTAAACAATTCTTTTTCAAACACAGATTTTAGGGCATCTGGAGAAATGTAATCTGATGGAATCCAAACAACAACAACATTTATTTATATAGCACACTTTCATACAAATAATGTAGCTCAAAGTGCTTTACATGATGAAGAAAAGAGAAATAAAAGACAAAGTAAGAATTAGAATAAGACAACACTGATTAACATAGAATAAGAGTAAGGTCCAATGGCCAGGGAGGACAGAAAAAACAAAAAAAAAAACTTCAGACGGCTGGAGAGAAAAAATAAAATCTGCAGGGGTTCCAGGCCACGGGACTGGCCAGTCCCCTCTGGGCATTCTACCTACATAAACGAAACAGTCCTGTTTGTATTTAGAGTTCTCTTGGAAGGGCTTGATGGTGATAGTCATGTAGACTTCTGGCTTTTAATCCATCAATGTAGGATATCACGGTGCTTTGATTAGGGGTGATGGCGTAGATCGCCACCACAGAAAACCGGGAAAAGAAACAGAAGAGAGAGTAGGGGTCAGTATGGATTTTAAAGCCACCATGAATAGTTATTATAATGAATTGAATATATAGAGTATCAGGATTAAATGAAGGTGAAGTTATCAGAAAGCCATGTTAAGGTAATGTGTTTTTGCAGTTTTTTAAAGTGTTCCACCGTATCAGCCTGGCGAATTCCTATTGGCAGGCTATTCCAGATTTTAGGTGCATAACAGCAGAAGGCCGCCTCACCACATCTTTTAAGTTTTGCTCTTGGAATTCTAAGCAGGCACTCATTTGAGGATCTAAGGTTACGATTTGGTATATATGGTGTCAGACACTCTGATATATAAGATGGAGCAAGATTATTTAAGGCTTTGTAAACCATAAGCAGTATTTTAAAGTCAATTCTGAATGACACAGGTAACCAGTGTAGTGACATCAAAACTGGAGAAATGTGCTCAGATTTTCTTTTCCTAGTTAGGATTCTAGCAACTGCATTCAACAATAGTTGCAAACGATTTATGTCTTTTTTGGGTAGTCCTGAGAGGAGTGCATTACAGTAATCTAGACGACTGAAAACAAAAGCGTGAACTAATTTCTTAGCATCTTTCAATGATATAAGAGGTCTAACTTTTGCTATGTTTCTTAAGTGAAAAAATGCTGTCCTAGTGGTTTGATTAATATGTGATTTAAAATTTAGGTTACAGTCAAGGGCGGTATGGTGGCGCAGTGGGTAGCGCTGCTGCCTCTATGTAAGGAGACCCGGGTTCGCTTCCCGGGTCCTTCCTGCGTGGAGTTTGCATGTTCTCCCCGAGTCTGTGTGGGTTTCCTCTGGGTACTCCGGTTTCCTCCCACAGTCCAAAGATATGCAGTTTGGGTGCATTGGCGATTCTAAAATTGTTCCTAGTGTGTGTGCTTGGTGTGTGGGTGTGTGTGCCCTGCGGTGGGCTGGCAACCTTCCCTGGGTTTGTTTCTTGCCTTGCGCCCTGTGTTGGCTGGGATTGGCTCCAGCAGACCACCGTGACCCTGTAGTTAGGATATAGCGGGTTGGATAATGGGTGGGTAGGTTACAGTCAACAGTTACCCCTAAGTTCTTCACCTCCGTCTTGACTTTTAATCCTAATACAGTAATCCCTCGCTATATCGTGCTTCGACTTTCGCGGCTTCACTCTATCGCGGATTTTAATATGAAAGCATAACTAAATATATAACGCGGATTTTTCGCTGCTTCGCGGGTTCTGCGGACAATGTGTCTTTTTACTTCCTGTATATGCTTCCTCAGTTGGTTTGCCCAGTTGATTTCATACAAGGAACGCTATTGGCGGATGGCTGAGAAGCTAACCAATCAGAGCACGCAGTTAAGTTCTCCTGACTGAGAAGCTAACCAATCAGAGCACGCAGTTGAGCTCCTGCGTGCTGAATTCAGTGTTAACCAGGAAGTCTCGTCTCACTCATTCAGCATCAACGTGTTTCGCTGTGTAAAGAGTTGTGCTCTTTAGTGTTTATCTTTGTGCATAGTCAAGCCCTTCATTATGGCTCCAAAACAATCTGCTACTGCTTCAGGGGCCGTGCCCAAGCGCAAGAAGAAGATGTTAACGATTGCCGAAAAGGTAAACGTTTTGGATTTGTTGAAGGCTACGATTCTTTTTATTTAAAAAGTAGGAAAGGAATATAAGATCTACGGCTGCAGCGTCCTTTTAACCAGGGTGCAAAACGAGTTGTAAGTGGATGTAATAAGGCAGTAGTCTGGATGGAATCTGCTTTAGGGATTTGGATTGAAGACTGCCAAAAGAAGAACAACGGCAGTGCTACACAATCGCCTGAAGTGGCTCCTTTACAAGGGCTGTAACGCTCTCCTTTGTTGTGCAGTAAAATTAAACTCATTGTTATCGGACAAGTCATCGTGTCATTGTTGGTGAGTAACCATAATTAATTTTCTTCTTAGTACATGTATGTACGCTTAGTGTCACTGTACACACATTTACTGTATACTATTTTTCTTGCATTGTACGTATTTATTGCTGGTGACCTGTCTATCGTAATGGCTGTAACATATGTGATATCGGAGATAAGAGAATACAAAGGGATTATGCTGTATAACTCTGCGGGGAATATTTATAAACAGTGCGGGAGAGTTTATAAGGGCTTAAAATATATAAAAATAACCATACAAACATATGGTTTCTACTTCGCGGATTTTCACCTATCGCGGGGGGGTCTGGAACGCAACCCCCGCGATCGAGGAGGGATTACTGTACATCAAGTTTATTTCTAACTAGCCAACCCGCGGCGTACCATACGCCGCATAATCAGGCCGGTTTTTTAATGATTTTTTAAGCACAGGGAGAAAATTAACATTTGAAAAATCGGTAATGTAATAAATCAGCAAGAAAAGCAACATTGTAACAATGCACGGAATGATCCAACACACAATCGTCCGTGACTGAAAACTGGCGGACCGCCATCGCGCCTTCTCCTCTCAGACGGAGGGATGGGGGTGGACGGCGCTCAGGCGCGGAGGGTGGAACGGGAGGAGAGGAGAAGGACGTCCATTCCGCTCCCTCCGTCATGCTAGTCTGCTGATTTCTCGTTCAGTATACACTGCCTGCTTATGTGCCCACCTCCAATTCGTCACTTGAGTCGTTGTCGTCTTTGCACAGTCCAGATACACCTGTGACTCATGTAGACTTTTCATTGCTCTGTGCGGTTTTGGCTGCTTTTCTATATATAATCCACCAAGACACCCGACCACGGTAGTAGCGAGGTGGGAGGGGGGGGGGGGTGTACAAAGGGTAGGGACATAATCAGTGGGAGCGTATGAGTCGCACTTAGTGGGAATTCCACAGTTTGCAGCCCGAATGGGGTTCAACGGCTTACCCACGCCTCTCTGCGCCGGGTAGACACACGCTCGATCTCATGCATAACTTCTGGAAAGACACGGTTGTCTAAAACGGGTTGGTGTGAGAATACAACAGTAAGTGAATGAAAAGATGGAACTCTTGGGAGAGCAAAATACAACACAATAGTGAACCCGCGGCATACCAAACGCCGCATAATTATTTATTGATGGTTGAACACTTCTGGAAAGACACAGTTGTCTAAAAAGGGAGGGTTTGAGGATACAACAGAAAGTGAATGAAAAGATGGAACTCTGGAGAGAGCAACATATAATTGTCCGTGAGTGAAGACTGGTTTTGGCAGATACAGGCATATCTTTTTGAAAGTTTGTCCTTTTGCCTTATTAATTGTCATCGCAAATGCCAACCGAACAGGAAATTGTCTTCGGGTAAAAGTAAAAGGCAAATTTGAATCTGACGGGGTCAGGCATATCCGGGGAATAAGGACAGTTTGTGAGGTTGCAGATGTGATAGTTTTACACTCCAGCACATTACGGTGAATGGTGCTAACAGACAGTCTAGTGCCATTACAAAGACCTTTTGCAGGCAGGAGGTTTCTGAGAAGCATGATGATGGATCCATTTTTAATTTTGAGTTTATGTGGAGGTATGCCAGTAGGAGTAAGACTATTAAGAAATTCCTCGGGGAATAAAAGTTGATCTGCAGGATCATCTGTGACGATGGAGTCCATGCTTGTGAAAGTCACCTCATTGTTAGGGATACGTTTTAGCACTTCTTCATTAAGGTATAGCGAGTCTTTGTTGGTGACGCTTAATATAGCTCGCGTGCTGAGTTGTTCCAGAGTGACAGTTGAGAAGTCGATGTCGCCATACAGTTGTTGAACGGGATCAGAAATTAAAGGAAAACAATGTCACAGGTGTTCCATTTATCCCGTCTTCTAGCACAGACGAAAGGGACTAACTGGGTGGTCGGTGAGTTTTTGCGTCCGGGCACATGGGCAGGCAGTGTGAATGCCTAGAGAGCGAGGGTAGACGTGGGCCGGTGAAAAAGGAGTGTTGGTGGGCAGGGAAATGTCTTCCGTGTTCCTGCAGGAGCATCTAAGAAGACGCATGTTTGTCGCGGATGCAAATTGCTGTATGTAGCGTGTAAAACAGTTTGCTATGGTGCACACGGTTGTATGTTGTAAACGAAAACTCGGTTTTTAAAGACTGCTTACTTCATTGTGTTTTAACCTCAGTTGTAAAGGATTGTTTTAAGGATCCCATGGGATACCCCTCGCAAACCGTTTTACACGCTGCATATGGCGATTCACCTCCACGAGAAACATGCCTCTACGAACAGTCAACGTGGCTCGGAGGTGCATGTGGCCTCTACGACAGACAGATATAAATGACACCGTTTTTTCTGTGTAGTCGCATCCGAGTTGGTGGGTGTGGCTCTGCGAGTTGTCGTCGTATCCAATGGTCTTGGAGTTGGTGGACGTGGCTCCTTCCTGCGTGCGCCATACGTGTCTTACTTAGTGAATTATATATATAGATAATCTCATTGTCTCCATTATTGCCAATCACTAAGATTTCTGTTTTCTCTTTATTTAGCTTGAGAAAATGACTATTCATCCAATTAGAAACACAAGTAAGACATTTTGTTAGTGAATTAACAGCATCTGGGTCTTCAGGTGCTATTGATAAATACAGCTGTGTGTCATCAGCATAGCTGTGGTAGTTCATGTTATGCCCCAAGATAATCTGACCTAACGGAAACATGTAGATTGAGAAGAGCAGTGGACCCAGGATAGAGCCTTGTGGAAAACCATATAGAATATCATGTGTCTTTGAGTTGTAATTACCACAACTAACAAACAATTTTCTACCTGCCAGGTAGGATTCAAACCAATTTAAGACACTGCCAGATAGGCCCACCCATTGACTAAGGCGATTTCTAAGAATGTTGTGATCAATGGTGTCAAATGCAGCACTCAGATCTAAGAGGATGAGAACAGATAAATGGCCTCTGTGTGCATTTACCTGCACGTCATTTACTACTTAAACGAGTGCAGTTTCTGTGCTGTGATTTGTTCTAAAACCTGACTGAAATTTATCAAGGACAGCATGTTTATTGAGATGGTTATTTAACTGAATAATGACTGCCTTCTCTAAAATTACACTTAAGAAAGGCAGGTTAAAAATGGGTCTAAAATTTTCAAAAGCAGAGGAGTCGAGATTATATTTCTTAATTAGGGGTTTAACTACAGCAGTCTTAAGACAGTCTGGGAAGACTCCCATATCTAATGACGAGTTTACAATGTCAAGAATATTATCAATTAGCACACCTGATACTGCTTTGAAAAAATGTGTTGGTATTGGGTCAAGGACGCAGGTGGAGGGTTTAGTTGAGAAATTATTTTATGTAAATCAGGTAAATCTATCCTGGTGAAAGAATTTAATTTGTTTATGATGGAGTACTGGGGCTCAGGAGGATCCGCAGTGTTGGGGAGATATACTATATTATTTATAATATCATTAATTTTTTGATTGAAGAATACAGCAGTACCCTCACAGGTTTCACTGGAGGTATTTTGGAGGCATTCCTTTGTGTTACCTGGGTTTAGCAGACGATCAATCGTTGAGAATAAAACTCTGGGATTACTAGCATTGTTATTTATAATCTTAGAGAAATAGCAGCGCCTCTCAAAGTCTGAATCCTCCTCCTCATCCTTCTTATGAAAGAACTATAATTAGAACAATAATACAATCTAGTTAAAAACGGGCCATTCAGCCCAACAAAGTTTGCCAGTCCAATCCATGTAATTCTTCCAAAATAACATCAAGTCTAGTTTTGAAGGTTCCTAAAGTCCTGCTGTCTACCACACTACTTGGTAGCTTATTCCAAGTGTCTATGGTTTTCTGTGTAAAGAAAAACGTCCTAATTTTATGTGCGAAATTTACCCTTAACAAGTTTCCAACTGTGTCCTAATGTTCTTCCTGAACTCATTTTAAAATAACAGTCTCGATCCACTGTACTAATTCCCTTCCTCATTTTAAACACTTTAATCATGTCTCCTCTTAATCTTCTCCTGCTTAAACTGAAAAGGCTGATCATGATCAACAATTAGCAGAATGGCTTGTGACATCATCAAGTGTGCAGCACTGCATGGAATTCATCCAAATTGGTGCTAGTGGGAGACTGAGGACTAAATTTAGGCTTTGTTCCTGTCACAAACATTATCAAATGTGAGAAACAGTTTTCTACTTTCTGATGGACTCTCCTCTGTGTGGAGTTTGTATGCTGTCAGTGGTGCTACAGTGATATGTGTTAATTTGGTTTGGTTCCTTGTTTTTACTTCATTTTTCTTTCTAGGTGTCATGCTGGTATTCTGCTTCCATTCACGGAAGCATGGCTAATGGGAAGTAAACCTTCCAGCATTTCTAACCAATGTTGACTATCATAATCATAATAAGACCGTAACAGAAATAACATTACATTTAATGTAAGTCTTTGATTGTTGTGCTTGAGTTATGTTACTGTGGTTATTTTGCTGTTTGTTGTTCATATTTATCTGCAAACCTTAGACAGTAGAAAGCCGCCTTAACACTAAATGACGAATTGACAGTGACTTTTCATGACAAAGAAGAATGAGTAAAATATGCTTTTTATTGTAATACAGATGTCATCTATAATTTTTAAATGTTTTGGGGGAATTGAGGACAAGTTGCCATTGAACCATAACTTTGTGTCATCGGTCCTTTAACAGAAATCTACACAAGATTTTTGCAGGTTCTTCAAAATACGGTCCAAATGCAGGCAGTGCTGGGTAAGTGGTCTAGTGGGTTTAACAATTAATTTGAGCATTATAGCCAACATAAAATAACCAGCAACAGACTAACTTAGGAGATGGGGAACACTGGTCTACAGTATAATGCAGTGTTTATTTCAGGCTACCTGATCCCCAATTTCTCTTCCTACCTCACCTTTTTAAACAAAGGCTCTGCACCTTTGTAGCTTCTAGCAGAATTTATCCCACACAGCTGGCACAGTCCAAAATGCTTTACTAATTATTTGACTCAAACAGACGCAAACAATGCATTTGCTAGTCTGTGAAGTTCAGCAAGAAGCGCAGCAGAGATTTGGCACCAATACACTGAAAACAAAAATGCTGATCCAGCCGAGATTTGAAAACCATATGGCTGATTTATGTTATCTGCTAT
Organism: Polypterus bichir lapradei; assembly: GCA_026402145.1. Taxonomy (NCBI): domain Eukaryota; kingdom Metazoa; phylum Chordata; class Cladistia; order Polypteriformes; family Polypteridae; genus Polypterus; species Polypterus bichir. Next base: position 55,887,235 of record JANRMT010062818.1, on the reverse strand, counting down.
GGGGATGCTTAATGGAATTGGTATTTAGGATTTTAAAATCTCGACACAACATGAGTCAGTATGGCTGATAAAGCAGTTAAATATACTCGTAAATGGGTTAAGGCCCATGTGTGGTTAGCGACTGCGTGAAATTATTTTCTTTCCTTGAACATGTGGTGCACTGATACTTGAAATTGACCAAAAAGATAATATAAAACAGGACACAAAATTCTGAGGAGGATGACCCTGTAAGTGGTACAGCATGATGTCGTACAGCAAGAAATGTTCCCCTTTTTTTTAAAAAAAACAATTGCGGAATGTCTAGACAGAACTCAAATGTAAACTGTCTGATCAGCACAGCAGCAGAGTGAGTTCATTCTGAAAAACTTCACTAGAGCTTTCCAGAACCATGAAAGTCTACTGTAAATACACATGTATTTTTGCACAAGTTTTTCCCAATTATTGCAGTCAAGTGATTGCCACAGTCACAAAATAAAGCTTCAGCAGATTGTATATTTAAACAGCATGGAGGTGATAAAATTGTTTGAATAAGAACACAAACATTTTCAGATGTGTTGTTAACTTCTGAATCAGAAATAGTGACCTTGTTTTAACCTCCATCTTAATGTGACCACTGTAAAACAATACCATTTATGGTGGTGTACGTCCTGAGAACATCTGTTGATTGTTGTTTTTGTCATTTGATTTTTTTTTTTTTTCTGATCTGGTAAAATTTGCTAAAAAATGCTCCGGAGCATCTGTTGGTGAAAAAAGATTCACTGTTCTTGACTTTGCCGATGATGTTGTGATCTTTGCAGAGCCAATGGTGGCTCTGATCTGGGATCTCGAGAGACTGAGTGAGGAGTCTAAGCGTCTGAACTTGCAAGTGTCCTGGACAAAAGCCAAGATCCAGGTCTTTAATGTCCTCCTGAGCACAGCCATCAGCAGTGTGTCTGTCTGCAGCAAGAGTGTCAACCTTGTTGAGAAGTTTACTTGCCTCGGCAGCGACATTCATGTCTCTGATGACTCTTCCTATGAAGTTACTGGATGGGTTGGGAAAATATGGGGTCATAAGATCACTGGAAATGGGTGTGTGGCATTCATGATCTCTCTACAAAAGGATGAAGGTCCAAGTCTTTAGAGTCCTGGTGCTTCCTGTTTTGCTATATGGTTGCGAGACATGAACGCTATCCAGTGACGTGAGACAAACACTGGACTTCTTTGGTACTGTGTCTCTTCGGAGAATCTTTGGGTACCGCTGGTTTGACTTTGTGTTGAACGAGCGGTTGCTCATGGAGTCCCAGATGAGGCACATTACCTGCATTGTGAAGAAGTGTCAGTTACGGCACTACGGCCATGTGGTTCGATTCCCAGAGGATGATCCGACTCACATTGTTGAAGACCCAAGTGGCTGGACCAGGCCAAGGGGACGCCCACATAATACCTGACTGTGGCAGACAGATGATCATTTATGGGGGGTGAGACTGGACCACATGTCTGCCTGGGGGTTGCCAACCAGGATCCGGAGTAGTTTCATCATGTAGTGGGTGCGGCAATGCTCTGTACCAGTGCATGCTCCCCAACCTGACCTGGTAAAATATAAATCTATAGTATGGTAAAAACACCCTCTCAAATTGGACATATCTAGTGTTGTCAATCGGTATTATCCAGGGATCCTGGGTAAAATCTGCGAGGTACCAATAGTATCTAATGAGCCACTTTGCTCAACACATATCTTGCCACAGCGCATTTGTCCTGGATTTCATTGTCAAGCTTAAATCTTACACAATTACTGTAGAAAGCTTCATCCCACAATTAGACTCATAATAAGCCCACAGAGACTTCAGATCTGGAGTTTTGCCAGTGTTTCTCTTTTATTTTGATGCTTGTGGTGGCGAACATTAATGACATCATGTGCTTAATCATAATTTGCTTCCAAGTTGTTGGATTCACACATGCCAATATGTGATGTCACAGGCACCATATTGTGCTCAGTATGCTGTTGGAGGCTTTAGTGCAAAAATGAAATTTTAATTTGTGTAAAAATGTATGGTTCTTTTGTTTATTTGATTTCTTAGTTTTGATCTAGGTTAAATTTAGTTTATAATTTTGTTGATGGAAAACAACACTAAAACATTTATCACTAAATTCCTAGTGATAAAAAAAATCCATTCAGTGAGATCATGACATAACCCATGTCTCTTAATCTTAAACTTCAATTATTAAATAATAGCTTGTTACACATATATTGTAATAGTTGGGGCAATGGAGTGAGATTCTTGGTGGCATGGAGGACATTCTTGTTCCCAGAACAGAACTATACACTAAAACGGAGGGATTAGAGGAGATAGCCATCCATGATACTACAGTCCCCTGATACACTAAGGTGACAGCGTCACGGGTCAATGCACCCATGCATATACTTTAAGTGTGTGTTGGAAATTGGAGTCCCGTTGGATAACTGTGCTGGGTGCCATTGGTGCTGCCAGGGGAGCTGTAGGGGAGAGCTATCCCTATTTTGAGGGGCTTCTGCCTGACCCAGAAGTACTACCATGATGCAGTGCTGTGGCACCAGAAGTGCTTCTGAGTCTGATATAAAAGGGCTTCCTCACCTCAGTTGGGGAGTCAGAGTCAGGGGTTAGTGGGCAATGCTCACTGGGAGGTATTGACGGAAAGAGACGTGAAGATGAGAGATATATTCTGTATATTGTGCTTTGGTAGGCTAAGTGAGGACCCCATGACTGTGTGGCTGTAATTGTGTCTAGGTTTGGGGTGGTGTTACATCCTCTAGTATTCACAGTATTTAAATACTTTATTTCGAATGGCATCTTTTAAACTTTTTAATAAAATGAAGTGTTCAGCCAAGACCTTCTAATAATTTGAATATATGGTCGTGTCCAGTCACACCCAGGCTGCTATGCATTTCTAAATGGCAGTGCAGGTTGCAATGTTTTGTCATAATATGTGGAATTATGGAATTAGATTTTTATATTGTCAATAATTAGGTATATGGTATCTACTTTACTTAGTAAAAGTCCTGCTCTGGCTTAATACTATGCTGACTTTAGTTCCTTTTCTTCAGGCTACAGTTCTGTTGTAGTGCAGTTTTTCATGAGAAAGTCACACAATCAAAAAAAGGCTATAGGTTCTCGGGAAGGTATCCATTTCTGATGAAAGGACTGATCTAATAATTTGAACTACTACTTGGTCGCTCCAGTGTGGCTTGTTAGGTTGCGTTATAATAAGTCTTTTGTAAGAGTTATATTCCTTTTATGGGTTAAATATTTAACAAAAATGATACACAGTATGAACATGGCACGTAAGGAGACCAGTGTTTGCATCCCGGGCCCTCCCTGAATGGAGTTTTCATGCTCTCCTTGTGTCGGTGTGGGTTTCCCCAGGGTGCTCTGGTTTGATTCCACTGTCTGAAGACATGCAAGTTAGATTTGTGTGTGTATATGTGTGTGTGTTTTCCTCTGCAATAGACTTGCAACCTGCTCAGGGGATTGTTCCTGCCTTCCATCTTATGCTTCCTGGGATAGCCTTCAGCCCCCCACAACCCTGCTCAGAATTAAGCAGGCTTGGGAAAGGATGTAAGACAAAATCGAAGTCGTAAAAGACAGTTGACGTTCAACAAAACAGAGATTTCAAAAGTTTTTTCAGGAAAGCAGTAGGCAAAAGGATTGATTCGGAATCCGTCAGCTTGGATCGGCAAATAACCTGTATCAGCAGGGAGTAATTGGACTAGGTTGTAACCTCAAAAGACACTCCCCAAGAGATGTAAGGGCAACCATAGCACCCAGAGAACAAAATAATACCTACTCAATATGGTGACAATAACAGTTAAAAGAAAAATAACAAAACAAAGGAAGGCTTAGTTACAAAGACTCATGTCCGATTCTTAATCTTTAGCCCACAAAACTTTAATAGAACCCAGTGGCACCAAAAATGATGGAAGAATTATTAATAAGAAATCTATTATAAGACAGCGTGTGCATAAATATACCGTACTTCCCAAAAGTCGTGGGCCACCCAGGGAAATGAGTCATAAAACTAATTATCTGGACAGTAAGTATTTGGTTATTTCTCATGAAAACACAATAATAACTTTAGAAAACTTTAGAAAAATAACAAGAGTGTTTTGTGTTTTTAAAACAAGGTGGTGTTCTGTATGTCCTTAGAATGCAAAATTGAAGCAGTTTGTTTTGGTTTACTGTTGTGTCATTTTTTCAGGTTGTCCTGTGTTACATTATTTTAAAGTTTCTTGAACTTTAAACTTGTACTTCAAACTTCTTTAAATTTTAAACTTTGAACTTTGTCATCATTCCTAATTTGACTTTTCCTGCTTTTTCTTACTTCTCCTGCCCAACTGATCCATCATAGTTTCAGTCATGTTGATGTTAAATCTCTGAGGTGGACAATCTAATGTGGTTCCATTCACAAATCTTAATTGTGTTAGCAGTGTTTTTGGGGGTGGTTTCATGCATAAGGATGTTGTTTTTGCCAGAAGTCATTTTACCAAAGTACAGAATGATGAATCCAAATCTGGTTACTATAGTCCCCATTCAAGTTCAAGCTTATTGTCATGTACATAGCATATTACTGTATTTGCATGTCTTCTTAGAATAGTGACATTGGTACAGTACTAACAGAAAGACATACAAACACACACACTGCAAAAAAACCATGTACCGAACATTGGTGACACCAATCAGCCACATCATTAAAACCACCTGCCTAGTATTGTGTAGGTCCCACTCATGCCACTGAAACAGCTCTGACCCGTTGAGGTTTGGACTCCACATGAACTCTAAAGATGTACTGTGATACCTGGTACTAAGCCATTAGCAGTAGATCCTTAAAGTCCTGTACATTGCAAGGAGGGGTCTGTGTAGATCAGACTTGTTTTCCAGCACATACAGATGCTCAATTGGATTGTGATCTGTGGAATTTGGAGGATAAGTCAACCCTTTGCACTGTTTGTCATGTTCCTCAAACCATTCCTGAACACTTTATCCTGCTGAAAGAGACCACTGCCATCAGTGAATACCATTTCCTGTGGTCTGCAGGGATCTTTTGGTAGGTGGTACATTTCAAAGTAACATCCACATGAATGCCAAGACCCAAGGTTTCCTAGCACAACACTGTCCAGAGCATCACACCACCTCCACTGGTTTGCCTTCTTTCTATAGTGCAGTGATTCCCAAACTCGGTCCTGGGGACCCACTATGGCTGCAGGTTTTTGTTCCAACCAACTTCCATTTTTCATTGGATTCTTGGCCTAATTGAGTGAGTCTTTATTTCAAAGTTTCTGTGTTTTGGAGTCAATGTAGAAATTACAAACTAAGTTTGGTGGATTTTTATTAAAATGTAATAAGAAGTTATATGGGGAATATGTTGGTTTTTTAACAGTATTTTCAACGTGATTTTCATTGTGTTTTTCCAGGTTTTCTGGTTACTAAATTGATTATTTACTAATTAGCAAGTCTGACACTGAAGTCGTTGCTGCTGTGCTGGTTGTTAATTGTCACTATTAGGGTTATATGAAGAGAGCAAACTACACAGGAAAAGGGGAAAATAATAGGAAAACAACAAAAGAGAGTTAAGCATTTATAGCTTTAGAAAAAAAAGGAAATTTCTAAATGTCTTATAAATTTAAATAGCATAATGTTGTGTTATTTTCTGAATGCAGAATAACAGAAGAGTAAAAAAGACCAGCTAATTAAATGAGATCAGTTGTTATCGATTATTATCACTGATTGTGAGTCTGTTTGGAACAATAACCTGCAGCCACAGTGGGTCCCCAGGATCGAGTTTAGGATCCACTGCTATAGTACATCTCTTCCCTAGGTAAATGGCTCACACATTCCTAGCCATCTAAATGATCTAAAAGAAAATGTAATTCATCACACTAGGCTACCTTCTTTCATATGTTCTGTGTTTCAGTTCTGACACTCACATACCCATCGTATGCACTTTTGGCAATGAACGGGCCACAGAATGGGCACTCTGACTGTCCTGCAGCTACACATATGTAGAAAGCAGTGATGCACTGTGTGTGCTGACACCTTTCTCTCATGGCCAGCATTAAGTTTTTCAGCAATCTATCCTGCAGTAGCTTTTCTGTGAGATCAGACCAGGCGGGCTAACCTTTGCTCACCATCTGGATCAATGAGCCTTGGGTGACTGTGACCCTGTCACTGGTTCATCAGTTGTCTCTCCTTAGATTAATTGTGTTAGGTACTAACCACTGCTTACCGGGATTACCTCATAAGACCTGCTGTTTTGAAGATGGTCAGTCCAAGTTGTCTAACTATCACAATTTGGCCCTTGCCAAATTCACTTAAATTCTTATGCTTGCCATTTTTCCTGCCTCCAACACATCACCTTCAAGATGTGACTGTTCACTTGCTCCCTAATACATTCCACCCTTTAACAGGTACCACTGTAATGAAATAATCAATGTTATTCATTTCACCTGTTTGTGGTTTTAATATTGTGGCTGATTGGTATATATACTGTACACAATATATTTATATGCAAACACATACAGTATTAGTATGTGTGACTGTTCAGTAATCTTACAACCTTTGCATAGAAACTGTACCAAGTTAGGAGTTGGAAAAAACTGTGGAAGATGGCTGAAGTCTTTAAAGTTGCTGTTTTACTTTCTATACTGTATATGCCCTGAAGAGGAGGCAGCTGGGTGCCAATAATATTTAGTGTCACCTTCACCACCCTCTGCAATGCAGCCAGAAATGATGGACTCTGGTGGAGAAGTTCTCCCTTTCCTCAGATATAATGAAAAAAATGACATTTGTGAGCCCTTCACATAGGAGTCAAAATGTGTCGCAATCACTCCAGTTTATTAGTGATGATCACTCAATGAAACTTAAAGCTGTTCACTCTCTCAACAGCATCCCCTCTGATGTAGATGGAAGTGTGGTCGGCTTTCTGCTTCCTGAAGTTAATGGCCAGCACCCTGGTTTTGCTGACATTAAGGGTGAGAGTGTTGTCTGTCACCACTGTGTCAGCATATGAATCTGTTCTTGGTAAACTGCATCATCATTGTTGTTGGTGTCATCATGATTTTACCCATATCTTCCACACAACTGGCTGAATTACACTCCTAGACCATGGCAGAACCGCCTTCATGCTTCGAGAATACTGCACGTGGACATCTGTGTATTTCTTGCTAACTTATCTTAAAATATACTGGCATCTTTACAATTCAAAAATGTAATTTTGGAAGCATTGCTGGCATAAGAATTTCTGCCACTGGTTGTATTGTGCTATCTCTTCTGGCTTGTTGCATTTCTGCAATAATGGTTTCGTAACTGCAACATGTCCTACAAGTGTGTACTTGGGTGGCCCGTGGCTCTGCCGGCTGCTGAGCAAGCATTTCACTGGACTTCCTTCTTGCCTTGAGGAAGTGACCTTTCAGTAACTTTCATCATTTTCAGACAGTGGTGTGAATTGTTCACTGTTATTTTTGTCTTCAGCTTGCCAGGTTCTGTAATATTTCTTTATGAAAGCTTCAATGACACATCCTAAAAGTTGGTGTGCTGTTAGTCTGCTGAATATAGCTGTGATTTTATGTTTGTCAGTGTGTTAGCTTAGCCATTTCCAAACCTCTCCTAATGCACTTCTTTTTTTGTGGCTACTATCCAGTCTGCTGCTTTATTTTTTAAGTTGCACCGCTAGCACAAACTGGTTTGGCTGGTCACTGCCTTGCTAGTATGAAGCAAGTTTGTTGTCGATGAAATTTAAGAAATACAGGGAATGTCTGGAGTGCTTTAAGGGGACATTTGTGAACCAACCTTTGTAGTTCTAGCCATCTTAGAAGTTATCAGTAACTTCTTACTACTTTGTATTTTGTCAATGGTCATTTAAATGTAACTGTTTGTGAAAACACTGCATAACAATAGAATAAAGTCTTAATGCCCTGATAGCTAGCTTTATAAATAATTTTTTTCAGCTAGCCTAAGACTTTTGCACTGTACAGTAGTTTGATATTGTGTGTGTTTGTGTATGTATATTGCATCTTTTTATCCCAGCTTAAAAATACAAACAATGACAAACATCTTCACTAAGAAAACACACACATAAGCTATATTTAGTGATGTTCAAAGCGACATTTTATGTCCCGACTCTAACTCTAAGAACACCGGTTGTGGTAAATATCTACATTCTAAGAACTGGGGTGAGGTTTCCAGTGAATAAAAATGTATGACATTTAAATATAAAAGTACAAAGAAGAGGAAAAAGACATCCTAAACCAAAGCAGTTTCACTCCTTGCAATTGTGTGTGCATTTTTAAGTGTGTTTTCCGAGAAATGCAAGTTATTTAGTGGAAATTAATGTACTTTCAGTTTCATGCATTTATTTATTTATTTATTTATTTTTATGTTTAGTAGGATCTTTAAACAGCCTGCTGTCTCTGAGAACAATTTATGGGTGTAACTTGAAAATGTATTCTTTAGGGTGTGAAATCATTAATCCTATGACATCACCATGATGAGAAGGTGTGAGCTCTGTTACTAGTTATAACTGAATTTTAATGTAAGGCGGCTGCAGCACTAGGAATGGAGTAATTATTAAAAGGAAACTAAAAAGAAAGTGAAAGCCTGTTTTTGTGTGCTTTTATCTTTCCATTTATTTAGGATTCAAAATGCAAATACTTGCCATGAACTTGAGAACATTTTGTTCAATGGAAAAAGAATACTTTTTGTCAATTTCCAACTTCTTAATGTCATAGATTTTAATGTGTTTGATTCTTTCGGTTCATCTGTATTCAGCTTACAGATGTTCTGACATTTTATTAAGCATGTAAGAACAAAAAGTTGCAAGTTGCACATTAACTTCTGTATCCATTTTTGTGGGTAAATCTAACAAAAACATTTTTTGTAATTGTACAGTGTTATTTTTTAAAATGTAAAATTATAAATATAAAATGTTAAAAAATACTGCAAAATTTGCAGTGAATTCACAGATTATTTCTAATATTCATGTCATTAAACCTATACCTAAAATCATTATTTCTGTGGATGCAATCAGATTTTCCATCGGATGTAGTACCTGAAAAGACCCATATTATAAACCTACCTATCTATATATATAATTCACTAAGGCAAAACACCCATGGAAAGCACGCCAGAAGGGGCGTGGATTCACTAAGCCGCTAACAAGTAAGACGCCCATGGTGCACACAGGAAGGAGCCACACCCACCAACTCTAAGACCATTGGATACGACGACAACTCGCAGAACCACGCCCACCAACTCGGACGCGATGACACAGGAAAAACAGCGTCATTTATGTTCGTCTGTCGTAGAGTCCACATGCACCTTTGAGCCACGTTGACTGTTCATAGAGGCATGTTTCTTGCGGAAGTGAATCGATATATACAGCGTGTAAAACAGTTTGCGAGGGGTATCCCATGGGATCCTTAAAACAATCCTTTAAAACTGAGGTTAAAACACAATGAAGGAAGCAGTCTTTAAAAACCAATAAGCCCTGTGCCTCTGTTTCATTTCCGTCTCACCTGCTTCACCAATGCAGGCCCTGCAACAGTCGAGATGATCTCTCAGCAGCTGACCTTCTCTGTGCCTGACCGGTTCACACAGAGGCAGCGCGAGAGAAAGCCGCGCACACACACAGGCAGCGCCAGACACAGACAGAGGCACACACACAGGCAGCTGGTGGACGGGTCTCCGTGAGTTTCTCTTGCGAGCGGGCACATGACCAGGCAGTGTGTATGCTTCGATTGTAAGGGTGGACGCGACAGGACCATCTAGGAAAAATCATGTTGTAGAAGTGAATCGCTGTATGCAGTGTGTAAAACAGTTTGCGAGGGGTGTCCCATGGTCTTACAGTTGGTGGGCGGGTCTCTGTTGGTTGCTCTTGCGAGCAGGCACATGACCAGGCAGTGTGTATGCTTCGAGAGCGTGGGTGGACGCGACAGCACCATCTAAGAAGAATCATATTTGTTGCGAATGTGAATCACTGTATGCAGCATGTAAAACGCTGTATTGTATGTTGCCCTCTCCAGAGTTACATCTTTTCATTCACCTACAGTTGTATCCTCAAAACCAACCCCATTTGGACAACTGTGTCTTTCAGGAAGTGTTCACCCATCAATACATAATTATGCGGCGTATGCTACACCGCGGGTTCGCTAGTATTAAATATTACTGTATTTTTAGGGTAACCATCCTTAAGAAAGGAAAAATTCAGAGGCAAACACTGAGTATCTACTGTATATATATCTACCTTTTTTCTTCATATTTGTTCCTGTTTTACTTCTTTAAATTTTCTGTTGCCTTTGTATTCTGTATCAATAAATTGAATTCTAATTCTGATATCCTATCAGATCAGTAACTACTATAATGAATTTGTTGCCCATTTTCTTAACTCCCATTTTTCTGTTATATATTTGAGGAAGCTGTGGCCTATGCGAACAGAAACCAACATAAGTCTGAATGTGAATCCATGGCATCTAAAGTGCACAGGGCACACTCATTCTTGAACCAGCACTTGAGGCAAAAGTGCACCATCAAATCGAGCTAACACTGGCTTATTTGGAATTTGGGGAAGAAACAAAATACTTAAAACAATGTGAACATAGAGGAAAAGTGCAAATTATAGGACCTGATATTTGAACCAAAGACATTGGAGCCTTGAATACTGGGATTCGCTGGAAAAAAAATCTTGTAAAGGAATCTGAATAGATTTTATTAAAGTTGAGTAAGCTGACACATCAATGCAAACAAAAATGTCCACAGTGGACCTCCAATGTCAATGTGTAAATAGCCATTTGTTAGTTTTAGGCTTACAAACATAGTGGATTCCAGCCAGCACAAAAGGCTAAAACTGAAAGCTGCAGTGGACGATGGATAGAGGTGGATTTTAATGCATGATTAGACAGACAACTAGAGGACACAGTGACGTGTTCAAGTGTGCTAAACCAAGACTACCTAACAGATAAAACCAGAAATCAAATATGAGTATTAGTCATAAACAGCCATAAGTGAAAGTATAAATTCATGAGTCAATCTAAAACAAAAACTTGCAAGACAACAATTAGGGTCATAAATGAGAAATTCAAGTTAAGAAAGCAATAATCTGTAAAAAACCACTCTTTTGAAAAAAATGACTTAAGAAGAAACTGCAATAGATCAATAGAGGCTTCTTTAAACACTGTAGCACAAGCTGAATTGACCTAGATGATGGCTGAGTGATTGCTATCGCTGTGCAAATGCAATAAGGAAGCCCAGCTTTGAGTGTGTTTGGACATATTTAGTCACCAGTGGATACACATACCCTGGGAGTATATTCTTTAACATGAAATTGAAACAGTCCTTCTCCCGTGCCCATGGCAGATACATTAAGACAAGGAAATCACATTCTAAAGAAATGATATAACTATATAACTTTAAATGGTGCTTTATATTTCCAGGCTAAAACAGCTAAAGGAAGGCCTATTACAGTATAGTGTCATAGTGGGGTCTCAGTGTCCTCTTTGATGCTCAGGCAGCAATGGGAGATCTTTGCACGTCCATATTTGAGCTTCAAGCTTCATGAAGACATGATAGCTGTTGTGTATTGCTATGACAGTCACTTTTTTAGAAGTAACTAATCAAATCTACAACTTCTTTACTAGCCCTTTAACAGCCAAGTGACCATTCTTCCACTTCTCAGTAGCTTCAGACCTTCTACAAAAATTCATAGACAGAGTTTAAAACCTGCAAAATGGCAATTTCAAGACCAAAATATGAAAATAGGTAAACTTTTATTCTGAGAGTACCTCTGCTATTGCACAGGATTTCAATGAGATTAGCAATAAATATTTAATACTATTTTAGCAAAAAAATGCATGTGTTTTGCATGTTTTGAGCAGCTAATGAATAACAGGCATGTGGATTATTTGACCCAAGTAATATGAGATTTTTTTTTCTTTTTTCCATGGGTGTTTTTCGCATTGTTTGACATTGTACAGCACTATTGAGTTCCATTATGTATCTTCATTCTGTGTGAAAACATACTGTAATATTAACATTTCTTCTCAACCGTCATTAGAAGGTACATGGGTTAAGTAACATATCTCTCTATTATAATAAAAAAATCCTGGGATGAGACAAGACTTTTTAGCCTGGAACGAGACATGACTTTTTCAGAGAGATACTTACATGTCCCGTGAGATGAGACTTTGTGCCAAGAGATTTAACCACGCCCGGGGCCAGAAATAAAAGACAAAGAGTAGATGACAAAGTAGAATGTCGTAAAGAATTCAAAAACATTGGCGTAATACACATGCAGAGCAGGTTAGAGATAATGAAAGTACTAAAATTCAAAAGTCTCAAACTGATAGTAAAGATCACATTAGCGCAAACAAATGGAAATTATTACTCGGTGAAATAACGGAACAGCAAAAAGAGATTGAATATATTGTTCAGATTTCAACTTTAAGTCGGAGACTTATAGATCGTCTAATTTGTGTTACCATTAGGGAAAAGTGTTTCTTCCCAAAGAAGAATCCACAAGAATTAAAAGATTTGTTGTTTGGTGAAAGTGAAATCCACTTACACAAGCGGCAGAGATGCAAAGTGGCTGGCATGTAGTGCAGGCCATTTATTATGAGGATGGGGGGGTTTTCAAGTGAAGTGAGCAGAGGGTCTAAGACCCCTAGTACAAAAATATGATTTTTGGTGGAGTATTCCTTTAATGGATTCTTTCAAGTCACGCCCAACTTACAACTATTTTCAAACAAGACCACGGTCATCTAACCTCAGTCGTGTGAATGCCTTTGTCAGACACAGTTCCTGTACTCTCAGCTCTTAGTTGTGTGAGGGCTTTTGGCAGACACACTTCCTGAGCTGTCAGCTCTTATCAATTTTATGAGGGCAATAATTTTATATGTTCTAGATGACACATCAACGACAAAGCGAAGAAGAAAGAGCCTGGACAAACATTGAAAAAGTCATTTTATTAGAGAGAAAGAAATGATATTCACTCACAGGCAGTTATACGTTGCGTTGTCACGATATAAGTCCAAACACGGAATCAAAAATCAATGCAATCTTGAAGAAAAGTTCATTCCAAATATTGATTTTACTAAAGTTTTAAAGTAAAAGTGAAAATAATGCATATGTAACAATTACCATGAAAATAACAATCTCCTTAAATAGTATATCTGGTTAACCAAACCGGGGGAGGGCAAGTGAAGCGAGCAGGGGGCAGAGCCCCCTAGTTTAATGTTAAAAGATTGTAAGTAATTTCTTAGATACACACAAATTTTGGCATAAAAATCTAACAAGCTCCTTACCACATAATTTTACAAAATGACATTTAAATTAAATTCATGCATACTTTATTACTTCAATTAAATGTTCATGCAAAACATTACTATAAAGGAGGAGGAGGTTGAGAGTAATAAGTTTAGATATATTTTAATTATTTTAATTAAATCTTGTCCGAACAAAAATTCATACTTAGTGTGGTTAATAATAACACTTTATTGTACATTAATACAGTATATATATTTTTTTTACATGCCACTGATTTTTACCTATTGTACATTTCACATATACTATTAATCTGGGGCACAAGGGGGCATCGGAGTGCAAGGCAAGAACTAACCCATTATGAGGTTGCAGTCCATTGAAGGGCTCCCTGACATTCATACTCACACACAGGGCCAGTCATCCATTAATGTAACATGTAGGTCTTAGAGATACAGGAAAAAATCCTACATGACTTACAAAAAAAAATACAGACACACCTAGAACATGTCGACTGCATGTGGATGACAACAGGGACAAAATTCAAATCCAAGGACACCATTTAACTAATGTAGAAATGCTTTATTACTATACTTGACTATGTTTTGGCAATGTTTCTGTTTTGCTTGAGGCAGTGTGGCATACTGGTTAATGCTTTGGATTTTAAACCCTGAGGTTTGTAGCTTCAAATCCCATTACTAGCACTGTGTGACTATGAGCAAGTTACTTGACTTACTCCCGTTGAAAAAACTAAAGAAATGTAATTAATTGTACCTCATATGTTGTAAGTCACCTTGGATAAAGGCATCGACCAAATAATAAAGTTTTCTGTCTACTTAATTTTTACTTCATTGCATTTTCAAATGCAAATGGCCACTTTTAAAGTGATAAATATTCCTAGACACACTCATTAATGCAAATCTCTAGAAAACAAAAGCACACAAAGTTTTACTCAGTCTATTATCTAAAATACAGGCTTCTCCCGCTTTAGGAAAATTTGTCGATACAAAGAATCTAGGCAAATTTTCGAATACGAGCCACAGGAGTTAACATCCTATCATCTGTTCACTATGTGCACTCATTCCAAGTGCACTTCAGAGGCAACCACAAAATAGGGCAGGGCTGGACATTGGTGACACACAATTCCATTCTGAATTATTTCCACAGCTGATGTTACTCTGTTCAGACAAGTACACCTCACTGTAGCTTGCGAGACAGAGAGGAGCTGGATGTTTGGAACAGAGCGGGGTGTTGGTGATGAAACATCCAGCTGTGCCTCATTCCACAGGCTGCAGTGAGGCCAGTCCCACAGGTTTCAGCGTGGTTTACTTGTATGTTCACATACTATGGTTCACTGACCTTGTCACATGTGTTGTTAATGCATGTCTTTTCACAATATCCTAGGTGTCACAGCTCTAAAATAGATTGGGAACTAGTGGGACAAGCAATGAAAACTGAAAGGCCATTCCTTTGAATGCTAAACTATAAGTGACATTTCTGTGCAAAATGCTTTATTCAGCATTATTAGGGTTTGTTTTGATGACTAATATTACTATTAAAGTAATTTTTTAATATGGTATGGTATTATTTGAACAAAAATAGGAATCATTTTTGGGGGCCACATATCACTTAAATTTTTTTTCTGTTTAAATTAATTATAATTAGGTGTTTGTGTTATGAAAATTCACATTATTAAGATGTTTTCAGTAACAAGTTAACTCCTTCTTAAAGCGGTGGGAAGCCTTCACGCCTCTCCAATTAGCACCTACTCCGGTGAATTTAGAGTCAGTCATTAAGAGGTCTGCTTCTGCTAAATGTCACTGCTTCAAGTTGCAGCTACTTGGCTTAAACTTTAGTGATTGTCTGTAAGAACTTTTTTCACTATGTAAAAATCAGAGAGATATCCTGCATTTACTTGCTGTTTTGATAACTAAGCACACTTAACATCAGGTACTTTCATAGTTCTACTTGAGTAGTTTTCTCATGAGTAAATTCTACTTTTACTTGAGTCACTTTCCAGAAGGGTATCTCTACTTTAACTCAAGTATGTCTGTTGGGTATTTTATACAACACTGCATTTAACTTAAATACATAACAAATCTTATGAGAAGAGAGCATTTAATCCAGCAGTCTTGTTTTGTTCACTAAATTAACTTGGTTTCATCCACACATTTCCACTCCCAGATTCCCATTACCTGTGCTTGAAGAAGGGCTTCAAAATGTTTACCATCAGTGCACTACTCCTTAAAATTCTACTGGTATTCTTAAATAGTATATATATATATAT